>CP135585.1:7778496-8378496 GCA_032401905.1 Swietenia macrophylla | reverse complement strand
TAAATTAAAATTGTAATAAAAAAGTTATCAAAAATACAGTAGAATTGATGGTTTCGTAATGAATTTAAATAAAGAAATAAATATTTGCATATATAATTTACAAAATTTAAACTGTAAAAATAAATATTTGTGTACGTGACAAAATTTTTAATAAATTAATCCATAAAATTTTCAAAATAAAACGACACTGTATATAATTTTTTGAAATGATGGTACATGCTTTCCGTGCGTAATAAATTTCTCTGTCAAACAATACTGTTTTCTCGGTATCCAAACAGTCCGAGGCATCGAAAGAAAATGTTACCTGTTCATTAGCACGACCGAAGGTAGGCGTCTCTTGCACATAGTCACACATAAAAGCAGTTCATGCAGTCCGCCACGTGTCATCTTACTTGCACTCCGCCGCACTGGTGTGATTCTCAAGTCCAAAACCCTCTGCATGACAGAAGCTATAGGAATCTCCCAGAAAAACTGTCGGACAATCGACAATATAGAAGAGCAAAGAGAATGGAAATGGAGGAAACGAAGAAGAAGCAAACGAGAAAAATGAAGGGAACGAACTTCCTTTAATGGCACTGAATCACGTTTCAAGACTCTGCAGAAACGTGAAGGAGTCAATAGATTTCTACACGAAAGTTCTCGGATTTGTCTTGATTGAGAGACCGGCGGCTTTTGATTTCGACGGTGCATGGTTGTTCAACTACGGCTTGGGGATTCACCTGGTGCAGTCCAAGGATGAAGACAAGATGCCCGATACAGAACACTTAGATCCCATGGACAACCATATTTCTTTCCAAGTAAGATCTCTTATGTTTAAATACTGACTTGTTTGTGGGTTGTTGATCAACTGTGAGCAGCGTGCAGTGTGAAGACATGGGAGCAATTGAGAAGAGGCTGAAGGAGTTGGACGTGAAGTATATGAAGAGGACAGCGGAGGACGACAAAAGCGGAAGCGCAATCGATCAGCTGGTTTTCAATGATCCAGATGGATTTATGATCGAGATATGTAACTGCGAGAATCTTAAGCTTGTTCCTGCTGGTTCATTGGGAAAAATCAAGCTCCCTTCCGACTGGTATAATCCGCCGGTTGATTTGGGAAACGGTTCATGACTGAGGTTCTGTATATATATATATATATATGTATCTTAAATATGTTTTCCTTCGTTAGGGGCAAAAGCGGAATGTAGTATTTCTCACGAACGTTTACCGGCGTTGTAATTAATTTAATTCAAATATAAAACCGTAAAAAACAGGTGTCATTAACTGATTCGATAGGCTGACCAAACAGCCTCATTCGTTCAGTGAATAGATCCTCCTCTGCAATTGGTTTTACTGAACCTTAATGACCTGCGTGATATGAAAAGACAATTTTAACCTAGTTGGCCTACTAACATAAAATTTAGAAAATAAGCTTTAAATTTATTTAATTTTTTTAGTACATGATTTGTGATTATACAAAAGTTATTTTACAACTACGTAAAAATAATAGTACACTTGATTATGATATAGAAATAATATAATACAAGGAAATTTCGTAAATAATGTGAAATGTATATCTTATCTCAAGTAGTATTCTTTATAAAAAAAAAAAAAAAAAGTAGGTAAGGTAAAATTTTATCAGTGTGGATTGATTGGGTGGAGCGTCGAGAAGACTGTCACGTGTATGATTTAGGGGTAAAAAAGAAAATAAATTATGCTCTAATTTTTAAGTACACTAATTTTAGTATAAGCATAGCGTATGATTTTAGTCGTAGATATTTGGTCGTTTTTTGATAAAAAAAAAAAAAGTTGATGAAAAGTTAAGGTTATTGTGGGCAAAGTTGTCCTCGCAATAAATTTTAACCAATCAAAACCAGTCCTAGTGTTGTACATTGAGCATGTGAGGCACACCAACACGTGTAATTTCCACACGGTAGAATGGATTTGAAATGCTGTTGTACTAAAAGTACAAAAACTACCCTGCATAGCGGGTTCAACGTACAACTTAGAACAACGCAAGTTAAAATCAAGCGAGCGCGAGTGCATGTAACATAGCTCCTCTTCAAAACGCGAGGATTAAAACAAACAAAAATTGCACACAGAGACGGACTCAAGGGGAGGCAGAGGCAGAGACAGAGAAGGATAGATATAGGGAGTGTTACACAAACACATTTTCTCTCTTCTTAGAAGATCAGATCAAATCAAGTCCTCAAATAATTTGCGCAAAACGACTATCGTTTCTTCATAGAGATCCACTCTGATTGTCTATCGGCAGATCGAAAATTGGTGACTTGGTAAATAGAATTTCGTGCGATGGCGTGTATTAAAGGGGTTAATAGATCGGCGTCGGTGGCTTTGGCGCCGGACGCGCCGTACATGGCTGCAGGGACGATGGCGGGAGCGGTTGATCTGTCATTTAGCTCGTCGGCTAATCTCGAGATCTTCAAGCTTGATTTCCAGTCAGACGATCGTGATCTCCCTGTGGTCGGTGAGTCTCCTAGCTCAGAGCGGTTTAACAGGCTCGCTTGGGGTAAAAATGGATCCGGTTCCGAGGATTTCGCGCTAGGGCTGGTTGCCGGTGGACTCGTCGATGGGAGTATCGATATTTGGAACCCTCTCACTCTGATCCGGTAATTTATTTTTTTGAAAAATTTGTAAATATGGATTTATTTAGGTTTATGTTGAGTAGCTTTGCGCAGAAAGATCATAGTACAGTAACTGGACCTTCCGGTCTTGGTTATTGCATTGGTTTATTTTAAAGTTCTGGTAATTTTATGGGAATTTTGTTAAATTTGGCAAATTTTAGGTGATTATCCCTTTTCCCGATGAAGGGAACGTAGAGGCCATGATTTTATTCTCGCATACGTAACATGGCAATGAATTGGAATTTGAGTGCGTATTGATGCAGTAATTTTAATTTGTAATATTGTTGCATTGGAGTTGGTTCTTACTTACATTTGCTCGACTGAAATGAGGTTTCTTTAGTGATCGCAATGCGGGTTCTCTTGGGATTTATTTTGCAAGTAGTTGAATGAGTGAGATTCTGATTCTAATTTTTGGTACATAACAATTTCCGATGCTACATTTGTTTACTCCTTGTTTATTGCTGTGTTTGGACAACTATTTTCTGTTTCCATTGTTCTTATTTGTTGTTCTTCTTGATATTATCTATTTATGCTGCTAATATAGAGTTTCAGGATGTGATAGCTGCTAAACTTGTGAATTAACCTGGAACAATCGGTAATATATGTCCATGGAATTAATATGCCTTCTACCATAAGGATGCTTCCATTTTTACTAGCTGATGAAGGCATAGAACATTATTTTCCATGCGAGGGCCTAATTTTTTTTTTTTTTTTTTATTTTGGGGGCTTGAATTCTTTTTCTCAGTTCTGGGCCAACTGGTGGAAATCCTTTTGTAGCACACCTTTCAAGGCACAAAGGACCTGTGAGTTCCTTAACTAGCAACTTTCATTGGTTGTTAGATGGTGCTTTTTCTTTCCATGAGACAACTAATGATTGATGGTGAAATTCCCTCTTTTTTTATTTCCTTTCCAGGTTCGTGGTCTTGAATTTAATGCCATTGCACCAAACTTACTTGCCTCTGGTGCTGATGATGGTGAAATCTGCATCTGGGATTTGGCAGCACCAGCTGAACCTTCTCACTTTCCGCCTCTCAAGGCACTTGTCCATTTACTCAATAAATTTGCCATCTTATATTTCATTTTGCGCACACCATTTTAATTTACTTTTGATGTGTATGTGACTGTTAAATTGCTTAGTGATAAGTGATGGCAACTGATAATGTTATGATAGTATGAAATAATTATAATCATATATTAAGAGGTATTTGAAGTCTTTTTTTTCTCACATCATGTGTCGTCTCTGCTGTTAGTTAATTCTAGAAATGATCAACTCTGATTTTTATATTCCAATTGTTGTTTTCTCCAAGTGTGGTTCTGCCCTTCTTCTACTTGATTTGATTTGATTTGTTGCTAAAATTGAAATACTTTTACTTTGAGAGGCAACCCTGAAGGACTGGCTTTGAAATGTTAATGGGTCATGAGAGGGGACTCTATTCACAGAATCTCCCTGTCTCTCTTTCTCTCTATCTATCTTTCTTTCTTTTTTTTCCCCCCTCTTCCAGCATCACACTTGATATGTTTCTCTGTGTTAATTATTATTTAAAACTCCTGCAGCATCTGAAACAGTTGAAATCTTTGTGCAGGGTAGTGGTTCTGCTGCTCAAGGTGAAATTTCATTTCTTTCTTGGAATAGCAAGGTGCAACACATATTAGCATCCACTTCCTATAATGGAACAACTGGTGAGCAGAGAAAAAGATCCTTGATTTGTATGATCTTTGTGTTTTCTGTTTGTTCAGAAATATTGAATATTGCTTGTTTTCTCAGTGGTTTGGGACTTGAAGAAGCAAAAACCTGTAATAAGGTAAATTCTTAAATTTCTTTGTTACAGGATGCTCTGTATATGCTTTTGTGGCATCACCTTTATGGTGATGTAATGTGCTTTTGTTGATTGGCAGTTTCTCAGACTCGATTAGAAGGCGGTGCTCTGTTCTGCAGTGGAATCCTGATGTTGCCACTCAACTTCTTGTTGCATCAGATGAAGATGGTTCGCCTGCTTTGCGAGTAATGATTTCACAGGCCTGAGTTACATTGTTTTATTTTAGAATTACTCTGTAAAATTTGTCATTTTGTAATGATGTTTGTGAGCAGCTTTGGGATATGCGGAATGTAATGTCACCGGTAAAAGAGTTTGTGGGACACACCAAAGGTATGCTGCTTGGAAAATTGATTCTGTATTGCAAATTTATGGATATTTTGGTAATTTGCCTATATTCTTGCGATGTTACAAGTGAATATTCTATATGAAATTCTAGATTTTGGCTTGCATTGATATATGTTTTCAGTTTTCTGACGCTACATTCCCCTGTGGATGCTATATATGGCCTTATTGTCATACTAATAGTTTGCCATCTTGATGTACCTTGCTGTGCTTGCAATTTTAAGTATCTTATATTTTCACTTCTTACATCAGGTGTAATTGCAATGTCCTGGTGTCCCAATGATAGCTCTTATTTACTTACTTGTGCAAAAGATAACCGTACTATTTGCTGGGACACAGTCACTGGTGAGGTAAGAGAATTTGGTAGTGAGCACTAGCTTTTCTTTAAGTTGCCTTGTGATTTTCCCTCTGAATCACTGGGCATGTATTTGTTTTTGTCTATATGTTGACAGTAATTTGCTCAGTGGTGACACTTCTTTTATTTTTCAATAAATTTTGATGCAGATTGTGTGTGAATTGCCAGCTGGCACCAACTGGAATTTTGATGTACACTGGTATCCAAAGATACCTGGAGTGATATCTGCATCATCATTTGATGGAAAAATTGGTATTTATAATATTGAGGTGTGTTATACTGTCTTGGTAAGAATATGTTCTGTTTAGTCATTTTGGTTTTCTATATCAGGTACTGTCAAAAAGAAACTAGTTGAATAGTGGACACTTGTCTAGCTTAGTTCAATTGAAGTCTACCATTATTTTCTCGATGTGAACAACGTCAAAGCAGCTTACAGTCATGAATGGCTACTGGTCTTTGCAACTTGTATATTTTAGTAGACACATTTTGGTACTTCATTGCAATGTGCAAATAAATATAGCTTGTATTCTATCCATGGCTTGAAGGTAATGATAGATGTTGGTCCGAGGAGATTGTGCAAACATAGAAATCTAAGTTGAAAACAGAGAAGGTTGTCACCATCTTTTTATATCTATTTTTTCCACCTTTTTTCTCTTTTTGTTTCCTCACCTTAGCATTATAGAAATGTTTGTCCCCTTTGATGGTGTAATGAGAATCGGCTTTTTGACCTTACTTCTGCGTGGATATTTTTTTCCTTTCTCCACAGGGTTGCAGCAGGTATGGTGTTGGGGAGCGTGATTTTGGTGCAGGTAATATAGTTCTTCGTCAATGGGTGTCACCAATATTTTGTTATAGGACTAACTGCTATTGAATTGGTAGATCTTCTGTTTTTTTTTTTCTTACATTCAGAAATCTCTCTTGAATTATAGGCATGAAGGGATCAAATTCACACACGACTTTTTAAGTGATTTATGTAGCATATCACATACTATCTGCCTGAAACTAGCTTTTTGGTCTTCAAAGTACGGCAGCAGAATTTAATATTTTAAAGGCATGAGAATTTAATCATTCTGTAACTGTACAATAGATGACCACTGGGTTTTATATGGTGGAGATTGTGGATTGCTAGTGTACAACTTGAAGAAAAATTAGAATTTTGGCATTAATTGTGCATTGATTTCCTTTTTCATTTTTTTGCCTTTTTTCTGTATTTCAAGTATCCTTCATTGAGTCTCTTCTGCATTTTCCTTCTTGCCTATAATAGGATTTAGTTATGAAATCTATCCTAACATGCCATCCTTTCTGTGCAGCACCTCTGAGAGCCCCAAAATGGTATAAACGTCCAGTTGGGGCGTCCTTTGGCTTTGGAGGAAAGCTTGTTTCGTTTCATCCTAAATCATCTGTTGTAGGTATTTCTGAGGTAATTTTACTGCATGGTGCCTATTCTCTTCTGCTTTGATGACCTTTTTCTTTATTTACTTAATTATTATTACGTGTTTCCTTCTTCAAGGTTTTTGTGCATAACTTAGTTACGGAAGACATTCTTGTCAGTCGCTCATCTGAATTTGAAGCATCAATACAGAATGGGGAGAGGTCTTCCATCAGGGTTTTATGCGAGAAGAAATCAGAAGAGGCCAAGTACGTCAGCAGTCTGAAACAGAACTTCTTTTCTTCCATGTCTTATGCTTCAAATAAGAATCTGACCCATTAATGTCTCTCCATTTGTTCCTTTTGAGTGTGTAAACAGATCTGAGGATGACCGAGAAACATGGGGCTTCTTGAAAGTTATGTTTGAAGATGATGGCACTGCAAGAACAAAGTTACTTACCCACCTTGGTTTTAGTTTGCCTCTTGAAGAAAAAGAAACTGTACAAGATGATCTTTCCCAGGAAGTAAATGGCCTTAGAATTGATGATACAGTAGCAGATAAAGTGGCATATGAGGAGGAAAAAGAAGCTACCGTCTTTACTGCTGATAATGGGGAAGATTTCTTTAACAATATTCCAAGTCCAAAAGCTGAAACACCTGTATCAACTTCTGATAATACTTTTGCTGTTGAGAGCTCTGTTCCTATTGCACAAGAACTACCAGAAGAAGCAGATGGACTGGAAGAGAGTTCTGATCCATCACTTGATGATAGTGTTCAACGAGCTTTGGTTGTAGGGGATTACAAGGGGGCAGTTGCACTGTGCATATCTGCAAATAAAATAGCTGATGCTTTGGTTATTGCTCATGTTGGTGGTCCTGCCTTGTGGGAGAGAACACGTGATCAATATCTCAAGATGAGTCATTCACCTTATTTGAAGGTAGCTTGTGCTTTAGTGAAACTATTTGGTCTCTACCTAATGACCATTAGACCTGTTCTATTTATTTCATGGGTTATTTTATGCTATGCCTGTAATTTGTAGGACTTCAAAACATTGGTCATTTTGCTTTCAGGTTGTTTCTGCAATGGTGAATAATGATCTTTTGAACCTTGTGAACACCAGGCCTCTGAAATTTTGGAAAGAGACACTTGCTCTTCTCTGTACTGTAAGTGTCCTTATACTGGGAAAGATTCCGATAATTTTAACTGATGTCATAACTACCACAGTACTTGGATAGTTGAACAAAATTGAAAGTGCCTGACTTGACCATTCACCTATCTACAATTTGCTGAAAGCACTTGCAGTGTTCTAGGGGTTATGTTAAGCTGAAATGTTCCTAAATATGCTTAGCGGATTATATGACCTGCTTAACTTGATGTTGGCTATAGTACTTTTTGTAAGACCATGCAAGAGTCTATAAACTGTGATTGTGACCTTTATTCTCTTGGGAAGAAAATGCGATTATTATTAGTTATTACCAAAAAAATTCCACTGAATGCTTGAAGATTGGCCTTGATTGTGATGTCATTTACCATGCTGCACAACTAATGTACTTCTTGTCATCATCCATGAGCAGTTTGCCCAGAGAGAGGAGTGGACTATGCTTTGTGACACACTTGCCTCAAGACTAATGGCTGCTGGTAATACACTTGCAGCAACGCTTTGTTATATATGTGCGGGGAACATTGACAAAACAGTGGAAATTTGGTCAAGGAGCCTAGCAGCTGGGCTTGAAGGCAAATCCTATGTTGATCTTCTTCAGGTAAGTTTGCAGCTTTTAGAAGTATATCAGAACACATCTTTTGTGTGGAAAGGAATAATATTTGACAAATAATATTTGCTTGGTTAGGACTTGATGGAGAAGACTATTGTCCTAGCTTTGGCAGCCGGACAGAAGCGATTTAGTGCATCCCTGTGCAAGCTTGTTGAGAAATATTCAGAAATTTTAGCTAGCCAAGGACTTCTAACGACTGCAATGGGGTACCTGAAACTTTTGGGGTCAGATGAATTGTCACCCGAACTTACAGTTTTAAGAGATCGTATTGCTCGCTCTATAGAAACTGGTATGGGGTCCTGGCGACTCTATTTTATTTCTTTCTTTCTTTTTTCTCTTTTTTTTTTTGGCCAACAGGCATGAAACAATTGTAGGTGTCTGCAGGCTTACCGAGCCAGGCATGTATATCACTGCCTGCAATATTAAGGTTCAGCTGATGATATCCTCTAATTTATTGTTGCAGAGAAAGAGGTTACAGCTATGGCTTATGAGAACTCTCAACAACCTAGTGGACCGGTGCACGGTGTTGACCAATCCAAATTTGGTATGTTTGACTCCTCTCAGCAATATTATCAGGTAACTAATCAAGTGTTCATGGCGAGATGTTTTGTTGTTCTAACAGTTGCAGTTTCATTCTCCACTGTCTTGGTCTGAAGGAAAGTTCCATCTTGTCCTGTATATTTCTTAGGAACCAGCCACATCACAATTGCATCAAAGTGTTACTGGAGGTACATATGCTGACAATTATCAACAGTCACTGGGTCCTTACGGAAATGGAAGAGGATATAATGCCCCTGCCCAGTTTCAGCCTGCACAACAGCCTAGTTTGTTTATTCCATCTCAGGCACCTCAGGTACTTCGAATTGTTTAGGTCGTATGTCTTATCACTTTATCTACCATCGTGTGAAATTCTATTTTTATATGGAACAATTGTTGTATGTGGAATATAATACAGATTTTGATTACCCATTCGGTAATCATAAAACGAAGATTTATCTTGTTAAGATATGACTTGACATAAAATATCTTTGAAGTGTGCTCTCTGTGTAATTAAGTTTTAATCCTTTTCTTGTAGCCAAATTTTGTTGCTCCTCCGCCTGTTACCAGTCAGCCTGCTATGAGGCCCTTCGTTCCTTCTACTCCTCCTGTGTTGAGAAATGCAGAGCAATATCAGCAACCCACATTGGGATCTCAGTTGTACCCTGTCTGTATATGTACTTCAGTATTCAATTTCTTTTTGCTGTTGACATTGTTCTGGCCGCAATACTGAAGAATCTCTTTGCATGAATGTTTCAGGGAACTTCTACTCCGGGATATCCTGTACCTCCTGTTCCTGATGCACATGTCCCATCACAAGTGGGATCTGCTCCTGGCCCAAAAATGCCAAAGGTTGTAGCTCCCACACACACACCAATGGGGTTTATGCCAATGAGTGGTTCAGGGGCTGTTCAAAGACCGGGAATGGGATCAATGCAACCAGCCAGTCCGACCCACCCATCACCTATAGAACCAGCTGTAACACCTGCAGCTCCACCACCTACAGTACAGACTGCTGATACTTCAAATGTTCCCGGTAATTGTTTGCTTTGTACCTTTAGTTAGTGAAAGAATTTTGGATCTTAATAAAGGGTTGTCAAAGTAAATCTGCTAATTCTGGTGATTTTGAAGAAAATTTTATTCACGAATAACTGTGTTTTTGGAATAGCATTTGAGATATTACAACCCTAGGAACGTTAAAGTCATTATATGCTATGTTTGTTGATGACTAGAAGCATCAGTGCTAAAACTTCATGGCCTTTGTTTTCTTTTTTTTTTTTTTATTTTGTTTGAGCGTGCCTCAATATATGTTGCTCTATACATGTACATACATATGCCTTGACCTGGCACACTAAATATGAGAATCCAATAATATGGTTAAGGTCAGCTGGGTGGGAATTTGTCACCTTCTCACCTGGGAACGTGACGTGTAGCTTTTTAGATAAAAATATTTATATTTGGAATGGTGTCAAGGGTCCTGAGGAGAGAGGGAATTGCTCCTTCTGCTAAGTTTACCACCCGGTCCTGCCATATCTTGTTGCATTCTTTTAAGAAGCATTCAAAATTATTATTTTGATTCATGTTATAATTAGCTTAACATATTGCGTGCAAATAACTGGTTGCTAGAAGTATTGAAAATTTGAATTTTGGTCTCTTCTGGCATATACTGGATCTTTTTTTCTTTTTCTCTCCACAGAATGCAAATTTCTCATTTTGTAATTATATATGAGAAATATGCTGCACTTGCAGCATTCCATTTGCGCTGATAAAATCTCTAGATGCTATATCTGATATCTGATAAGCTTGGCTTCTTTTTGCATAATTTACTACAGCCCATCAAAAACCTGTCGTCAATACGTTGACAAGACTTTTCCATGAGACATCAGAAGCACTGGGTGGGTCGCGTGCAAATCCAGCCAAAAAACGGGAAATAGAAGACAATTCAAAGAAAATAGGTGCTTTGTTTGCTAAGCTTAACAGTGGAGACATCTCTAAAAATGCTGCTGATAAGCTTGTTCAGCTCTGCCAGGCTTTGGACAGTAATGATTTTGGTACAGCCCTACAAATCCAGGTACACCACCAAAACTGAAAGTAAATTTTGTCTACTTCTGCTGACAGTTCCATGGAGTGTTGTAAATGTTGACAGCTTAAAATGAGACCCCTTTCTATTTGACTGGAACAGGTGCAGCTTACCACTAGTGATTGGGACGAGTGCAACTTCTGGCTGGCGACACTCAAAAGAATGATCAAGACAAGGCAGAATGTTAGATTGAGTTAAGAAAAACTTGAAATCCTTGGGGGGCATTAATCTCCAGTTTGAATTTTTTTTCTTTCACATATTTGGCAATCTTCGAGGAGCACTGATCCTTTAATCCTTGTACACAAGAACTGCTTCCCAAGTTGCAACGACAGGATTTTGGTTCTTTTGGTTTTCTTACTTCAAAGATATTGACGCTGGCTTTTTCACATCAAATGCTCCCTTTTTGGAAGCGGTCAATGGAGATAGTTTTCAGAACATCTGTGAACTCTTCGTTAGTTTTCAGACATCAATGAACTCTTCGTTGATTTGTTTTTCTTTTGATATTTTGTAGCATTGAGATAGAGTTTGATTCCTTTTAGTTTATAATTGTTTCCACCTTAATATTTTTTTTTTTTCACATTTTGGCCCAATATCCAGTAGCTATTTTTCTTGCCTTCTAATTGGCTTGACACTAAAGTCACATTGTTTGATATCTGCGTGGGCAACAATTTTATCACCAATGTTATTTTGTGAACTCTCAAAGCCTCAATAAGATGCTGCTTATTAATTTAGTTGACAAATATTTGTGTTCTTTTACCATTCAACATTTTTTAGAATTGCTATGAAAAAACTAAATTATCAGGTTTTGTTTACATTTATCCTTATTTGGCACCAGAATTTTTGATTATCACGTCAATTTCCACACCATGAATCGTGTGAAAGTGGATGAATATACACATATACGTGTGTGTGTGTGCGTGTTTCAGGACAAGAAATTCAAAAGGGAATAGCAACAAGTCAAAGAATGTGCTCTCGGGCATAGTGAGTTCTCTTGACATTTTTCCCTAGTTTGGTAAAAAAGGTTAAACAATCAGATTTTTCAACCATATGATGACACCCTTTTCCTTTATAAAGAAATAATAAGTGGGCACCTCTCTTCTCACGATTCTAATTTATAATTTCGAAGCTGTGGGCAGATTGATGGCAATGAAATGAATGCCTCTCCTTTTACAATTGTATTTTTGGTCTCAGGATTCAATAGAAGAGACACATGCACATTAAACGAGTGAGCTGTAAAGCCTTGATATATGGAATTGAAAAAAAACCAAAAAAAAAAAAAAAAAAAGAGAGGATTGTCAGTTTTCCTGCTTGCTGCTAACAGCTACAGACATTCCTTTCTCCGGGCTTTTGAAGTTTGAAAGAAACCAACTTCTTCTTGTTTTGATAATTGAGTGCCAACTTGTCTTTACAGACGCTCCTTTCTTCAGGCTTTTGAAGTTTGAAAGAAACCAACTTCTTCTTGTTTTGATAATTGAGTGCCAACTTGTCTTTAGTAAACTGGGGGTTCTATCTCCTACCATAATTCTTGCTGCATGCAGTTAACTTGGTGTTATGTATAGTCCTTTTCTTGGTCTTGGACCATAACTTTGGACCTGATAAAATAAATATTTCTTGTGCATGAAATGCCTCCCTGATTGACCCAAAAACTAACTCAATTATTCACCACAGGTTCAATATCGCAGTACCCTTAATTTGAATTTTACGCATATTGAGAAAAAGGTATGTTTAGATGTCGTGGAAGTGAATACTTTCTCGAATTTTACTGTGTACTTGACAGCTCCAGCATTTGGTCTGAAGGGTTATTTGCGTTGGAAAGTTTAATCACTATTATTACCCTTGGAAAAATTTCCTGTTTTCAAACAGCTGAAGATGGGCCATTAGTATCACCAACTAATGATTTCATTTGGGTGCTTGCAAGATAATTCTAAAGCACAGATATAATAGTAAAGGTAGGCAAGGAGGGATTAATTCAAAATCTCAATTATAGAATAGGATTACTTGTTAATGACACAAATCATAGAAAATTGAAGGTTAGCTGATTATCCATAAACACCAGCAACAATTATGTTGATTATGAATTATTTTAGCCAAGTTTGGTAATACCATGATTCTTAACAGCAACAGAACAAACCAAAGCAAAGCAATTTTAGTATTGGTAGAAGCTAATTTGTCATACATTGGTTACCAACCTCAATCACCATGATGCTATGCTGATGCCACATGGGTTACTCATAGTCACATATAAAGAGAGAGAAAAAACTAAGAAAAAGTAAAACATGTACACCAAAATAATTTTTTTTTTTTAAAAAGATGAGAAATCCAAAGATGAAGCAATCCTTAAATCTAACAAGAGTTTCTGAAAGGTGTTCTTTTTCTTCCTAACGGAAGCAGTTCCAGGCTAGTGCATGACAGACAGGATTGGCACTAATGTGATAAAGTTCTTGACCATAATACACAAAGAAGAACAAACTCTGGATTTAAATATCCAGATAATGAAAATATTGTAGCAGAGCAAAGGGGTTGATTGCAGATATTTGTTTTTATTGTTGGTTTTGTTATCAAGTTGTAGTTCTACAGATTGGATAAGATTATTCATTCATATGCTTCTGAAAAACACATCATCTATATCATCTACAACAGTATACTCACATGTGGCTGAACTTGAACATCCTAATCCAGTTCTTGAGTATACAAAAAGGATCTTATACATCAGTTTCAGGAAATCTCCCAATATATTCTTCATGTTCTATCAAACAGAAACCGAAAACAAGGCACAACTCATTCAATATATACCTTCTTAACAGCAAAAATAGTAAAAAGCCAAAGTCAGAATCAGACTTTCTGAGAACTGTAACAACAAATTAAAAGAATATAAATCAGAATACCACTTGACTGATGGATTTTGAATGAGCTATATGTGTTAACAGCATCTTTATCAGACATAAGCTTTGCAAAACAAAGAGGATTAACAACACATCAGGGACATCAGCAATGTCCGTTTGCCATTTATATATGCTCAAATTGACAAGACATCAAAAACTTAAATGAACAACAAAAAATGCCAATTGGCGAAAATCCACGAGAAATTGGATACTGTGAATGTTATTTGCAAGCAAGAGAAGCTTATATGCACGAGCTTCGCTCCACTGCCAACACTTCAACCAAATATTTGCAACAATGCTAAACATCATTAGCTGTCCGGGAACTAAAACTCGCATGAGCCATGCTGTCTATTCTTGAAAACAACTCTGAACCATCCCCAATTGATAGGTTTTGCCTCAAGCGAGAGCTGCTATCTTTATCATTTCCATGAGCCCGTGATTGAGTTCTTCCTTTGTTAACATATCTTCCACTACCATGTCTAAAACGAGAAACACGTTTTGCTGACTTCATATTAGGCTCAACACCATAGGCATCTTCCCGCAATTCGTGCTCCTCATCAGCACCGGCGATGAGATCCATCAAATTACTCCTCAGCCCCAAATCTGAATACACCCTCCGTGAGTCCCTTGTTGCCATCCTATCCATTTTACCATCCAGAAAATCTGAATGTTCTCCTCCAGTTCCATCTTCTTGGGTTTTTCTCACTTCAACTGGACGCCCCACAGTCTCTACCATCAAACAAGGATTGTTAAAACCATTCCATGAATGTAAAGGAACCAATTTACTCAACCCAGTTAGCCAATCAACAAGCTCTTTCATCGTAGGCCTCCTCTCCCTGCAAGACCTCACACACCTCGCTGCAATAACCGCTAACTGCTTCCTAACCATAGGATCCTTAGGAGGTGTAATTCGTGGATCGAAAACTGAAAGAATCTTCCCTTTCTTTATCAATGGCGCCGCCCAATCCACAATAGAAGGAGGTGAAAACCCAACATCAATTGCTTTTCTACCACTAATAATCTCCAACAACAAAATCCCAAAACTGAAGACATCACTTTTTGTGCTCAAATTATCAGGAGTCACATAACATGGATCAAGGTACCCAATCGTCCCCGCAGGTGGAGTTGATCTAAGCCTATAATTATCAACACCACACCTTAGAGCTAACCCAAAATCAGCCAGTCTTGCATTGAAATTCCTGTCGATCAAAACATTTGCTGATTTAATATCTCTATGAATAATTGGTGGCTTTTCTGAATGAAGCATCTCTACAGCTTTAGCAACTTGTAAAGCTAATCTTATTCTTCTACCCCAATTCAGTGGTCTATTATTAGAATGAAGAATATCATATAAAGTGCCATTAGACATAAACTCAACAACTAATAAACGGTCTTTAGAGTCATTAGAGAAACCTAAGAGATTCACCAATCGTGGGCTATGAATCTTGGACAAGATTTCGATCTCATTATCGACTTCCTGGCTGATTTCTTGATTCTTCGATGGTTTCTTAATAGCAACCTGACGTCCGCGCAGAACAGCCTTGTAGACAGAACCATGACTGCCTTTCCCCAGAAGTTTCTGCTCAGAGAAACCATTAGTAGCTGCTTCAAGGTCACTGTAATAAAAATGTTGGATCTTGATGGGTTTTTCTTGTTTTTGGCTAGTTTTAGAAGACTGCGTTTGTTGGGTTGCAATGGAATTGGTGGAGATTACAGAAATGGCCGACTCCGCTTTACAAGAAAGATAACCCATCAAGACTTAAATGTTTGAAAGAGATCTTACAGAATGGGTTTGTAATATTTTGATGTTTTGATAAGCTAAGAATCAAGGTTTTCACTCCATGAGAGACGAAGAACGAAGAAGATATCGTTTTTAAGATTTGGGTTGTGCTGAAGTCTTGAACTTTGAGTTATGAAGAAGTTATTGGGATTGAAGAGAGATCAAGAAACTGCTTTTATGTAAGGTCTGGAATAGAGAGAGAGAGAGAGATTGACGAAATACGAAGCCATGGAGGAGTCATGTATGTTGAACAGGGAGCCCACCAAAGTGGAATCTCTAGGCTTCTTACCATTAGCGAGCTATACTTACGGCAACCTCACGAGAAAAACAATTAGGTCTACAGACAAAGTTTACTGACACTATTCACCACCTTAAGTCAACAAAGGAAAAGTTAAAAAAATGAAGAAGAATCAAATGTGGATGTGTTCATGTTAAGACTTCATTTGCAGCACAAGTTTACACAATCTCGAAACAGTATACTCACCGAATACGTACGTATGTTATCAACAACTAAAAAATAAGACCTACTTGGTAACATATTCAATAATTAACACTATGTAGGAGATAGTCCTATACCCATTACTACCCCCAATTTGTTGTGCATCGTCCCCGTAAAACAAGCAGTCTATTGGAGAACAAAATGGGAATTGATGATTGGGCAAGACAAAAGTCTCCTGTACCCGAAAGTTATGCCATAACCTCCCCTGGATTGATTGGTTACAGGAAATGGATGATCTCATCAAAATTATTGGGGTTTTGCTAATATTATATTTAATACATTTTCCTACCATCAAAATAATTGCATCAGTCCCACATTTCCAAAATCCATTTTCACAATGACAATGACAATGCATCCATCTCGATCCGTTCATAAATTACAAAATTTGTGTACCATTTAGTATATATTGAGTTATTACCGAGTCTTAATGTAACTTCTTTTTATTTTTAAATTGGCTCATGTTAGTAGGTTGCTAATCACAAATGGACATAAATTACTAAAATAATAAGCACATATAAAAGTGCATTCTTGGGATTTTTTAAATTAATAAACGAGGATGGAAAGGTGTTTAATTTTTTCCGAAAAAAGCCAAACAGTGAGAAATTGCAGGGGACTTCTAGAAGACAGAAAGACAGACAGAGGCAGGGCAGTGTGCACTATTCAGTAGCCGTCCTTCCGGAAAAGTTGAAAAAAAAAAAAAACAAGAAGACTCCATTGAGCTTTTAGTTAAGCTGCTTGTCTTTGTTTTAACCTATTTTTATTAGAAACAAATGTTTTCTGCTTATAACACTAACCTGCTTCCCCCATTTTCAAGTAAGAAGAATCTGAAATGGAGTGTTCATAGAAAACACAATAAGAAAGTGGCCCAAAATGAAGTGCAATCTTCGGGTAATGGCCTTTCAGTTTCAATCTTAATATTTCTTGAAAACCGACTCTTTGTTCATTAAGTGTAATTTTGGAACACTCGAGGTCTTAAATCATCAACCTTCCCAACAAAATAATAATAATAATAATAATAATAGTAAATATCGTCAATCTCCATTGATACCATGAATTCTTTTTACAGAGATCAAAAAGAAAACTAAAAATAAGAGAAAACTGTTCATTAATGGCTAGAACCATTCCAAAAGCGTATTACAGTTTGAACGATATTCCCGAGGAAGGCGCCCATGGCCGCATACTCTTCAAAAGCTTTGGTATCAACTTTACACCGCGAGAAGTGCGGAAAGAACATCGTCAACCCCGTACCCATCACGAATATGACAGTCAATGGCCCAGATATCAGCCGCGGCAACCGGAACTTACCGTCAACCGCCTTCTTCACCGCAATCTCAGCCGCCAAACATATTCCGTGAAGAACGAAAAACCACGTGATTTCCCACGTGGGTTTCAGCCGCCCCAAATAGTAGAAGTGGAGCTCGTGCATGAAACCGGATACTAAAAAGGTTGCGAAAACAGCGGGTAGTGGAGCCCACTTCCGGCCAATTACGAGTGCGGATATCTTGACACTGGGTTTGTATACGGTCGGGTTTAGGATACGCGTGACCATGAGGTTCCATCTGTTGCCCCAGAAGTCCTGTAACGACGTGGCGAGATATGGCTCGTTGAACTGCGGCTCGAGTTCTAGTCCTAGTACGGATCGAGCCATGGCTGCACTCCCGGCGAGGATGAGTTCGAGGAGGAAATATATGTGGAACGCATAGAGGAATAAGATGATTTTTGGATGGAGGTAATCGCTGTAGTCATAAACACGAACCATAATGGCCAAAAGCAAACCCTTTATTGCATAATTTACAAGTCCTTCTTTAGGCTTTTTCGGAGATGGGGTTTCTCCATTTTGATCAATTTGTCCATTTTGATGTGATTTTGGGGATGCGATTTGCTTGTTATGGCCATTTTGATGTGTTTCTGGAGATGGGTTTTGTTTGTTAGGTTGGATCTTGATCGGAAGGGCAGAAACAAGCACAAAAAGAGGAAGAGAAATGGATGGATCTGAACACAAAGGGCCTAAGCCTAAAGCAAAGAGTAAGAGCTTGAAATTGGTCAGCCAAGTTATGAAAAACGCAGTGATGCCACCAAGATGTGCAGTATTGAGAAGAAGAGGAAGGTAGAGGAAGAGACACACAACCGGGATTACAAAAACAAGTCTTTTTAAACCTTTAGAAACTTTCTTACCAACGACATAGCAATAGCATAAAGAAACTGCAACGGATAGCCATACCTTGATAAAATTCTTGATCTCACCATTCATTTTTGTCTCCCTGATCTTCTTCTTCTTCTTCTTCTTCTACTTTGTTCTAGATGTTATTACTTTTGCTTACGGGCAGGTGAAGAATGAAGAAGGGCTTTGGATACACAAGTAATGGAAGTGGATCTTTTATTCTTCCCTTTGCTATTATACATATAAACATTTAATCTACTATTAAATATACAAGGAAAAGATACGATCAAGGTCCTGTTAGACTTATTTAAATTTTTTTATTTGGTTGGTTTGCACTTCTACAAAGGTGGGCTTGAACACGGAAGCACACCAAAGAAAAGAAGTATGAAGACGAGTTGACATTATTGTCTTCTTTCTGCTTTGCTTCTGTTCTTTTATATGAATTTTAATGGTCAATTCTTGGCATCTCTAGATCTTTTTTCTGCCTAACCCAATTTCGACCATTGTTTTTGTGCTTTTCTCAAGTAAATCAAAACCAGAGTCAATTTATTTACAGATTAAGGATTAGAATGCTGTGTTCAAACAAATACAATAAAGTTCAACTCAGGATATGATTGCGTATTGCTATTGAAAGTGGAGTTCGAAATGGAATATAATTCTCAATTTCGACTGGTCAAATAATCCCTTTGATTCCTAAATATTTAACCATATATTCTTGTATGATTGATCAATTCTGATAAGAGAATAATAATAACTTCATTTTAAACTTTCATCCGTTTTCATGTCCATGGTCGATTTTTGTTCATTAATTTGTATTGATCTTTGTTAGAAGCTAGGAGCAGAGGTGGAGTCATAATCCAATCTCAGCTCATTACAGATATCACAGTTCAATGGTCGAGATTGTTTCCAAGAAGGAATAACAGTGCTCTGTATCATTTGGGTAAGGGTACCATGTCACTAATCTTGTCTTCCACTTTCTGTAGCTCTTGATTTAATTGCTTGTCCCTACCTATTATCAAGCTGCCAGCTGGAAAGCCACTTCCAAATCAACAAAATGAAGAAAGCCCCATTTCCTATAAAAGGCCAAAATAAAACCAGAAAAGCTCTCTGGCTCTTTAGCTAACTTATGCCATCAAAGCTTTGCTTCTGGCAATCGTGGTCTACACATTAACCATGCATTGGAAATGATTTGGCTTCATTTGAGAGAGAATTACAACAAAATTTGGTGATCTTAAAAGAACCAATTCATTAATTAATGTGTAATATATCAACTAAGTTAGATGAATTACAATATTGATGTGTTGTATGAGAAATAATGATGAATCAGAGGTAATAATCACGTTTAATTATACGTTGCTTTCATGCTTTAAATCAATATGATCTTCGAAGAATCTAATTGCATCGGTGTGTACAAAACAAGCGAAACACATAGAAAATAAAGTCTAAATTCTTCTGCCGAGGGCTAACAGGGATAAATTCTTAGACGGCTTCGAACAGTAGCATCAACATGAATGTTAGGCGACGGCCTCTTGCCAACTCTCATTCTTCGTTTACAGGACAGGAAAGTTGGGCGTTTCTCCTTCAATGGGCTTTGGTGTCCAGGACAACCGGCAACGGAAACTGGAAGGATGGCAAAAGTGACTCTTTTTCATCCACTTTTGAATGCAGTCTTGATGAAAATCATGCAAGCAAGCCAAACGAGTGATCTCCTCTTCTTCCTTGAACCCTACCAAACAAATTGGACATTGATATCTCAAACAAGAACCCATGTCGTTAACCACCTTTTCTAAGTCCATAATGGCTGATTCCAACGCCGGCGCGCAGTTTTGCAGCGATTTTCCTAGTCTTGAAGCCCAACCCAAAGAGACATACCAAGTGGCATAACATGATGGACAGAATTCCAACCCGTTTTTCAGTCTAAAACGGAAGAGAAATGGATTCGAATGTGACCAAAATAGGATACCTCGTTCATCATGCAGTTCCTGAGCTTCATGTCACCATGCGACTTGGATTTGCGCCTTAAAGCTTCCACCATATAATCATCCAACAGGTCATCAACATCATGAGCAGCAAATTTAAGCTTTATCAACCAAATTTTAACAGCTTTATCCGCGACTTGGCGATCTTTTGCATCGTCCCGGGCAGCTTGAATTTTTGACAATACACGTCGCAGCTTTTTTCATCTCCTTCCTCGTGCCGAGCAAAGTTGCAAACTCTTCAAAGACGTGACAGGTTGAATTCTGAAAAATCACTTGGAAGTGGGCAGAAAGGACTGCCTCTGCCATTGTTAAAACTTACACTAGGGGGAAAAAAAAAAAAAGAGAGACAAAACTGTGAGTCTATTTGCGAGTCTGTGGTTTAAGAATTCAGACATCACTATAAATGGAGGTCAATGGAACTAACGTTCAACCTCTTTTAGCCTTGTCAAGAATGAAGCTTCGTGTAATTAGAGACCAATGAAATCTTGACAATTTTCTGTCTTTGGTGTTTGAAGTCGGTATGTCCTTGGTCTTTGACAGCTCGGTTTCCACCAAGAGGTCCTAAAGACATGAACATCTATCGTTCTATCCTTTATGTATCTATCTACTTTCCTAGGAAACTTTCTGTTCTTACACTGGATGGAGAAATGCCGACCATTAGGAAATTTTCTGTTCTTACACTGGATGGAGAAACGCCGAACATTCAGACAGAGTCTCGCGTATTAGATATTCTCCATAACCTTTTCTCGGGCTTCTGTAGTTTTAATTTCAAGCTCATGATTTATGTTATTTATATATAAACTCCAAGTAAAAGAAAATTCTAAAAACCTGAATGATGGATATCTGGTGCTCGAAATTTCAATCCATAAAAACAAGATGACTTGAAAATTTGACATAATGAATGTTTTGATTGATTTCATTTCCTCTCTATGATACATTATAAAAGAATTCACTACATACACTGGTAGCTTCTTGCAGTATAAAAAATAAAGTAATGCTTTAAACCAATGCGCCCAAAGAATCTAATTACATTATCAGTGTAAAAAATCAGCGAAACACAATGCATAACAAAATAAACAAAATTCTTCTACAGATGGCTAACAATGGGATCAATTCTTAGACTGTTTTAAACAGAATTGGCACGAGTATGAGTAACAGCAGCTCTCGGTCCTGTCATTTGTGGAAAAGAGCGAACATTGTTAACATGTAAACGACGAGGAGGCAAAGGCCTCCTGTGAACTCTCATCCCTGATGGAGAAGTTCGAAAAACATCAACATGTGTACTCCTTGGTTCAGGGGGTTTCGCGTTGAAAGGACAGAAGGTTTAAGGGTCTTCGCAGACAGGCAACGGAAACCGACAGAACGGACACAAGTGACTCCTTTCCAGCCAGTTTTGGATGCAGCTTGCATGAAAATCATGAAGACAAGGCAAACGAGTAATCTCCTCTCCTTCTTCAAACCCTATCAAACAAATAGGACATTCATCTCTTAAGCAAGAACCCGCGTCGTAGGCCACCTTATCTAAATCCACAACAGCTGATTCCAACGCTGGCATGCAGTTTTGCAGTGGTCTGCCCAATCTTGAAGCCCAAGCATAGCCTAAATCTTCGCTGTACTGTTGCGTGTAGAAAACCCTAAGCGACATAACAACAGGGATAACATCACGGTCGGAATTACGCGGATCGCTGTCCATCAACTTAGCTTTCGTTGCAACGATGTTAATGACTCTGTCTAAATCAACTTCTGTCAGCGGCAGAAACTCCATCATTCTTCTCATGTTATCACGCACCTTGACATCATCGAGCAACTCACTGCGTTCGAGAATACCTTGACTATTCTTTGAACCGACATTCATATGATAGTGTTGTGGAAGATAATCCACCGCGAAATTGATGTGTAGACTAACAAAAAAAGTACCCGGATAATCACTCAGCGGCCGCACACATTCTTGCTGCCACATATCAAACAAACAGACAGCAGGTTCTTCTCCGGACATATTTGCAAATCAAAGAAACTGAAAGTGATGAACTTCCTCTAAAAGTTAGGGATAGTGAATTAGAAAGCTATTTAAACTGAGGAGCTAGGCTTTCCTTAAGAAACATGGAAACTTGGTTTTGGAAACAACCGTCAAAGAATCCCAGCTTGTATAGAATTAGTACTTTATCCCGAGTACCACCTACATGTACAAGGATATAACGGCGAACATCTGGGTAATTGTGCTTTTGTATTTTCGTAAATAAGGATATAGCTTATCCTCCTAAGTCCTGTGTATCAAGGGGATTCCTAATTAGTAATGCTTAATATATAGAAATCAGGAACTTATGTAATATAAATAAGAAAATTATATTCTTAATTATAAAACTGTAATTTCGGGAACTGGATGTTAATATCCCCATGAATTTTATCTGAGATGGACTTGTATTAAATTAGAAATCTGTAATGAAGTTCAATCCAACTCAAATACCATCAATTTTAGGAGATTTTGAATATGGTCTAAGGCAATCCAAGTAATAATATTGCAAATAACCTTTAAACCAATAATCATCCTTGTTTCTATATTAAAAGAATACATGTTCCTCAGTGTTGAGTAAAATACAAAGAATGCATTTCCCTGTGTTTACTATTCGATTAACTTAGCACATAAGATAGCTTATAAGGTCAAAGGAGTATTGCCAACAATTTAGCGAGTACTAAGTTTCCAATCAATTTGTAAGCAAGTGCAATCAAACTCTGTTTTCACTCTGTCCAGAGCTGCTTGCCTGTGTTGCAGAAGTACAAGTGAGGCATCATCAATCTGCTTCCCCGTCTCTTCACTCTTCCTTTTCCGGGGCAATTTCCGTGAGGTACTCTTCCATTTTGATTCAAAGTCACAAGCTGCATATATCATACGAGGGAAAATGTTGAAGAATAATTAAATAGAATCAACCAGTAAACAAGACAGTAACATAGATCAAATGTTAAACAGACCGTCAAGAATCATCAAAAAACTTCATTGAATTATGTCACGAGAACAAGAAATAATTAGGCAGAAAGTTTCTGCCTTACACAGCTTCCATTGCAACAAATTGTTATTGTTATTTATGTGATTGAATATTTTGAATTTTAATCAATCTATATGAGTTTTGTCATTACAGTACTGAAAGAAAATAACTGTCCGATACTAACTATTGCAAAGATGAGCTTCAAACACCAGGTAACATAGTAATCTTTAACATAAATTTTTTTAATGATACAGTGGGAAACTTATTGATTTGATTGCAAACATTCTTCGTCAATCATTATTCTGTGAAGATAAAGAAATTTGAGAAGCTTAAAAGTTTCTATATCCATGTCTCAAAATCTATTCAACACTTGAGCTGTGTCTCATGTAGACATGAATTCTCAACTGAAAACTAAAGCTGCAATTATATATGGTCTTGGGGTAACATCAACAACAAAGACTGATAAAATAAGTGCAGCATCTTTTAAGGAGATTTGTTAGGAAGGAACATTGCAATGTTCGTAGATTCTGAATATGGTTTCAGAATGGTGCCAGCAAACAGAAAAAGTGGACAGCAAACTTGACAATCTACAAGAAAAAGTAGGAAAATTGTTTTGCCAATTTTTGTGGAACATAAGTACACGGTAATGGGCAAATGGATGACAACCATATTCCAAGAACATGCCATGATCTGTTTGCAAGCAGAGAGCACAAAAAGAAGCAACAGTTCTACATTCTCATCAAACTTCAATAAAGAAAATACTGTATGCTCATAGATGCAAGGTACGGAAAATCAGCTCAAGTTTACCACTTGTCCACTTCTAAATATTCTAAACATTCAACTGCAAGCTAACGGGTCTTTTAAATCTGTGTATAGGAAAATTACCTTCACTCTTGTCGTGGAAACCTCGAATTATGCATGCAGGAATCCAGGGCCTTCCTGTTCGGGATGCTTTTGCACCACCTCTAAGTTCACCATTATGCTGTTTCAAACTGCACAAGGTCTTCCAGTTTTCAGTAAAAACAGTTGACATAATATTGCACTAATGGCAAAGAGAATTAACATATCTTGAAATCCACAACAACAAAATATAATCAATATACAAATTGAGCATACGAAGCACGCCAATTTTGCTGAATCAAAAACACAGCACAGTTTACCCATTTGTGGAAGAAACTAAAGCCACCTAAATGTGACCCAAACAGGCATAAAAAAAAAATTAACTTTTTGGCCTAAATTATAAGATATAATGAAATTAGGAACCTGAGCATATTTGCCTGCAATTTTGCTCAATCAAACACGCAACAGAATTCACCCATTTTCAGAAAAGAAGAAAGAAAATGGAGCTACATGAATTTACCCAGAAAGGATTTAGAACATCCAGATCCTCACAATATTAAGACTATAAATACAAGGAGGAATCAGTTTAGCATGAATGTCTGGCTAATCAAAGGTTTAACAACAAAACCCCTAATTTTTTAGTACAAAAAATGACACTTTTTGAACTCTACCCAGATATTTCAATGTATTATCGGGAAATCTGAACAACCTGAACTCCAAACAAAAATTATGACAAGAACCCACAATAGAAAATTTAAATTCGACCCAGTTGAGCGTTTTCTATAAACATAAAACGATCGAATTGCCAAAAAAAAAAAAAGACACAGTACCGCCGAGAAAAATCTGTGGTGATGCCGACGTAGGTCTTGATGGGTGCGTTGGTCGCGACAATTAGATACACGCTCCATGATCTTGATTTACGTTTTGAATTTGAAGTCAGTTTTGCTTGTGAATTTGATCTTCTTGATGTTGTTGATGATAATGAAGATAATTTTGGTGGGTTAATGTTTGGATGCTTCACAGATCGAAATGTCTTAGAGAGCATCCTCATCATCTCTCGTTAACTATTTTCTGACAAAAGCTGGCTAAAGTCCAGAAATCCTTGGTTTACCTAGGTTTGTCCACAAGATACGCAAGAGCCGTTAATCCTGACATTTGACGCGTTTAAAATTTTATTACGTGAACTGCATTTGATGATTAATCATTCTTTGAAATTCACAAGCAGTAATAACTAGATGAATGCTTTGAGTGAATGGATGTCTTTTGATATGATACATGAAAACAATTTGATACAATTAAGAATCTGCATCGTTGCTAACGAAGGAAAATCAAGCTGTCATGCAGACTTAATTTCTAATTTCCGGAAGGGAGATCTCATATAGGAGCGTATATGGCTCCAGAGTGAGAACTGGGATCCATAGAGTCGAACTCTTACTGATTTTTTCAATCCTTCTCTTACAAATTCCAAGTCTTTGTCGACGCTATACTGAATGCTTTCTTCATCATCAAGAAGAGGTAATGAAACTGAACCCTGGGACTCCAAGTTCTTTATCCACCCTCGTAGTAAATAGTTCACAACCTTTACAAGCAATGAAACGTTGTGATCTTCAGAGGATTTTTAAATGAAATAAATAAATAAAACCTGATATCTACATTTCACTACACCAAACTTTGAGTTCTAGTGTAATCCCAACTCTTAAACAATCAGAGAAACAATTTAATACCTCGGGAACTTCATCATGAGGGCAGTGACCAGCCGGGCTGATTTCATAATATGGAGCTTCAGGAAGCTGCTTTTTCACCCGAAGACCCCAGACAGGTTTCACCCAGGGGTCTTCTTTTCCATACATGAGGCAGATGGGAACATTGTTCAAGCAACACCTACAAATTTAAGGCGGAAGAAGTTCTTAATTTGCAGCAAGAAAAAAAGAGGAAATGCATTCTTGGAAGTCATTCACGTCACAGTCGGAGATTTCAGCAGTAACTACCTAGATAAAGCCTCCCTGAAGGATAGTTGTCCCTGAGGAGCAAATAGAATCAAGGCCAATGATGATGCAGCAGCAGGATGTTGAGTTGTCTCAAGAATACGACAGAAAACTTTGTCAACATTAGTAGAGTGATCTGCATAAACCTGTTTGAGCACTTCTGCAATACTTTCAGGATCACTTATTTTCTGCCAACTAAAATCAAAGAAGAACACAACTGTGAGTTGAGCGTGGAAAAGAAAAGAAGCCTCTGCTTCCAGTGAACATAGAATTCAAAATTACCAAAATAGATTCAAATATAACTTCAGAACTTTCTCATAATTGCATTAACAGGAGTATCCCATATACATTTCAAGGAAAACTACCCAGGGTGGATTAACTTATGAAATGTTCTGGAGAGTCAAAAAAATTGGGCAGTAAGTTTAAAATATTAAACATCTCATGATCTAACAACTCAATCAATGCAAAAACTTACATAAATTCTATGAGCTTCCTCACACTTGCAGGCAGAGGAAACGTTCCGGACCAAGGAAATATCTTTGCTAATCTTGGAGATCTTACAGGATTAGGAGAAAATCCCCAAAAGGGAGTTGCATTAAGCAATGTAACACCCCTCACCAACTGGGGATGGCATGCAGCAAAATAAACCGCAACAAATCCTCCAAGTGAGTTCCCCACGACATAGACTGGTTCCCGAATGACCTCTTCTACGAAATGGCGAACCTGATCCCTCCATAAATCTACAGAATAAACAAGCTCACTTGCCCATGGCTCAGCTTCATCTCCGAATCCCCACAAAGAATCCTTACCTTCTGTGCAACCTACTTCCTTCAACTGTGGAGTAGGATCCTCGAGCGGCAATGACTTGCCTTGCCCGAGAAAGTCAATTGCCCAAACTCTGCAGTCCCTGCCCAAATCTCTTAGCTGCTTCTCATAATGAAAAGAACCAACACCAAAGCCAGGAAGAAAGAGCACCGGTGGGGAATTCACATTTTCACACCCAGCCTTTTCATAATGCACATTAAATTTAGGTTTCCACTCCCAAAAACAACTGCTTATTTGCGCACCGTGTTCCCCATTGGAATCATCCGGCAAGCCTGGAATTGAAACCCTAGGCATTGCTTCACCCTCTTTTGGAATACTTCCTGCATCCTCTTCCCCACCTATTACATATCCATTATAGTTCCCACTCAAGACCTGCGAATTCAGATTTCTGAAACCTTCAAGGGAACTTAATGAACTAGAACCTTTCCCACCATCAAGATTCTTTGAGGAAAACTGATTAATATTAGAATATCCAGAAAACCCACTCCTGGAATCTGTACTATCACATAAAATTCTGTGTTCTCGAAATGATGGGAGCTTCGATAGGCATGAATTCGAGCTTTTCTTGACCACTTTCAACCTCAAGTTTACAACATGGCAACTTGGCGGTAAATTGTACGAGAGAATTTCCATACCCAGATAATTGTTTTCTGTAATGATTAACCAAAGCAAGTACTTTAGCAAAAATTTAAAAAGTTTACCGTTTATTAGGTCGTAAAAGAATTTAACAAGGAAAACAAATTCAAAAAGGTGAAGAAACAAATCAAATACAATTCTCGGGGCCAATTCAATAGAAAAATCATACTTATCAAGTTGATAGCCATCCATATACAGCGATTAACATCCTAATTAATTTTTTCCCCAGTCCAATTTCCAGGCAACCAAACACAGTTTCAATAGAGATAAGAAAGGAAAACCGGATATAAACAGAAGTGTCAAGCAATAACACCACGAAAAAACTAAACTTGAACTCCCGTAGAACATTAAAGCTCATAAACTTGTTCAAAACTGCTTTATTACAGCATACAATAACCATAACTCGTGAACAGATCAAGTATAACTAAGAAAGAAAAAAGGAACAAGTAATACTAAATAACATGAAAAAGAAAGAAGCCTTTTTTTACCTTCAATTTGGAGGGAAAAGTGTCATCAGAGTTCGCAAGATTTGAGCAAAATCTATATGCAGAAATCTAATCGGTTGCTTGGAAGCTTCTTCTTCCTTCACAAGCCAAGAAAAAATAAACCACACTTGATTGTGTTTTTGCTAAATTTTCAGCAATAGCTATCTAACTAGAAAAATCCGGGCTTGCTTGAAGTACTTGTACCTTGTGGTGTAAATACTTGTACTTTGTCTTTTCCTTATAATTTTCCATCATAATTTGATATATCGATTAAGAGAAGTTTATATTAACATGTAAAATATAATAATTTAAAATCACATTAATCATTGATCAATATTGTCACATGTCAACATTGTCCATTAAACAAGTTTTGCATGCTTTGTAAAATAAAAAAATTTGTTTTTTTATCTCATAAGAATTCAAGATGATCAGTTAATGTCAATGGTCATAGTATAAAGGTGAGGGAAACTAAGCAGAAGATAGCCAGACTTCTTTCAATTGCTCACAAACTTGTAAGAAACCTTGGAAGTTTGTTTTTTCCGTTCAAATTTGACATGGATGTTAGAGAAAGACTGCAAAAATCTAGTGCCACAGATCCTTGTCTCTCTGGGATTCACGGTTTCCTGTCATAAGAATCATTTGCAACCATTGCAACCGGCTGAGTTGTCAAGATCTCAACTCATTTTTACGTGTTTTGAACAAAGTTAAAGGTGACAAAATTGTGAGGATGGATCGTGAGTTTGGTTGTAGAGAAGTTAAAACCAGAAGAGAGAGATAGCCGCACGCAAAAGAAACCGTCTTGTTTAATGCGGGCTTAACACGTTTGCTTTGAAACTTCGAACAGTAAGCGAAGTGTGCTTTCATATTTCAACATCTTTCGATTTGTTCAGACTTCGTTGTCAATAAATGGGTCGGTCCCTGTGTGGCGAGCTTCCCAATTTTTGGATCGCAGCAGATACTGTAACCTAAAAGGAAAGGAAGTAAGCCCAGTTCCTCCGTCGCATATAACAAATCAACCCTGTTGGGCTGGCACGCAACAATGTTCAGACCCACAACAGATTACCTTGTGTGGTCATCATGATTGTTTTGTCCGAGTCCTTGGCTAATTGGCACCTGTCTTTCGTTTTTCTTGTTTTCAAGGTTTTAGATCGATGAGTAAGGTCAGAGACGTATTTGTTATAAATGGATAAATTATATTCTTGTGAAAACGTTAAAAAGAAATTACATATGTTATTACTCCAAAATGGCGAAATATACCTAACTGATTCACAAATAAGTACTTATTTTAGTGTATGATGACCTAAAAATGATTCCTTTTACTCATTCTAAACGATGATCTTTATCTTGTTTTGGCCGTAAATGATAAAATTAATTACTTTTATTTTAATTTGTGCGGACAACGAACTGCAGATGGTGACTGACAATGGCAGTAGACTCTTCCATTTATCTGATAACTTTAAGGGGACAGCAGCAAATAAAAAGTTTGGTTAGGCGACCTCTAGTACAGTAATGGGGCGGACTTTCATATTTTTAAAGCCTTAAAACAGGTAAAAACATCACAGATATGCTAATTGTTGACTTTCAGTGAAGTTGGCAGACAAGTAAAATCATTGCCACGGTCAAAGAATCTTACCCAAATATCGGGTAAATTCACTATCCAGATTTTTCTTTTTGCCATTGTGTTGTTCCTTCACTTGATGCTTGGATTCTCTTAAGCGGTTGAGTGGTTCCAACATCGAAGTTTCCTATCTTTATGCTTTGCTACTTTTTGTCTTATTGGGAAGAATCTTCATCTGGGTATTCTTTAGATTGCCCAAAAGTTGCTTTTTGTTATGCTAAACTTTAAAGTTTTGATTTTTGATCGAGTCTAGGGTTTTCTTATGCTTTTAGTCTTCAAATTCAAGTGGAGTTAATTCAATTTTTTGTTGATTATGACAATCGATGCTGTGGACAACTAATGGATTATGTTCTTTGCTTTGTGCTTCTTTGCATATATTCTTTGAATTATAATTACATCATTTACTGTGTGATAGAATCCTACTTTCGACATCTGACTAAGAATTTTGCAATTTAAATCAATAATAATGTTAAACATAGGGATTATTGCCTTGTTGGAGTCGGTTTTTGCTTTTCGGTTCAATGAGTGAGAGTCGGTGTTGCAGATAAGCTGGTTCGATCTTGTATAGCTACAAATTATTTGTGTTTGTGGCTATGAAAGAAAACACGGACAATGGAGAGGTAGAGCTTTCTGATCATGTTTTGTTACCAAATCAGGATTCATCTAGCAATTTTCAGAATCCGGCTTCGGTAGACTCATTTCTTGATGAATTCTTGATGAACACAAGAACATGCACTCACACTCACACTTGCAACCCTCCCGGTCCTGAGGCCGCGCATACGCATACGTGCTACCATACGCACACCCAAATTATTGGGTCTGAAGAAGATAATCACTCGAATAGTAAAGAACATTCTAGTTTAAAGCCAAGACGGTCATCAGGTAACAGAGAAGCAGTTCGGAAGTATAGGGAGAAAAAAAAGGCTCAGACAGCTTATTTAGAAGAGGAAGTCAAGAAACTGCACGTAATGAACCAACAACTAGTTAGAAAATTACAGGGGCAAGCAGTTCTTGAGGCCGAGGTCTTGAGGCTGAGAAGTGTTTTGGTAGATTTTAAAGGAAAGATTGATAATGAGTTGGGTGTTTTTCCATTCCAAAAGCAGTGTAACGGTACTACTATTTTGAAGGAATGCAATTGCGGTGTGCAGTCTAACGGTGGGACAATTAGCATGAAGTGTAAGAGTGATCTACCATGCTTCCATCCGCAAGTGGCATCATCCGCACACACCGTTATTGATGGAAGTGAGAAAATATTGGCATCATGGGAATGGAATTGTGGACCTGCAATTATAGATTGTCAAGCTAACACACATGATATAGTGACTGCTGAAGGACAGACCTTGGATGCAGTTGAAGCCTTGGTGTCATCTTCATCTCGAACTGAATTACCAGAGTGAAAACATTGTAAGTTTGTCTTCAATCTTCTTATGTCAATGATATTCCTGAGCAGAGCACTAGTTTTTAATATAACATCGATAGTGTAGATAGTAATATTGTGGTATAGAGCTCAAATGGTTGAGTGTGTTACTGTAAAATGCAAAACATAAGCTGTATTTTTCAGTACGGTTGTAGACCAATGGAAACTTTGTACTTAGATGACTAAACTTTTGGTTTTTGATATCTGGGAACAGCTTGTAAAACACCTCATCTGAAAAACTACTTTCTTTTTGCTTTGATCCATCTGTATATTAAAGCATTGAAGAAATCTACTTTTTTCTGCTTGGGATTTTTAGTCATTGTTTATCAACTCTATTCCCTCAGAATAGCAAACTGTAGTTAGTATTTGCATCCAATTGTCGGTGGTAATTTAGTAAAATATCTTAGTGATCATTATTTACACTCGTGCTAGTTGCCTCAATGTGGGAATAATGGCATATTTGTGGGTCGGTCACCTTTGTCTAATTTAGCGGAAAGTAAAGCTACAAAACTGAAAATGAATACAAGTCGTTGCAATCTCTAATGTCATATAGAGCATTGACTTGCACTGATCGCTCAATTTCTGAATTTGTATTTGATGTTTTTGCACTGATCGGCTAATCGCACAATTTAACTGAAAGCTATAATTTCAAGTTTCTCTTTTCTGATTCTATGGTCTGTTTCTCGATGCACCAAAGACAGCGTTAAATGAATCGGCATGACTCCATGGTCAACACAAACCGTATAACCACATACAGGTCAACGTTTCTTGAATCTGAAAAGAGACAAAACATTAACCAAGTTAAAGTTTGTAAAGCTCATAAATTGTAATGAGCATCCATTTACTGAAAGCAATTGGAGAATCGGGATAAATCATTCCTAGAGGTGATCGCATAGATCAGAATAATCACAAAAAGCAATTGTCGTGCTTGTGGCGAGGCTAGTCTATGGGATCACGGGTTCTCCTGACAAATTTCACCTTCTGGGTTTTCCTTCGGAAGATTCTATGCAAGTCAAGGATCCTTCTTCTAAAAATCTTTTTCCTCCGAGCCTCAGTTTTTGCAGGCTTTGGTTGGCCCCGCACTCTAACCTTCAAATTGGGCTATCAAATCAACCCACTGTACATTCCTGGAAGGCATTCTCTGCCAAAAGGTCGAGACACTGAATCAGACAAATACCGTAAACAACGAGAACTTGGCCTAGCCCAAAAAAGGTTTCTTGATGGCCGCCTTGTATGTGCGGAGACAATGAGTTTAACCTAGTTATAATATTAATGCATACACTAAAACCCAGATTAATTAAGTAATTAAAACTGAACAGAGAATACTGTGCAATGCAGAGCAGTGTGCAGGCAGGCAGAGTCACATCCGCGACAGGCACATATGTCTCTCTCTCTCTCTCTCTCTCTCTCTGAATTCATTCATTGCCTATAGGAAAAAAAAAAAAAAAAAAAACAGGGACCCCATATGCATGATTCGTACCCAGTGTCTGGCCGAGGCACTTCGTGGAGCTGACGGGGGCACATGGGTTTTCTCTGGCTTCGTCCCTTTTAACTTGTCCGTTGGCTTGGCTGCATAGTTTTCACTGCATTGGATCTGCGGTTGTTTGTCCGCAGTCATATTGTTTTCTTTTCTTGATTCAGATGAAACAGATTCCTGTCTCAGCAATGCATGTTAATTGTGTTTTGAAAAGACGTTGGAATTAATCAAAAGTTTAGAAAGGCACTGATGAAATGAACTGAAATATATAGAAATCTTGCTGGAAAACGACGTATCGTGGCATTTTCTGAGCAAGTTGATTTTGAAGCTGTGATCTTGTCACATTTTGAGCTTAGTTGATACTCTCAGCCAAATCATCTTAACCCCACCTAATAATAATAATAATAATAATAATATAAATTAACCAGTGTGTACGTGTGTGGAAGAAGTATATTTCTGTTATTTTAAAAAAAATTTAATTATAAAATTTAAAATAATTTTTCATACAATTTTTAAAAAATTAAAATATATAAAATAAATAATAAATAATAAATAATATTTAGAATATGTAAGAATTATATATATATATATATAGATGTAATCTTTTTTTTCGAGTTGACAATTTAATTAAATAGTAATTTGGTTTGAGAAAACAACACAAGTATTATTAATAGTAATTTGAATTGAGAAAACAATAGGAGTGTTGTTAATACTTAGATTATGGACGGTATTGTAATGTAATTACTTGTTCAAAACACTTGAATGCTTGGCATTGTTTCCTTGCAAGTTGAAGTTGTCATGTTTCATTAATAAATTGAAATAATGTCTTAAAACTTGTTGGGAAAAATTCAATCTCGATCACGGAGGCAACATGTTTGCAGCCTGTTTTATATTTAATATGATATGCAAATGCATTCCCTATTCTTCTTGTTATTGATGAAGTGGACATGATTGTCTCCAACCAAGGACAAAATTATGTGAATTCATGTATATTTATTGTCAAAAACTTCATTATCATCGTCTCCACTCAGCTTTATGCCACCATTTATCTCCTCTTTCTTACCCCTAAACTCAATCCAATTTCAATGTTAATTTGAGTTATATTATACTACATTCTATGTAGATTACATCTTATAATTCTCAATCTCATCCATTCATAACAATCATTGAGTAGGAAAAGAGTATACAATTCGAGGTAGTTGGATCACAATTTGCCAAAAAGGATAATCATAAATAAAGCTTACCCATTATTATTCTTCTAAGGACTTGGCCAAATCAAGAACACAATTCAATTTGCTATCTAACTAAATGGGTCAAGGTTGATTAACAACTTAATTACTTCACATAATTGTACAAGGTAAAATGGTCATTGACTTGTCTAAGATACGTTGATCGATAAGATAATTAGTACAATATAATTATTAGATGATCTATAATAAATAAAAATTAAAAATACAATGATATCATATGTAATATAAAAAATTTTGTATTTTACTTTTGAAATTTTTAAAATTTACAGTTCTATTTATAAAAAAATATATTATGATTTTAATGTTGCAAAAGTTCTTCTCTAACTACAACTAAATGACACAATTTTTTTTTTGTCATTTTAAAAATTAAACTACTATTTGTATAGATTATTAAAGAATAATTTAAAATCTAATTGAGTACTAACAATATAATGTGATGAACAATATTGAGGGGAAGACACAATTCTTGCTGCAAATCCCATCAACGTCTGTATTTATACATGTCGGGGCCAAGGAAAACGAGAGAGAGAGAGGGCAAAAGATAAAATTAGGGTTAGGGTTAAATATGGAGATATTTAAGAGACAGAGACAGCGTCATATCTTTGTCTAAACAAAACATGAATACAATGTATTAATGAAGGGGGATATTATGCCACAGACATACATAACAAATAAAGCTTGCAAAATTATCGTAGTGGCCATTAGCCAATCTTTTCAATGCATAATTATAGTTGCTTTCCTATTCCTAAGGAACACAAAATTTCACGTATCTCCACTATTACTGCTGAGAGAGGGAGTGCTTCTTTCTTTATCTAATTCCCAAGGGAAAATTAGTACTGTGCTGCTGCCATTGTTTCTTTTTCATCATTCTTTACATTGTTTGAAATCTTGGCTATTTCTCTCTCTCTCTTTCTGGTTGGTAAGTTGTCTTAATGGATTTTTAGGTAACATAACATGCAATACTAATGCAAAGGTTGAATTTTTTTTTTTTAAACACATTATTTGCCTTTTCTATATGTTTGGTAGCCAAGGAAATTACATGATTGAAATCCCCAGTTTGGTAGGAAAAATATAGCCTTAATTGCTAGTCTTACCAAGATTCCTGTAAAAGGAAACCAAAATTTGGTTAGAATACTGCCATCAATAGTTTCTTCGGGGTTTGGGTTGGTTGGTTTAGGCAAATTATGAATGATCACCTTACTGCTCCTCATTCACTCACTCACTTAAAAGAGAGGAAGATAGCAAGAAAGAAAGAACAAAGTAATACATGGCAACACTCCCGAATAAAGTGATAACTGCTGGTTTTTACTTCAAATAATAAGCTTCGATTGCGATCATTTTGATGTTTCATCCATCTCCCATACACAAATTCGTGATGGTGAGATACCAACTACTTTGATTCTTGGCATTTATCCCACCATTACAAACCCAACCCACGTACGTATACATATACATTACACATAAATGAAAATAGCAAAGAGATCGTGTTATTTTGTCTACACTCTTTTGTATGAAAAATAAAAATTGATTCTTGTCCAAGGGATTTGCAATGCACACAGTAACATCAACAAATGGCAATTGCATCGTATGTTTTTGTTTAATTAATATAATATTTTTCATTTTAGTGGATGATATAATAAATTTAATTCTAATTTTTTTTATAATTTTGTTTTTAAGCTATGTGAGTTTTATAGTAAATTTTCAGTGCGAACTAGTCAATGTGGGTAATCGGTAGTCATGGCCACCATTTGCTTAAAAGGGAAAAAATCGTGCCCACACCCATGTGAGGCAGCTGCTTTTCACCGCCAACTTGGAAGCCATGGGTTCTTTCATGTTTTATTTATCATGTTCTTGCATAAAGAAGATTAAATTCGGATCATAATGTCATTACTGGAATAAAAATTATGGTAAGTTTAGTTGGATATCGAGCGAGATAGGGAAAAGGGAGAGAGATTCATCAACCATTTAATGCCGTGGGGCATTAAAAAAGGACAAATGATAGATATGTGTGTGTAGGTATCCATATAAATACAACCATGCTTAGCCATCCCCATACAAAATTTCCAAACATCTTTTGTAACTTTCAACAATCAAGAGAACAACAAATCTTCTTTCCTTTGTGCCATTGTCACTGATTATTGTATATTGTAATACCATAATCATCACTATCAAACGTATTAGCTTTAGGAAATAATTAATTAAATTAATTAACAGTAAGAGAAGAGAAGAGAAAAAGGGTGACTGACTGGTTGTGGGACATGACGACAAGTGACCCAAAACGATGTACTCAATTAAAGCCTCTTTTCTTTTCCCTTTGTTTACTTTTTTCGTTTAAGTGGAGCAAGATTGAGAGAAATGTAGGGCCTAAGATTTGATTGCAGAGTGGGATTGACTGGCCTCTAAAGACCATCCCATTCCCATGTAATCAATCAAACCCATCTGAAATTATTCATTCTTTTCAGCTAGTTTTTGGATATACATCTCTTCTAGTTTCTACCCTGGCGCATGAGTCGCTGGCTACAGTTGGAAGGTGAAAGTAAGTGCGGAGTTGGCGTTAGATTCATGTAATAAACAGAAGAAAAAACGGAGATTGGTCAGAAGGCTAAGGGCAAGAGAACGTGCACAATTCCAAAGGACACATAGTACATTACACGAACACAGAGGTCTGGATCCACCCAAAACCAACCTAACTCGCCACACACTTTCTTACTTACTGCCCCTCCTACCAGTCTTTGTTTTTCCATAAATCCCAAAGAGAGAGAGAGAGAGAGAGAGAAGTCATTTAGCAGCTATAGCTAAGCTTTGACTGCTTGCTCACAATTAATCTCTGCTCAGAGCCCAAAATTATACAGAGCAACAGCAGATTGTGAGGCAGCAGCGATCGATGATTCTTTCTTCTTCAGCTACTGCTGCATGCTGCCGTAGCTTCTGCTGTTCTTGCAAACGAGGCGGTGGTTAATTTATTTAGTCATTGGCTTTTGTAGTAAATTTTGAAAGATTAAAAAGAGGTAGAAAGTAGAAACAGAAAGAGAGAGTTTTATAGCCTTGTGAGCTTCTGGTCAAGGAGAGGGAAAAAATCACCAAAGACCATTATTTTCTCTCGTATGGGCAAGCCGTACCATCAATTCCTAGAACTTGATTTCCAATTTTTATTTGGCACAGGAACAGAGAGAGAAAATATAAGTTGCTATTTCACCACTTATTTAGTTACTGCAACTTTTTATGCCCATGTTTGCTGAGCAAAGAAATTCAACTACCGTGATTTTCATTTCCTTTTAACAAAGGCAGCTCACAGCATCCTTAGCTCCTTCTGAGATTTGAAGCTTTCAACTTTTAGTCACCACACGGGAATACTCCTTTTGTCAACTTTATTCATTTATGTTTTCTTTTTTCTTTTCTTTACCTTCCTTCTGCTTTTCTTTTCTTGGGTTTTGCAGGAATAAGAAAAAGAGAGACACTGCTCTTCCACTCTCTTAAAAATGGAGGAGAAAGTTTGGTAGGTTGGGTTTGTTGTTGAGAAAGAAGTTTTACTTGTAAAGAGTGGCCTTACTACTGCCTTAGCTACTTAGCTGCTCGCTCACTCTCACAAAATCAAGAAAACTTGTCTTAGCACCACATTTGTAGAGAGTTGGGTTGGTGTGAAATATACAGCCAACCCATCATCTAATTCTAGCAGCTATGGATGATTATGAAGCAACAAGAATTGTTTTCTCGAGACTCCAAAACCTTGACCCCGAAAATGCTTCTAAAATCATGGGTCTACTTCTCCTTCAAGATCATGGTGAGAAAGAAATGATTAGATTAGCCTTTGGCCCAGAAGCTCTAGTTCATTCAGTCATACTCAAAGCCAGAAAAGAACTTGGTCTCTCTTCGAACTCCCCAAACTCACCTTCAACACCATCTTCTCCTTCGCCCTTTTTGGCCAACAACCCAGTAAACATTTCAAGGCAAAACTCCTCTTCTTCTAGGCTTCTTGGAAATAATCTCCCGCCCCTCACAATACCAAACCGTTCATCTTCCGCAGTTGGTAGTTCTTCATGGACTACTATATCTGATCTTCCAAACCCAGATGATTTAATTGCTCAAAACAGTAGTAGAATGAGTTCTTCTGCTTTGCCTTTCTTTGGAAACGGTAGCGGATCCGATATAATCGATGACTTCCAACTCCAAGACCCGTTGTCCTTCCTTAACGATAACTCCCCAAATCTTGGCAACAAAAACCAAGACTTGTTCTACCCTCAGTTGGACTTATCATCAAGCCCACCCAACGGAGACTCCATGCTTTACTCCTCATACTGGGGGGGCTCCGTTCACAGAAGAAGCTGCTCAGTGAGTGATGTTTTGGGCTCTTCTGATGATTTAAATTCAGGGTTTGGATGGAGACCATGCTTGTATTTTGCTAGAGGCTACTGCAAGAATGGAAATAGCTGCAGATTTGTTCATGGAGAAACCGGTAGTAACCCTATGATGGGTTCTGATTGTCCAACTCTTGTTGGTTCACCTAGCAAGATTGAGACGATTGACCAGTGCCATGAGATTCTCAGATCTAAATCTGCAGCTCAAGTTCAGCAACAGAGATTAGCTGCTGCTTCTCAGCTTACGAGCTCATCTTCTTTTCCTTACTCTCCTAAGAGCATGAGCTTGTTTCTTCAGCAGCAACAAAATGATACTCAGAGGTACATCAATTATTCCTTATTCTGCTACTGTGTGGCACTAATCCTAAAGGAGCTCTGTTCATTTAGTAATCTTTTTTTTTTTTTTTAACGATTATAGGGTAGCTGCTGCTTTGATACTAAATGAGGATATGCACAAGTTTGGCCGATCTCGGCTCGAAAGGAACGATTTTTCGATGAACGGTGGCGCAGGTATGGTGAATCCAGCGTCAAGACAAATCTACTTGACTTTCCCAGCTGATAGCACTTTCAGAGAGGAAGATGTTTCTAATTACTTCAGGTTCTTGTTTACCACTTGTCAATTTAGTTTGCTTTAATTTCCAAGGTTTGTGCGAGTGGAAAACTTTGAAACTGGTTTTTTTTTTTTAATTAATTGCTGTTGGTTTTTTTTTTTTTTGTTCTCCCTTTTGAAGTATCTATGGGCCTGTACAAGATGTGAGGATTCCATACCAGCAGAAGAGGATGTTTGGATTTGTTACCTTTGTTTATCCGGAAACTGTGAAGATTATTCTTGCCAAAGGAAACCCACATTTTGTTTGCGATGCACGGGTGCTTGTTAAGCCTTACAAGGAGAAAGGGAAAGTTCCAGACAAGTACAGGCACTCTCTTTCGTTCGACCTTTTAAACTCTTTAAATTTCATTTCCTGTTGGTAAAGATTCTCGGAAAAGAAGATTAAAAAAGGAAAAATTTTGATATTTGCAGGAAGCTACAGCAACAAGTTGAGAGAGGAGAGTTCTCTCCGTGTGGTACCCCAACTGGGCTTGATTCGAGAGATCCTTTTGATCTTCAACTTGGTAAGAAACCAAGACAAACAGTCATTATCTGTTTCATTTTATGTTGGATTTTCTTTGATTTCTGGGTTTGTGTTGATTCTTTTGTAGGTGCAAGAATGTTCCATAATAATACCCAGGACATGTTGTGGAGGAGGAAAATGGAAGAGCAAGCTGATTTGCAACAGGCCTTGGAGCTTCAAAGTAGAAGATTAATGAGTCTACAGCTTCTTGACGTCAAGAAACATCATCATCACAGGGCTCTTTCTACTGGCAGTCCAATTCCATCACCAACTCACTCTCCAAATCTTTTCCATCAAAATCTTGTTTTTCCTCCAATTCACAACAGCAGTGCAGAAACTATACAGGGTATTTGTTTAACTTCAATTCAAAACCACTGGTCATTCTTTACTCAATAAGATTGGATTATAGAGACTGAGATTTGCATTGATTTGTTATAGAGAATGGATCAAGCCCTCTGCCAACAATTTCTATGGCTGCTGCTTCTGGGAAGCAGGCTGCAAATGCTGCTGTTGGGAAAGAATCCACCAGCAGTGAAGAGAAGAGCAGTGGAAAGGGAAGCTCTCGTGTTGAAAATGGTGATGCGCATGATAAGTAAGAATCTTGTGTTCAGCTTTTAATTAAGATCTGCAAAACCCAGAAATTTGTATATTGAGTTTCCGTTTTAGGCCATACCAGACTTTTCCGGGTTCCTTACATTTTCGGTTCTGAAACTTTTGACATTGAATTGATATAGAAGTCATCTTCAAATTGAATCTTTGCAGCAGTTTAGAGCACAATCTCCCTGATAGTCCATTCGCATCTCCTACCAAAGGCTCTGTAGAATACTTTTCATCTTTCGCCGGTGGGACCGAGAAAGATGCTACATCTTCTGCTAACAATAATTTGGTTTCTTCAAACTTAACCCCTGCTAATGCTTCACTGGACATGGCATCTTTCAAATCTTTTAACTGCCAAATACCCAGGTAAAAAAATCTGACAATTTTCATTTCATATAAACTACCTATCATCGAGATTCCATGTGCATGAAAATTCTCTCCTCCTTCAGGTTTTCATCTGGACATGGAGCCATAGGCATCTACACTGGCACCGGCGGGCCGACATGCCCGGTTGGAAATTAGCATCCTTTGCTTGGGTAAATCAATAACTTACCAACTTTGGATTGATTGTTTGGATTTTATTTTTTTTTTTTGAATATTTTCACGTATTTTTGTTGAAATTTAGTAAAATTACATGCAAATTCTTCTCAAGATTATTAATCTATAAATTTTATACATAAAATTATTTTAATTAATTGAATTCGAACAAATATATGTGTTATTATTAAGCACGTGCAAATAACTTGTATCTTGACAATACGATTTTGATTTGATGTTTGTTGTTTTGTTCGCGATTAACAGGAAGACCGAGAAGAATAACCAAACAAAAAAGACACTTACATCAGAGACTGTACAGGAGCACCACCGCCACTGTTTCTTCTACTATTATTTATCATCATCATCGTAATCATCATCATCAACCAAATCATCATCGTCGATACTAAAATACTTACTACCATACAGAATTTCATAGTAAAAGGCTGTGAAGGAAGTGGGTCAGCCATTCCTTTCTTTGTTGTAATGTTTGTGTCTTTGATTTCAGTGGTTGATCAAGAAGTCTGGACCTTAGGTAACAAAGAAAGAAGCATAGTCAAAATTTATATGTAGTTGTAACTTCCCTTGAACTGTAATTTCTTCGTCTTCATCCTTCACCTTCTCCCCTTTTTTCACCACTTCTGGTTTCCCTGGAAGGAACAAAGAAAAGAAATACCCTTATTTAGTGTTAGTTTGCTACTCTGTGATGTTAGGTTATAAGTTCAAAATTTTTTGTACAGCAGAAGCAGAATCCTGAGAAGACTCGGTATAAGACAAATCCTTGTTATAACCCATAAAGGGTAAAAATTAGTTGTGGAAGCTTGGATGGAAGAAGGGAAGGTAATTGGCCATTTTCAGTTAAAAAGTATCATTATCATCTGTTTCCTGTTTATGTAACAGTTGTTCTACACAGTGTGAACCCTCTTTTTAGATTTTATCATCAGACAGATAAAGAAAAGAAAATTTCAGAATGAAAATGAATGGAGTTTTTAATATAATTTGTGGACTCCTGCTCTCATTGTTTCTTCTCCTGTTTTCTGCTTGTTTCGGGAAAATTTGTCTGTTTGTTACCATAAATTTATAAACATTTGTATATTAATTAGGGAAACCGGGGTCTGTTTGTCTTATTCCTCTGGCATTGATGGAAGAAGGGCCGGAAGAGCACAACATCACATGGTCTGCTGACAATGCACATGAGTCCCGATTGATTTTAATAGGAATGAAATGGGCAATGAAATGTTATGTAATGAATTGCCAGCTTATTTGTGGGTCATGCCCACAAATTCCCACCGCCCATGTGATTGATACCACTTTCTCCGCCACGAGTCAGTACATTTCGATTTCATTTCGGAGTTCTCCTTCCTTTTTTACTCTCTCTCTCTCCCTAGGCCCTCTCGTTGCCAGGAAAGGGCACAATAACGCAAACACGGACAAAAGACAGATCTAAAAGTCGATTGTGATGCACGCCACACGGATGACAAAAGTTGACTGATGCAGGAATCTATTGGGTTCTGTGTTACTGTTGACACTGTTGTCTTCTTTTTACTTTTTCTTTTCTGGGTTTCATTTACATTTTTCAACTGTGGCATCAGGTTCAGTAAATAACGCCTAAAATTGGAAACAATGAATCAACTTCACTAAGATATCTAGCCAGCTGGCCGGCCAGCCGGCTGGTTGGCTTGCTAGCTAGGTGGATAAGTACAAAACTGCTGCCACGTAGAGCCTGTATTGGGTCATAAATTGACCAAATGTTATGTCCTTATTGGCTGAGTTAATGAGATGGGTCATTCCGTAACCAATTTTTTCTTTTTCTAGTCTTGTTTGGTGTCCTGGAAAATCATGACTAGGATTCTTTAATCATGGGCTTAATTTAAAAAAAAAAAAAAATTCACTCACCTTCATAATACATTAGTCATTTTTCCAATCTGATAGACTTTTTGTTTAATAAGAGAGGTATAATAGCTTACGATTCTTGATTACAGTGAGATGAAAGTGATAGATAGTGATGTTTTACAACATGGCTTGAAATTCATTCTTTCGGTGGTGGCATTACAATCTTTTGTTTTGTGTTTCAACTATGATTGCTAGACAAATCGCCTTGGATCCCCAATCTGCTAATACAAAATACTTTTTGACTTTTTAACCTATAGAGATTGTGGATGAGATCCAAGCCGCTTGAATTTTGAAGAAAATACGAATTTTTAAAAGTATAATTTTTATTTTTAATATTAAATTAAAAAATAAATAATATTACAAAATTTTATTTTAATTTTAAATTAAATTTTAAAAATTTTAGTTAATTATTTTATGTTAATTATTCTAAAATTTTTATTAAATATATTTTAAATTAAAATATTATCCTAATTATGAATTGTGAGAACGTGAAAAAATATATTTAAAATATTTTATAAAAATTATAAAGTAAACATAAAATTAACTGACGAGTAAGTTAATTATAAAAATAAATATTTATTAAATATTTTTAAAATTAAAATATGTTTAGAATCGAGAGAAAATATAATGATATTAAGTAGAATTGAGCACTTTGACGAGAATAAAATTTAGGAAATTTAGGTAAACGGGTTTCCAAAATTTTTACAGGGTTGAGAATATCATAACCTAATGGCATGAAATTAATTCCTATAAGTTGTCAAAGGGGAAATTTTGAGGGTTGAATAATGGGGGCGTTGAGCAACAAAAGTTTGATACGATTTGCTTAGAATCAATATGGAATGATGGAAAAATGATTAGAAAATATACGTGTTTGCTCTTCTTTTTTTTATTTGCAGACTGTGGGGAATGTCGCACTCCCATGTGAGTACACATGATGATTGATTCTATTCTATGCTTGTGATTAATTCCCACATCGACACTTCAAATTCCAAGACTATGCAACAGTCACGAAAAAGCCTTGAAAATGGTAACCAATTGTTAGATACATCCAAACTTAATGCAATGATTTCTAACCCAAAAATGGTGAGCATGACCAGAATTTGAATTATACAAAAAAGGGGACAGAAAGAGATTGGAAACTTGGGGGGGCTTTGGATTGTAGTTCACTGATGAGACGGGCTAAGTGGGTTGTCGAAGAGAATGCAATTATGGGCTTTACAAGATCTCGGACAAGGGCTTCTACTGTTTTTGGTCAAAATTTTGAGGTCGGCCTGTAAGACGACATATGCATCTTGCAACCAGGTACGACTTGAGAACTGAGGTGCAGCGTCTTGCTGGTGGACGTAAAATCATATTATCTTCGTATGAAACACTGAAAATGAAAAGCAGCTGCGATAAAACCCTTAAAAAGAAGAAAGATTTCAGAGAAACAACATGCATACTTACCTTGGAAACAAAGTAGAACTGAGCAATATCGCATTTCTGTCGTTTCCCCGGCCACTACAGGTTATATGTTCTCTCGCCTTCGTCGTAACGATGTCGTCTCTCCTGCTCCACATCGTTACGATAGGGGGAGAGAGATTTGCCTGGCCGAGCCTGAAAGGCTGTCTTACACGTACTACGTAATGGGCAAAGGATGGAGTTATCAGCAGCCATGGAGAGTAGGGGTGGGTAATATTATTTATTTGATTTAATCATCACAAATAAAAAAAAATTATGTACGTAACTTTAACAATTTTGTTTTAGCTAATTTCGTTGGAGAATTGAGGACCTATTTGATATAAATAGAAAAAATATTGCTTTATTGGTGAAAATGAAACATTTTAGGGAGGCTGAAAGTCATTATCCATACATGAACTGTATAATCTCAGGGCAAGGCTCAGTCAACTCGGTTGCCAGTTTATATACGTACATATAACCGCATAGCTTTGTTGCAAATGATCATGCTGATTTCTCTGTCTATTCCCGCCATTAACGCCAGATTTTGAAAGTTTCCATCGAACAATCATGAAAGCCTAAACTGAACACTTGTTTGTTCTTACGTTACTTCTGTCTGAACTTGATCCTGAAACCCATCTGCCAATCCATTGACTGTAAGAAATTTATTCATTCGTACGTACGTTACACGGCGAAAATTAAATATGGAGGATTACTTGAAGAAGAACTTCGACGTAGAAGCCAAAAGGCCGTCAGAAGAAGCTTTAAGGAGATGGAGATCTGCCGTTCGCGTTGTCAAGAACCCTCGCCGCAGGTTTCGTATGGTCGCCGATCTTGCAAAGCGTGCTGAAGCCGAGAGAAAGCGGCAAAAACTCCAGGTTAGAGGGAGATTTATAGCATTCTATAACCAAAATATTTTGCTTTGATTTCATTTTTCTTTTGTTGATACATTGTTGATGTTAGATAATTTGATCTGGTCGAAAATTGAAACTGATTGATTTTGTCAGTAAATGTTATGTCTGTGATTCTTTGAGCATGTTCATATTGTTTGGAAGGATTTTCGGTCGTGTAAATGCATTGTTTGGATACTGAAAACATTATAGGACAGAAATGATAGAAAAGAAGATCCATATAATTTTCTCATCAGCTGTAATATTATTCTATTTGGCGTTTTCCATATTTTCTCGACAAACAAACAGAATTATTCAGCATTAGTCTTTGTTACGTTTCTCTTCTGAGTCTAACTGATATGTTTGTTATGCAATTAATGTATACAGTTGTATGTACAGAAATTTGTGTTTCCATAGGTATGAAATGAATTAGCCTCGAGGAGAAGAATACGCGTTTCTCCTGCGGCCTGTTGCATGAAACAAATTAGTCAAATGAAAGATTAGTCAAAATTCACACGTCTAAATCTGAGTTTTTGTGGTCACCATTTTTGGTTCTTCTAACATGACAACTAGGGCATTAACCACATTAGTGTTACAGAAAGCTTGGACGGCTGAATGGGTTGAATTGAATTACTTTGTTGCATGACAACGCGTACTTTCAATGTTTGAAATCCAATATATAACCCGCACACGATATTGGCTTATTATTGTCTGCACGAAATGGGATTCTTGCCATATGGCTGCTTAGACATCATGTTCAATTCTGTTCTAAACAATAATCATTCAAAGCGAATTGTCTGGTGTGAAATAGGATTCTTGCCGTATGGATGCTTTGTACTATAGGCTGCTTACACATGTTCAATTCTTGTTCATTGCAGGCTGCTGAATTTCAGCCTAAATTGAATAATCCATTAACTTTTCAACCATTTTGACTTCTTGAATGATTCTAAAGTAGATTCTTGATTGGATTACATGAATTGAATTCAATTACCAATAAGATAAGGTTGTTTGTAAGTGGAGGGATGGCTTTAACTTTGTTAGGAAAGAAATCCTTTACATATTCGATTCCTTACTTTTATTGACCTTCTATTCAATTTTGTAATAGAGAAAAGGGATATCATACTGTCGTGTATAACACATAGGTGGCTGGCTGGCTTCAAGATTTGGCCACACCGTTTGCAGACTTGGTGCACACATAACATGACAATTAGTAATATATTGTTAAAAGCTATGATGATAACCCAAATCAGGTGTTCCATTTATATCTGTGGGACAAATACAAACCTTTCCTTGAGTCAAAAAATCGTGTATTCACTTTGCCCTCGTGTAAACCAGACACCTCTGCGTTCCTGATGCTTATTGTTCTCTTACCCTTGTTTGTCAGGAAAAGTTGCGAGTAGCTCTTTACGTACAAAAGGCGGCATTGCATTTCATTGATGGTATGGTGATCTCCAGTTATTAATTGTAATTAACACTAAATTTATCAGTCTTTTTTATTCTTTTCCAATTGTGTACTTTTTCTCTATTGCAGCAGGTACTCGTCGAATTGAGTATAAACTCTCTGAAGACGTCCTGCAAGCTGGTTTCCACATTGAACCTGATGAACTAGAATCCATTGTCCGATCCCAAAACTCCGAGGCATTGCAATCACATGGAGGAGTTGAAGGATTAGCTAGAGAAGTTTCTGTTTCTTTGACTGATGGTGTCGTCTCAAAGGAGATAACTAACAGGCAAAATATATATGGCTTCAATCGCTATGCCGAGAAACCTTCCAGATCCTTCTGGATGTTTGTCTGGGAAGCCTTACATGACTTAACTCTTATTATTCTCATGATTTGTGCTTCAGTCTCCATAGGTGTCGGTATAGCAACTGAAGGTTGGCCTGATGGAATGTATGATGGTCTTGGTATAGTACTCAGTATTTTGCTAGTAGTGATAGTCACTGCAATCAGTGATTACAAGCAGTCTTTGCAATTCAAGGCGTTGGATAAAGAGAAGAAAAACATAATTGTTCAGGTGACTAGAGATGGACTCAGACAGAAAATTTCAATATATGATTTGGTAGTTGGAGATATTGTTCATTTGTCCATAGGAGATCAGGTTCCTGCAGATGGGGTTCTGATTTCAGGTTATAACTTAACAATTGATGAATCTAGCCTATCAGGTGAGACCGAGCTGGTAGACATAAACAAACAGAGACCTTTTCTTTTATCAGGGACCAAAGTGCAAGATGGATCCGGGAAGATGTTGGTGACAGGAGTTGGTATGAGAACAGAATGGGGAAGATTAATGGTTACTCTGAGTGAAGGTGGAGAAGATGAGACACCCTTGCAGGTGAAACTTAATGGGGTGGCAACAGTTATTGGGAAAATTGGTTTAGTTTTTGCTGTGCTGACATTTTTGGTTTTGACTGTAAGGTTTCTAGTAGAGAAGGCAGATCATAATCAGATTAAAAACTGGTCTTCAAGTGATGCAATGAAGCTTCTTAATTACTTTGCCATTGCAGTGACAATAATTGTAGTTGCTGTTCCTGAAGGATTACCATTGGCAGTAACATTAAGTCTTGCTTTTGCTATGAAGAAATTAATGAATGATAAAGCACTTGTTAGACATCTCTCAGCATGTGAAACAATGGGTTCTTCTAGTTGCATTTGTACAGATAAAACAGGTACACTGACTACAAATCATATGGTGGTGAACAAAATATGGATATGCAATGAATCGAAAGCAATAAAGAGCAATGACAATGAAAAATTATTGAAGTCTTCAATTTCTGAATCAGTATTCAACGTCGTTTTGCAGTCTATATTTCAGAATTCTGGCTCAGAGGTGGTGAAAGATAAAAATGGTAAGACAACCATCTTGGGTACTCCAACAGAGAGGGCATTATTAGAATTTGGCTTGCTTTTAGGTGGTGATTCCAAAGCTCATAGACAAGAATCTGCAGTAGTGAAAGTTGAACCTTTCAATTCAGAGAAGAAAAAGATGTCTATGTTAGTATCTCTTCCTGACAATGGCGGTTTTCGCGCATTCTGCAAAGGTGCACCAGAAATAGTTCTTAAAATGTGTGACAAGATTGTTAATGCTGACGGGAAAGCAGTGCCTATTTCCGAAGAGCAGAGAAAGAATATAACTGATGTCACAAATAGTTTTGCTAGAGAAGCTCTGAGAACTCTATGCCTAGCATTCCAGGATATTAAAGGCAACCCTGACACAGAAAACATTCCTAACGAGAATTATACACTAATTGCTATTGTGGGAATTAAGGATCCTGTTCGCCCTGGGGTGAAGGAAGCTGTTGAAACTTGTTTAGCTGCTGGGATTACTGTGAGAATGGTCACTGGTGATAATATTTACACTGCAAAAGCGATAGCTAAAGAATGTGGTATCTTGACAGACGATGGTTTGGCAATTGAAGGGCCGGATTTTCGTAGTAAAAGTCCACAGGAGAGGCAGGAGTTAATTCCAAAACTACAGGTTTATCAACTTATTCTTAACATTTAACTAAAAGGAAATTCTGCATAAAATTCTAAGACAGTATTTGCAGGTTATGGCGCGATCATCACCTTCAGACAAACACACATTGGTTACTCAATTGAGGAATACGTTCAAAGAAGTTGTTGCAGTGACCGGAGATGGGACCAACGATGCTCCTGCTTTGCACGAGGCAGACATTGGACTTGCCATGGGAATAGCAGGCACCGAGGTTTCTTGCTTTGCTCATTTTCTCATAGCTCTCAATTTGCAGGATTTCCTATATCAATTGTCTCCTGTGAATGAAACATGCAGGTTGCAAAAGAAAATGCTGATGTGATCATAATGGATGACAACTTCACGACTATAGTAAATGTTGCCAGATGGGGTCGTTCAGTTTATATAAATATTCAGAAGTTTGTTCAGTTCCAATTAACTGTTAACATTGTCGCTCTCACGATCAATTTCGTGTCCGCATGCATCACAGGTTTGATTACTAACACAGAATGATACCCATCTTGTTTCGGTTTATCGGAAAAGCAACGAAAAACAAGAAAACAGAGCAAATCAGGAACCAGACTGTGTCTGGTTTACACGTCTAGTCATGAAAACCTGACTAATGAAAATGTGTGAATTAATTTTTCAGGCTCTGCTCCCCTTACTGCCGTGCAATTGCTTTGGGTGAACATGATAATGGACACACTTGGCGCATTGGCATTGGCTACAGAACCTCCAAATGATAGTTTGATGAAAAGACCTCCAACTGGGAGGAATGCAAATTTTATCACCATGACCATGTGGAGAAATATCATTGGTCAGAGCATCTATCAGATTGCAGTTCTCGGTGTTCTGACATTTTATGGCAAACGGATTTTGGAGCTCATCTGTTCAGATACTACTTCAGTTCTCAACACATTCATATTCAATAGCTTTGTATTTTGCCAGGTAATGTCTATTGACTCAAGATAACATTTACAAGCTACCCATAGCATGCAGTTTCGATCATTGCATAATGTCATTGTTCTTCGTGTGCTAGGTATTCAATGAAATAAACAGCAGAGACATGGAGAAGATGAATGTTTTCCGGGGCATTTTCGACAGCTGGGTTTTCATTACTGTCATGGTCTGCACAGTTGTTTTCCAAGTCATAATAGTTGAATTCCTGGGTACGTTCGCAGCAACTGTACCATTAAACTGGAAGTTATGGTTGGCCAGTGTGATAATCGGAGCTGTAAGCTTGCCTCTTGCTGTTGTCCTCAAGTGCATTCCTGTCGAGAAAATCGAACCAGCAGCCATTGCCAAGCAACACGATGGTTACGATCCACTACCTGGTGGCCCAGATCTTGTTTGAGAATAGCATTACTCCTCCGAGCAGCTTGATAATACAACCAAAAATTAAAATTTTCCTAGACTTTCATGGACATTCTTCAAATTCTTTTTGGGAAAACTTTTTTTGGGGGCGAATTTCATTTTAGCAGGAATATCGGTTATGGAATGTGATTTTGCTTTTTCAGATTATTTTCATTTGCTATTCAAACGTATTTCTCGTGTTAGAATTCCCATTTTCTTCTTCAGAAACAATATGGAATCCTTACAGGTCTATAAAATTGGTCCTGAAAGCAAAGTTGCACAACAATGAATAAAGAATGGAAAACATGAGTTATTCACTTCTACTACTGTAGAGGACCTTATTCATACAGTGGTAACCATTAATCCGATGAACGGATATTTCAAGTTTCAACCAGTGAAAACAAACTGTCCCTTGAAGAAGAATTTAGTAAGATCCACACATCAACACCTCGGCTTAGGATCAAATTTTTGTATGATAACAAACTACAAAACACAGAGAAGATAACCCTCAGCAGAATATTTTCTCCAGCAGTTCCAGGCCTCGATAGATATAAATGAGTAGGCGCGCATGCGCATGCGCACACATAAAAATGAAAATAAAAATGAAGTTATAAGCTATTAAAAAGTTCTAGCAGCAGAACACTCATGCTGCTCATTTTTGTCTTCATCCTCCAGGTACTGGTTTCTCACTGTGCTAATTTATAACTCAATGCATGAATCCTAACCCACCACAGGAAACACAGTCCCCTTTTGAACTAATCTTGACTAGACAATTCCGTGGAAATATGAAAACTAGATTATGCTTAGCATGCAACCTGGTTAAAGTAACTTGCACCTATCAAAATGCCATAACATCCTCCTACTTACAAGATTAACATGTATGTTTAAGGTCACATAGGCAAGGAACTCCAGTAAGTAGTTAGCTTTCAACCAGATGCCTAGTTTGTGTCATTGTACTAATGTGATTTTCAGAACAGCCTCAGCAAATGATTATCCATTTGCCAGCCTTTGTGCAACCATAAGTAGGATGAAGAAAAAGATTTTCGAGAGAAACAACAACATCTTCACATTTATACAAATACAAAATTCCTGAAAACATTTTCTGAAGTTCGTGTCACTATCCAAAGCTAGAACAATGACACATGTAGAACTTTACCACTAATTTAGAGATCCTCTAGTGAGCTCATTGTCAGCAGGTTTTCTGACAAACAGCTTGCTTATATCTTCAGTCACAACATTGCTCCTGGCAAACCAAATTAAACCATCAACAACAAAGTTTTCTTCTCTGTACATTTCAACTACAACTATTTGAACAAAGGAAAAAAAATTGAATTATAAAGCCCAATGGACTGCAACAGCATGGTTTAGATTGGCATGATAATGCAAATTAATAACATGACAATTCTCCAAAAGAAAAGCGGGATTCAACAAAGATATAATTAATCATTTCTTCAACAAAGCAAACGATATACAATGGATCTTGCTATCTGCAATCTTTCGGGAACACTCTTATCGGTATGAATACAATAAAAATTAAAATTTTGTTATCAAAACATAATTTTCGTCTTTTCTTAACATAAGAACTCCGAGCATTCTTCACAAAATCTATGTAAAATTCATTTTAACTTCAAATTTCCAGAGGTCTAATGGTAAATATAGTAGGTTAATCATCTGAGACCAGATTACAACACAAAATATAAAAAATGAATAGAGAGTTTGAACATCACAACTGACCTTCCACTAAGCTGAGGCGGAACTAGCAAACCACCGGCAGTGTCCAGAACATTCTTGGAATGAGGTAAAGTTCCTTTGGGAAGTTTTCTGCGAGGAAGAGTGGAAGCCAATCCGTTCGAGTCTCTCTTACGTGTTGTACTTTTAGCCATAGCAGCTGCAACTCGAGATGCATGGTCGGTGCCAGTAACCACAGGCATGGAGGCTGAATTCAAGAGAATCGAAGCATCGGGAAGTTTTTCCAAAGCAGGCGGTGGCAATGAAGGCACCGCAGTTTCCGACCGTTGATTTGACGACGATTCAGATCTTCTATATGGAGAAATATTGCAACAACGAGGGCAATGTATAAGAATAGGGTGAATTCATTAGCTCAAGAACAGAACGAGAAAATATTAAACCCTAGAATTAAATGAATAAAATCAAATTGAACAAAAGGAGGAAAAGAGAGATTACAGGTAAATAAGCGGAGGAGGGAGCGGCTGCCGTTTAGGGATTTGTGATTGATCGTTAGTAATTCGTGGTTGTTCATCTTCGCTGCGTTGTTCTTCTTCGGTCTCTGATACGTCGTCGTCTGAGGAAGAAGCATAGTCCACCAGAGACATCCCTCTCGCAGTCTCTCTTCCTAACCTCGCTGTGAACTTCGCCTCCGTCTTTCCGAGCTTAAATGCACCGTTCGCCGTTGTAACACGAAACGCACCGTTTTAAACAATGCATAAAATCTTTCTGGGATAATGACATCTAGATCCCTAATTTTCTCTGTTTTCTGAAATAAAGAAGGTTCTTTCTATTCCTAACAAAGAGGTATCTTTTCCTTACTGAAATGACCATATTAAACCCCGCAACATTAAAATATCTACATAAACACGCAAGGTATTTCAGTCATTTCGCTGAGCCCCAGAGACGTACTTAGTGCAAATGAATAAATTATGTTCTTGCATCACATATCATAAAAATAATGGACTCAGGTGTTATTTTCTCCATTAATCTTCCTCGCTCAGAAGAAATTAAAGAATATCATTTCACATACGCAATCGTATAAGGTTCGAGTAAATCCCATTTAGACTTCTTTGATTGTGTCATTTCACTTCAGTACATACACTGACCATTATAAAACAAACTTAATTAAAATAAATATAAAAATTAAAATGGGAATTAAGTTAAAATCCAATATACTAAACTTATGCAGAAAAAAGTGAAACAAATGTAAAATCTCTGTTAAATCACAAAAACTAGGCAAATTTTCAACCACTGATAAGGACACAAATGGGAGACATGAGAATTCATCATAAAGGCTGCTGTCCAAGAAGTGCAGGTCTGTAGAAAACATGGCTTTGTGCAATTTGGATACGATCTCGTGGGTCGGTCATCGTTTCGTCTCTTAATGCTTGAAGAATTGCCTGGATTGGAAACTCCCTGAAAAGTTTTAAGAGCATCAGATTGCAAGCCCACAACTAGCATGTAGAGCATGATTTTGATACAAGAACAGGATGAGCATAAGCTTTTAAGAGTATATATGAGCTAACTTGATCAAATTCCTAATAGCCAAACTTTTGTTTGTGCGTGCTTGTGTATGGCAGTGTGTGCACAAGGAAGAGAGAGAGCTCCATGGACTGATTAACCTCAGATAACAGAAAACGAGACTATGAATGAGTACCTTTTTATAAGGATCTTGTATAGCATCTTCAGAATAGGGCATAGCTCCGCTGGCGCTACAGGCTTGTTTTCTCCAGGATGTAGGACGCTCAATGAGGACTGGCTTAGCAGCTCATAAAACGCTTTCACAGCCGAGACTCCCTGCAAAAGAAAACGCCATGGATTAACATTTGCTCGGAGGTCATATGCTTGATAAAAGTGAAAATAATAGAAGCAAGCAAAAAACATAAATAGAACATATATGCGAAACCCCTTAGAAAGAAACTCTGTTTTGAGTCACACCCCTTTCATCAATATAATCCGTGGAGTGGTTAGTCCATACCTGAATCATGCCCTTGCCCTTGATGCTATCACCCAAGTCAAGGTTCAATTTTCCTTTGGCCAACTCTTGCCCGTACCATGCATTACGACCTTTCAATAGGGTTACATAAGTGTCGGCCAACAAAGGTCCAGCAAGTTTTTCTGGCTCCTTGGCCAAGAGATGAGTTATAAATATCATCTCAGATGTACAGTGTGCAAAATACACAGACTTACTGGTGGCGCTCTCATTGGTTAATGCTGCTACCATTCCTGTGGAATTAAAACAGGAAGTTAAATATACAATGCTTGAATTATTTAACCTAAAACCTGCAAATGAGTTCCTTAAAAAGCAGTTTATGATTAGACAAGCTGAGACTATAGACACCAATCTTGAAGCTCAACTATTGATTAAAGAGCTCAACTGTTTACTAAAAAGCTCAACTGTTAAATAAATGAATAAACAGAGAGATTGGATACTTGAAATGGATTTTTTTTTTAAACCCAAACAATGTCATTTCAACTAAATCATTGATGCGCATGTTTCAATATACAAAGAAAAATTAAATCTTACCAGCTCCAATGGCATAGACATTCTTCAAGCCACCCATGACTTCATGAGTAACAAGGTCCCCATTGTCCCACACTATAAAGTGTGGCTGCCTCAAAAATTTTGCCAATGGTTTCCTCCACTTTTCAGCGCCACATATTCGAGCATTAGCATATTCCTTGTTGTAAATCTCTGAGGCAATATTAGGTCCTCCGAGATATAGAATGTTCTCTATGGGAACTCCAGCTGCAAAGAATAATATGATTGAAGTTAAGATGGGTAAAATGTTGAGAACCAATCAAGGAAGCCCATGAAAATAAGGAGGAAAAGAATACAGAAAAGGATAACAAAGTTCCCAACTAAGTGGAATAGGCAGTGCAAATACTGACATAATGTTTGTCCTTTGATACAGAATCTTTTCCTGTTCTGCCTTCTGATTCTTGTGACCACAGTTTCTCTGACTGTTGAGGCTAATGGTTACACACATTCACCCTTGTGGAGGAAGACCACAACAGCAAGAGAAATAGAAGCTCAATTAAGGGACAAAATAATTAGCACTCCAGGTAGCAAAAATATTTCTCACTGTAACAACTACTAACATGATAATCAAGACTTGGTCACCTAAAAATTTCACACTATATCAGTTCACCATCTTCATTATTTAGATGGTCAATTTATCAAGATCTAAGATTCAATCCGAGTGTCAATGAGTCAAGAATCTGAGACACAATCTCTTTATAGTACCTTAACAAGTAACCATCGTGGGTTGATAATGTGAGAATTTCTTGTCCAACTATTGTGCAAGAAATTCAGGAGGATTTGTTACTCTATCCATGGCAACCATGTATCCAGGGCTTACATGCTTATTCAAATACTTGGTTTGCTCCACAGCCCATCAATAAACACAAAATGAGAAATAAATCATCAAGAATTCAAGCAAAGAAAGTGATTCTGACGAGAATTTAATTATCAAGAATTCAAGTAACAGGAATGACTCTTACTTGCTCGATGGATAATTTGAGTAGGAGTTATTATGCGTGGTACGGGCTCCAACTCAGCCTCTACACCTTTTGCCAGAGAAATGATAATCGGCACTGTAATTCTCTCTTTCCAATACCGGCTAATCTCTACAAACACCTCCCTAGTTTCTGTTGAGGGCAATCCATTTATCACAACATCTGCATCCCAAACAGCTTCCTGCAAGTTTGTCACAACCTTCAATGGGCAAAGTGGAGTATCAATCATATTCAAGCAAAAGCCATCTTTCAATATCTCATCTGCAAATAATATCCTATCACCTAACCTTGCCTCAACATACTTCAAGTACGCACAACGCCTGATTAGTCTCCTCAACACATCTTCCCTTGAATTGATCACTTCAAACAAGTGTTCAGCTGTGGCCCTATCAACTGATCTTCCAGGTCTCCTCCATATCCTAATAAGAACCTTATCTCTCAGATGACCATAACTATCTTGCAGCATAGAAGTAAAAACACTACCCCAAGCACCTGCTCCAACCCCAACAATTCTTAAGGGATCACCTTCCGCTTTTCCCATAAGATGACGAAGCTCATCAAGCTTCTCCTCTAAAGAATCGTTTGAGTGCTGAATCAACCCATTTGAGTTTACACTATTGTTCATTGCTTCCACAGTTTCAACCATCTTCTCCCCCTAATTATACTCAACTCACAGTATTTCAAAATAGCTAGCACCACAAAACAGAACAGCCAATTCTCACCACAATATATACAGAGAACCCTAACGGAGCAATAAACCCAAGCTCAAAATGCAAACTTTTTGCCACCAAAATTTTGATCTTCAACTAATTGATACAGATCATAAACAACCACTTCAGATTTAAATGGATTGTGTACCTAATTGCCCCTCGAGCAATCAAACAAGCTCCGATAAGCAAATCAACTCACAGCAAAGAAAAACAATAATTTGATTTCTCCTCCCAGTTCTTCACCAATAACAAAACTAATCCTGTACTCAAATCTGCAGCCAAAATTGAGCAATAAAAAAGTTTATTTTCTAGAACACAGCACAAAATCCAAAAAAGGCTGTCATTTTACCACATGGGTTTTGCAATTCTCATTTCAATCGTCGGCAACAACTAAAAAGCCACTCGATTCTATCAAAACATGCAAAATGAAATGCTGAAAACCCCATGTAAAGAAAGTGAACGGAAAGTTCAACACCTATTCTTGTCAGCTTCTTAAACACGATGACACGGATTTGAGCTTTTGTTTTTTTCTGCCTACAGTTGTACCACCCATAAAATGAGCTCAGAAAAGCTTCGGAATCCACACAATGCTCATGAATACAAAATGGGTACTCAACAAAATTGAAACCCGCGAGAAATACTGCATAAAAAAAATGGATTTGTTTTCTTACAAGAAAAGAAGACGAAACAGATGGAAAAAGTCCTAAAAAGAAGCTGGCTTCCGCGGACTTGCTGTTACTGTTGCGTACGTGGCAATGACATGTGTGTTTGTGCCGGCGAAGATTTCTAGTAGACCGAGACGTTGGTGACGTCATTAATCACAATAACAGTATTATTTAAGAAATAAAAATGCTAATGAGAAATAGTGTTTATTTTAACATTCTTACAATGCTATCCCAAAGAAAATTATGATAGGACCAAAATAACCTCAGACTATGAAAACTTATTTGTGTAGTGTGCAATACCGTAATTTACGCCCGGAAAAACGAACAAACAAACAAATAAATAAATAATTACATAGCTCAAACATCTCAGCCGCGCGCCACCGCGCTCGATGATCGGTTGAGCTGCACGCCATTGCGGTTGACCGTTTAGCGAAGAAGTTTTGTGTTATCAAGTTTTTGACTAGTCGTGTTAATGAAATGTGATCATGAGAGAAAAAGGTTCTCAAATTTATTTAATTTCTTTCAAATCCACGAGTTTGGGAAGTAGACTCTCATATTTCATTTGGCCAAGGCTCTATTTTGCTCTTGGTTTGTACCGAGTAATTTCAGCAGGGGTAATGTAGTAGTAATGTAGTATTTTGACTTGGCATAGTTTTGCTGTTATTATTGCGTTGCTCTGTGGTGAGAAAGACAATTTTATGGAAGTTTCAATCTTCTTACTTACTGGTAACAATTTTTATGTTTGATTTACAAGTTTTGGTAATTATCAGGGGCAATGCTGCTAATGCTTCCATTATGAAAATGCTAAAAACCCAAATGAAATTTGTGTCGAAGGAGTTGATGCCGGGGGAAGAAATGACAGAAACTGTTCTTCTAAACGTGTTCTTGAATTGTTTATTTATAAAATGTTCTCCTTTGTTTTTGTTGCATTTTGTTTTTGTACGTCAAGCATGGATTTGGTTTCAGGATGTATGAAATTGAAATGGATATAAGAATGTGTGTTGTTTCTTTATGCTATGTTCAATGAGAAATGATATATGTGCCTGAGGATATGGTTGGTTATTAATGTCTTGGATTCTCATTCTTATTCGATGCTTTGCAAAAATTAGATCTTTCTTATTTGGACTTTTCCCAGATTTTCCTTGCTGTGTAATGACTTTGATGTTACTGGGTTTGCGCTGGTGGGTGATATATATCAATTTTGTTTCAGTGCTTCGATTCTGAATAATGATGGTCATATATTAATGTTGTTTCACTGTTTTGATTCAGGTTTGTCAATCTCGTTGTACAAATTCTATTTGAAAGCTTATGATGGAGTAGAATTGAGAGATCTTATTGGAGCTTGTGGAATGTCTCAGGTATATTTTCATGTTTCAGGCTCAATCATGATTGTTTGTTGGTTGCTTTGAAGCTAAATTCATGGAAGCATTGAAGGGGAATCAGAAATGGGAAATGAATGGCATTTACTTTAAGTTCAAAGGTCGCTCTAACATCTTGTCCTCTTTTTGGTGTGGTAGGCACTACTCTGCAAGGAGCATTGTTCTCGTCATTGAAGTTTATGGGACAAAAGGTGAGTGCAATCATTTTATCCCAAGAATAAAGAATAGATGAAAGAGGAAGTGAATGCATTGTCAGTTAAGACAAATATTGGTGGCTCTGAAGTTTTGATAGGGAGCTGAATTGGTTTAGGCACGGTGATATCATAATGATACATCATAGTTTAATAATTACTTGAAATTGCATGTGCACTGTACTCAAATTCGTATCGTTACTCTGTAATTCCTTACAAAAATTTGCATGTTATTTGTTGATTCTTACCATTGCATTGTAGTGATTACAAGAGATTTGATTGACTTGTGCTTCTGAATAATAATACTATTGCATTTTAGTGATTACAAGAGATTTGATTGACTTGTGTTTCTGAATAATAATTATGTATTATTTTGTTGCTTTTTGTTTCTGCTTCTTGTTTGATCATACCCCAATTTTTTAGTTATGTTGCATCGTGCCCCAATTTTTTGGTTACTCAAAGTTGTATAAGTAGTAGCATGTATTTCATGTCCTTATGTATGATAGAACTAACAATTTCTTGGGTTAGACAGATTTTGTTCCGTACAGATACCTGAATTTGGCAGTAATGAGACTCATGTTGGAGATAGATTGCCTAGAAAATTGAACGAGTTCATTTATATTGAAGGGTTGGGTCAACTTTTTCTGCTGTTACACCAGCCATGAGTTTCTAGTGTATGGTGTTCTGTCAAACGAAAGCTAACTTTTAGTTTTCATATAAATAGAAGCTTACTCAGCTTTGTAATGTATGTGTTCCAAATCATGATTTTTAAATGTATATAAAAAAATGAGAGCTGGAATATTAAATTTTCAAATGACTGCAGCAGGCATTTGCTTATTCTTAAGCTATATGATGATCAATTTCTATTTTCAATATTTGATGAACTATTATCATTGTGTTCTTGCAGTTCTACACATGAGGATGATATTCCGTATTGAGTCAACCATCAACATTCAACCCAAGTTGAATTTAGAGAAAAGCATCCTTAGGTTTTTGAACCTGGGCTGAGTTTTGATAGGCTTTGGATTTTGCCTGACTTTGTTGTGTAATATTTGTTATATGTCAATAACAAGGTCCTTAATTAGTGTTTGTGCTATCTAAGCATGGTGGAATAATATGGATACAGTCCACTGTAGCATTTTGCATAAAGCGGTTGCTTTCATGAGTCAAACTTTGTCAATCCTACAGTTTTTTTCTACTATACTATGGTCCCTGATGTTGATAGTGTATGAACTACAGAATTTCTTGTATCCTGGCTTTGTATGATTGCTGATTGGTGTTTGTAGCTGAGTGTCTGAACATGGAGTGTTTTTTATTAGTTTTACTGTAATTTAGAACATGTAACGGATAGCGTCATTGTATAAATAGCTGCAAATAGTTAGAAGTTGTGAAAAAGATTATGCTGTTACATAAATATTCTGTTGAAATATCTTAACTGTCTTATAGTGTTATAGCATGGTTTTTTAACCATCCAACTTTTTGTGCATCTAAGGGTAAAATTGCTACATGCCTTGGGAGTTGCTGTTTATTTGCTCTCCCTGAACCCTGAATCCCAATTTTTTTTTTCTATACAAGTTGAAAGCAACTAGAACAGATTGCTTTTTTGTGTGTACAGAATAATTTAACCTAACAGATATTCAGGAGTTTATAGAACATTATGGATGTTCCTTTTCCTCCTTTTGCTCTAAAATTACCAAATTCTTGATCGCATATCATTTACTACTGGTAGTTTTGTTTGGATCATTTAGACTAAGCCATTAATTTTCCCATTTTTTACTATCTACTAATAATTCCATTTCTTTTTGTGCTATATGTCCTTCTGATTCATAATAGCAGATGTGCAGGGAACTTAGGTATGTCTTTCAAACTGGACTTGGCATAAGTTCTAAGTTATATTGTCTAATACGTATATGGTATATGAATTTGATGATTACATGCTACATTATGCTTCACATGGCTAACTAGTTAGTACTCAAATGAAGATTTTGGTGCTCTCAACATCTGATTAGCTAATCTATGTTAAGTTGGTCTGAATTCATGTAGCTGGAGAAGCATAATGTTTTCACAGGGTAATCACGGTATCTCTTCAATTTAAGCTATCTGATTAAATTTTTTCACATTTATAACTACTCGACAGATGAATTGTCAGTAAACAGCATCGTCTTTCATGAGCTGTGCTCATATGTTTGATGAGTAATTTTTCTAATGTATAAATGAAATGTTATCAACTGCTAGGTTCATTCAATGAAGTGACAACATCTTTCGTGGAATATAAAAAGTCACTTATGAAAGAACATTGTTTATATCAGATGAGTGGACTCTTGAGGCATATCTTTGTTATAGTTAGAATTGTTGTCAACAAGATGGAGTTTCTCACATGTTCTGTGTTATCAAAATTCAGTGAAGTTATTGTTGTGTAGATCTATCAATAAAATTTTATTTTAAATTTATTTTTAATATATCATATAATAATCATTGGAATTTACATCACTTTAAATTGGTATGAGCAATCTAGCTGCTAATATTCTATTGATTACTGGTTGGTGATATGTCCTTCATGGGGCAACCTTTGCTCTTTGACCCACCCTTATTCTCAAGTTTTGATATAAGTGTGAGAGTTGGATTTGCTTTAACTTTTTAGATTCTCATCATGAATGATTATTCGCATAGTTATCAAAGCTATGCTAGTCAATCTGGCACTGATGAAGTATTTGAATTGAATTGTTTTTGACAGAAATTTGCCTTCTGGATGCTATTTGTGTAAGGAAAAGCAAGCTATCTAAGGAAACAAGTATGCTATATAAGGTAAGCGTATTATTATACTTCTTGCTTGAAAATTCAAAATTTACAAAGAAATTATTGGTTTGGCCCTGTAGTTTTCATGAAGATAAATTGATACATCTTTTATGATAAAATTACTCATTTTCTAATATTCTTGGCTTTTTTTTTGCTATTATCTAAATAGAATATAACTCTGCCAATTGAATGAATAATGATAAATCAACTCCCATCACATGCTATCCTGTTTAGGGTAGGTCCCTTTTACTGTAAACATTCTCAAACAGAAGACCTTAATGCTCAATGGAATACTGGAGCTTCACTTTATCCACTTCACTGTAGTCTTCCGATTCTTAGGGAGAGCCTGAATACTTCCAGAAAAGGGGCAGGTTCCTGAATTAATGCATTTTGGAATCGTGGAGGGGGCCATGTTTGTCACTTGACTTTTCAGTAGCAATACGTTGAACAGTGATCAAACAGTGACTACACACTCTGAACTATTTAATGCCATTGCTCCAATAGTCCTGACAGAAAGATGTCAGAATCCCTTAAAAAGAAAATTTTGTTTTGAAACAGATTTTTCATAGCAGATCTTTTTCCTTTGTGCTGATGTTGGATGAATGTCAAATTAAAATGAAATCAAGAATGACTCATTGCTCTTTTAATGGCGCACTCAGCAATCAAGGATAAGAGAAACATGGAAAGTTGTACCATGTTGGTAAAAAAGGCATATATTTTTGAAGAATTAAAGAGCTGATAAATTAAATTTTAATGAGAGATCCTTGTTACATCATACTGCAAGAGTGCTTAACTTCTGTCTTATGAGTCACTGAAGGAATAGAAAAATTGAAAGAGGAGATTATTAAACTGGTCTAGATCCATCTTTGTTTTAGGATGACACTAAGAGTACAAGTTTAGCATTTAATTACAATTATTATTTATCTATAGTTTTCGACAAATTTGTTTCTGTTGTTTTAAAATGTAAGCATTAAGCTTTACGAATTTCTATTTTCTTCTCTCGAAAATAAATTTCGACCTTTCTATGTGGTAATGTCAGTTGTCTTGATGATAAATAGATATTGTTGAAATTATGCTTAATAATGTGGAAAAAAAACCTATTATTTTTTACATCTTTTTTTCTATCCTCCAGAAAGATATATTTCTAGATTTTATATTATATTTACTTTCTTCTCAGTGCTCATGTTGGTTCTGTTTGTTTGACCTGATAAAAATGAGGACATAATGGGAAATTATTGGGGTCTGATAATGCACTGATTTAGAGAAATGGGGTTTTGACAGGATTATAGCTTGAAATGCTGCACAAGTTGAACTGAGAACAAGGTTAACACTACTGGGTAGAATGCTTCAGTGTTTTTCCGGATGGTATATGCTAACTCCGGGTGAGGTGAGCATGGAGGGATTTGTGGCATTTAGAACTTCTACAAATGAATTTTTTCAACAACCTGATGTGCACTGAAATGCCTTAGTTTAACCAAAAAGTGGATCTAAAATAATGTGTGCATTTCTCGCACATGCATTGCAGTTTTGTATTGTTATAACCCATTGTTTTATTTGCTAGAGGTTGGACAATGTAAATATGTGGGTTAATTTCCACCCGAGTAATGAGGTAAGTCCATGGTAAATCTAGTTGTAACTTGAATTATTTAATAGAGACAGTTTTTATGTCCCATTTTGCTTCTTCATCCTGTTTCCTTGCTTCAGGACTTTGTTAGTTTATAAGGTTCCCATAAATTTGTAGTGGGTTTGGAACAACCCTGTACAGGAAAAGATTTTATGTCTTGTCTTGGAATTTGATTTATCCGAGAGAAAAATTAGTTTTTTGTACACAGATCAGTAATATACATCATTTCTAGGGCTACTTTCTTTCATTGCGTTCTACAAGTCTAGTTAATAATTCACATCCAAAAATATTTAGCCTATTTTCTTTAAAAAAAAACTGGCTATCTCTGCAGTCTCCTCATTTCACTTACAATATTTCAGAAGGCATGGGAATTTGATAGTTTCCAGTTTACTGCATTTGTAGCTATGGCATCTTCCATGCATGTTGTAAGCCCTAATGTTCTTTAAAAAACAGAAGAATATGGCTGGTATCACGAGAAAGTTACTGTCTTTTGAAATATTCTATGGCCAGGAGCAAGTATTGCCAAAGGGTCATAAGTAGTTTTTCTCTGGACAAAAACTTCCCATTGTGGGCCAAAGTGGGATTTCCACTCTTCTTGTGTAGTGTAATGGGGCAGATATTGCTTCACACTAAGACGAGCTGTTTCACAGTATTCTAGGATTCTTTTATTCTGAGTTAAGATATGTTCTAAGCCATCCGTTCCTGTGGAAGAGGGAACTGCAGATGAAAGGAATGCCACCAGGTAGAAAACATCTTCGTCTGGAAGAACGACAGAAGTTCTGTTGTCCCACCTGAAAATAAGGAGTAATAAATTGATCAGTCAACATACTTAATTAGAATTTACTGAGATTAATTATTCAATTTTATGAACTATTACTTTGATTTGTTGAGTGGGTAGATGAGGACAGGGCCATTGCTTGTCTCTCTAAGTATATTGCCAAAGACTTCCCCAGCAAAATCATGTATTTGGCTTCCGGGGACAAGCAGATTGAGCCACGGGTGAGGAACTTCCCACAAGCCTCTTGATCGCAGCTTCTTCTCGGATACGTGAACCCTATCCAAGAATTGTATATACGAAACTTCTGATAGGAAAAGTGTTGATGGAATGAAGTTTAGTAGTGACAATGAGTTTTGAACTTCCTGCATGGGTTAAACAAACATATTTATGTGTCCTTTTTATTTGTCTATTATTAGTGTGTGGGTGTGCGCGCGCATTGGTGATTTCAGACTTCCTTTATTTAATTGAACTCCGCCAGATGGTGGGTCATGACACCTCACCTGATTTGCTAAATCTTTCGCCTCGGTGTTGATGTATTTGGCTAATTCTAAGCAGTAGAGAGTTCGTCCGTCTGACTTGAAACGGCTGGCTTGTACTGGGTCCTGTGGGTTGAACGACGATCTCCAATTATTTAGGAGACCAGTCCTGTTCACAATCACAAACCCTTCTATATAATCAAATGCGTTTTTGGCAGACATCAAATACTCCTGGTCTCTGGCAAATGAAGCAAAATCAGAGTATAACACTCTGATCCATTTCACCTGTTCAATATGGACAATTGGGTTACAAAAGAATTGGTTTTTGCTACTGAACCAGACATCTTATTTTGAGTGAAACTTTAGCCTTGACGAGAATCGCTTTTACCATATCCGGTGCCGGTTCCAGTGATATCATTGCCCGGGTTATGATGCCGAATTGTCCTAGTCCTCCAAGAACACTGTGAAAGAGGTCACTATTCTGCTTCTCCGAGCAATTTATGATCTCTCCTTTTCCTGCACTCAGTTTCAATCCATTTTTCAGTAAGGCTTGATGTTATGCACGTGATTTTATTTTATTTTTGTTGGGAATTAAAGCTAAACCTATGGTCTTAAGTATTTTCATGAAGCCAAGGTGAATCGACGACATGCATAATGAGTAAAGTTGGCAACCTGTAGTTTCAGTTCCAGATGTTAAACTTGCCCATTTCTTATTCTTTCTTCATCACTTCACCATAGTTTGGGTTGGGCAACTTTTAAAATGAAATTATTATTTATATTTTTTTTTTCATGATAATGCTTTGACATACCTGTAACAACCTCCAGCTGGTGAACATTACTTATTTGAGGCCCATGCCGAAAGGCCTGCCCGCTAATCCCAGCATTCGACAGAGTACCACCAACAGTCAAATGTAGGTAGTCTGTCCAAGATTTTGGCGCTAACCCATATTTCAGACTTTCATGCAGGATATTTATCCAAAGTTCACTACCGGAGACATCCACGTAGGGAGAATTTCCTGCATAGATATGCATTTTTGGGCCTTGGAGAGATTCCATGTTGATGACAATTCCTCGATGCGCTTGCGCCTGGCCCTGGAGTGAGTGGGCATGGCCTCTAGCTGCAATTGTGAGCTCCGAACGAGGACCCATCTCCCAAATATGCTTGATGGTTGTGGCAATGTCAGAAACAGAGTTTGGATGTAGCACTGCCAAAGGGAGGAACTGATACCTATTGCCGAAATCTCTGGCTGCATGATGAACTTCATCGAAATTGAAATGTCCGTTAAGGGTGAGCGTTTTTAAAGAATAAGGTATGCTGGAAATACAAAGGTTTATTTTAACAGTTATGCAGATTAGGAAGACGATCATGAAGCTTCTTATGAAAAGCATGTTGTTTTGTTTGAGGAAGCTCAAAGCCAGGTATCTCATTTATTTGCTGGAAGAAATGGGAGAAGCTAGAAGTTGGAGATGTCTAATCTAGTAGTTGCAGTTTCTTTGAGAGAAAAGCATGAGATGAGTAGAAGAGTTGAGGAAATGAAGGGGCTAGGAGGGAATTTAAAGGGGAAGATTTGGGTTGCTGAGTCAACCTATATTCAGTTGAGAGAATCCGTATGAAGACTGCCTACTTGGGTGGAAGAGTTTTAGGATTTTCTTTTCATTCTCCTTTTTGGGCTCGTTTGTTTGTATCAGAAGCATAACACATATGCCAAGTTGAATGTGAAAGTCACAAGAAAGAAAGATTTAACAAATCTTTGCACTTTTTCCAACAGTTGCAACCACAAACCTGCCTTTTCCACCAAAGACAAAAATGCTCCAAATTCTCTCATCAACCATGCTAAGGATACTTTTCCCATTTATAGTAAAAGCAGTGGCTTTGCCTCAATTCGTATTTCTCAGCCTCTGATAACAGGTACCATGCCCATACCCATGTCTTTCATGAATTATGCAGTGTTATCTTGAATTCATTGTTCTCACAATACAAACATTGCGTATCTACTTTCAGATCAGAAGAGAGTGACTAGCGGGCCGGTCTTTGATTCATTTGAGTGAGAGATAAATGGCAGTGTGGGGTATGGGTCCGTGGAGCCAGTGATAACTGATTTGCTTGTGTGCTTTGTGGGGGAAGAAGGGCGACGATTGGTTGCGCTGGGACTTCCTTGGGCCAGTCTGAAAAGCCAACAAAGTCGAAAAGAGAACATGGGGATGACAGCTCGGGGGAAGCACTGAAAGCCTGCTCTTTTTTCCAATCTACTGTTATTGTTTTGAAGCCTCAGTTCCCAGCAACAGGACATGTATGATTCTATTGTTTATTTGTTTTAAGTTCAATTAAGTTTGTTGCAGCGCTATAATTGTTTTATAACTTTTTGTAACAAGTTGTAAATGGATTTTTGTGGGGGGTATGAGGCTCCAAAGGGAAGCAATTCATGACTACTTTCCCTTGTAATGGGTAATCATTTTACTCACGTTCTGTAACTTTGCACAGTGTTTTTTCTTTCCCCTGTTTACCATATATTTTCTACAATCTTTTTGATTGAGATTCTAGGATGAACATTCATTTCCAGGAAGATTTGATATCATACCGCCGGTACCAAAACAACTTCTAATGCCTCTCAAACTCAGGTTGGTGGAAACATTAGGAAGATTTTATCTAAACTGCTTCTTCAACATTGATCTAATGGATGACCTTATTTCTGAGCCCACACAAGCATGCAAATATGAATGTTTATGACTATGTTTCAGAGGTAAAGATAAAGGAAACTTAGATTCTTCAAGGAATGAAAATGACATCACAATTATGATGAGGTAACTATCATCATAGCAAGAACTCGTATATGAATTATGCTCAATCTTGTCAAAATCACTCATAAATTTAGTGTCCACATTGTTAAATACATTTGGGTGGAATTCTTAACATAAATAGATTGGCCATGATGCTCTTTTGGGGTCCTAATTGGGATTATAATATAAAACATGAATATTATTTGTAGTAGATTTTGCACTCACTCCCTTTAATTATAGTGGATTCTGTGAATGTTTTGGTCTTATTGGAACATGAATCTTTATTTTTGGTGGTTAAAAACCTAATCTTGATTACTTTGCTTTCTAGAAGGAGACCGGCCATTGATAAAGAAATCAAAGACAGATTTAACTGAGTAATAATTTTGTAGGCACTCTCCATCTCACATGTGGTGGAAGCCTCCATCGTGGGGCCTTCTTGTCCGTCTGATGCTATAAATTTGGATTGCAAAATCCCTTCCTTAATCAAAATGATTCTCATTAATCTTCATACATTTGTCATCCAAGGGGGTGAAAGGGCGGTTTTGAGTGGGTTCCCCTTTAACCCTTAGCATGATGCATCAAGAACTTAAAACTTTTGTAATATCATATCATGCAAAGCATTATATCTAAGAAAATGCCACATCAGTAACATCTCGAGCATTCGATTGGTGAGATCGAGATCGAGTATCGACCAATGAGAATAAGGCAAGTAGGTGCAATGTCCACTAAGCAAAAGTTGATGGGTAAGATTGCCACGTTAAGGGGTCAGCACCGTCCTCATCATCATGATTGTCAAATTTAAAACCAAAGAATGTGGGTTAGAAGGGTTGGTAGGGCACAAATTTGATTTAGGATGATAAAAACTATGGGATTATTTAAAATAAAAATTATTATTATCATGTTCCCTATCCCACTTTTATTCCACTCTAATCACTGTCTCTTTGTCTCTGCCCACCTCCATAGCCATAAGGTTCAAATTTCCAAAGTTAAGAGAGAATCTCTCATCATGTTTTGTCCTGATTGATTTTGATTAAACAACTTGATAATTATGTATCCCATCAATGAATTCATCCATGAGGGGTAAACATCCAAATGACCATCAAAATCTTGAGGTCGAATAACATTTGTCATTGTTGACCAAGAACACAACAAAATCAATCACTAAAATCAGTCTAATATATTGTAATTAGGCTAAGAGGGCAAGAAGTTTATTAAGTTTTGAATGTGATTCTTGTTTTCATTAACTGGGGAGAGTCATGTATAAATGAAGGAGTGATAATGCACAATCAACTAGCATTTATGTCGAAATTAATGTGGGATTTGACCAAATTGATGTGCAAAAAGAGGCAAACCCATCTTTGAAGAAAGCAAGAATGAATGTCATTATATTCATAAGTGATGACATGAATACATTTTTGTATTATATTACTTACTATTATATGTTCATGTTTGCCAATACTTTTAATTGTATAATTTATCTTAAAAGTAAAGACGAAAGTTTTTTTTGGCTACACTTTTGAGGAGTGCAAGTGAGGAAATGAACTGTCCACTATCAAAAAATTATGTGACTTACTCAGCGCCTATATGCTTATAATATGGCTACCCAAAACTTTTTTATACCTTTGTGTTCTCCATCAATAGTTTACAAATGGTTTGACATTATGTTACTTTCTTTTAGGGTTTACTCTTTTGTTTTTTTTCCTATTCTTTTCATTTCCTCTTGTTAATTTGCTAGGTAGCCACCACTTCCAATAAATATATGGCTTTCCCCCAAGCTAGGCTTTTCTTCTGAAAGCCTGGGAAAAGTGGACTATATACCTAATATTGCTTTTGCTTTTGCACTAATTAATTGTGTTTGATAGAAATTTTAACTTAAATTGATAGTACTTCCCTTCTCTTTTAAGTTTGTACTAGCTTATCTCGAATTCATATCCGTAAGATGTAACAAGTGTAGAGTGATATTAATGTTGGATAAACTTTTGGTATCAAAAGCTTCAAGAAATGACAAATTTTTAACTTTACTGGTTTTCATCTGTTGATATAAAAGTTAAATTGAAATCACCTCATAATATGAACTTACCTAAACTTTAAAAAAAAAAATCAAACATACCAAATCCCACAAAGATTCTTTAAGATGTAAACTATCAATCACAAATGTAAAAGAAGGACGAATAGGAAAGATTCTTGATGTGTCAAGTAGGCTTTATAAGAGATTGGAAGTACGTGAATCATTGAAAGGATTGAATTGATGACACCACTCTAGACGGATGGTTCTCAACAAATTCTTTCATGGTATTGATTGGCTCGATGGAAAAGAAGGGAAAAAGAAGGATCAAAGAAAAAGAAAATGTTGATAAGCCTCCGCATGGAAATGCAATTCATTGTAGAAGATATCTTTGAAAAGTAATACATGGATATGGAATCCTCGAGTGGGGAAAAAAATTAAAGAAAAGAAAGAGCGATCCATATATGATCTTTCTCCTTCATGCCCATGTGCTTATAATAATAATTCCTAGCTTTTCTTCTTCTTCTCTGTTGTCTACCGTTGCTTCTACTTTCAGTCAACAGTGTTATAAAGTTGCAATAATAATGCTGCTTCCATGTCAAGTCCCTCTCATGATGAAGAAGTCTAGCACTGCATAACTTCGATCTTACCGTCAACGCAAACAATAATACATTTGTCCAAGTTATATTTGCTCTTTATGAATGTCGTTATAAGCTTAAACTTTTAAGTTAAGTTAGTTACTTGTTTAACACGTCGTATATTGAAGAAATTCTTCAAGCTCAGCACGTTCATTACATAATCATCGATGTATTGACAAGCTAGAACTTAATGGCTTATGTTTGACTATTATGTATGTTGCACGCCGTAGAATGCAGACAGAGAAACAATATGGTCCCAATTCTTCAACATTTGAAGAACGTTTCAACCTAAAAGATGTCATTTTCTCCCAAATAATGTAACAACAAAAGAATACTCAAACCGAGGCTTTTGTCTTAAACTCCTAACAACATCTAGGTTAAGAATGTTCATTCGAGCAATAATTCTAAAGGTGTTGAAAGTCTCTCAGACCAGTCAAATTTTAAGTCTTAACAACGTGTCATTATTTTATGTTGGTCCACGCACGCATGTTCGTGACTGTCTAAGATTGCTGGTTAGGTATAACTCCATTGAAAATTGTAGGGAATCGAAGAATATTAACTACTTGCAAGTCAATAACTTATATGGGAGTGGTGGAGAGGAATCTTGTGTTAAAGTTTTGATTACTATTAGCACACAGAGATGACACATGAACCCACAAGTTGAACATCCTTTTGGATTGCACCATGTTTACTCCAAAGCCACCAAATGAATATGGGAATATTTAACTTTAATTGAAATAACCACGAGGGAAACATGCTCATATTATTGATCAAGTGTTAGCTAGACTTCCTTTTTCATCCCCAAATTATGCTTATCGCCAACTTCTTTTCTCCTCTACTCGCTAGGGTTTTCTCTTTTGATCTTTCAAGAAGTACTTTTTCCCAACCTAAACTTACATAATTTGATATTGCCTGAACCCGATGTATATTCTTTTAACTAGGTGATATGAGACTATCATGTCACCATATCTTCGGCTTAAAACCAAAAGAAAAAGAAGATACGAAGAAAACAATTGTGCATATATTAGCATGGTGACATGCATGCCCTAGGAGCTAGGGCCAGCTCATGCGTGATGCAGATTGTATTGGGTTTTAGTCAATTTTCTTGGTTGGATTCATCTGAGCCATTCCCATCAACATGTCGATGTCGACTTGACTCTTCAACACACTAACGAAAATGGGCCCAAATCAAACACTAACATAGACTTTGAAATATCAAAGTCTTGAATGAATTCTAACAAGGGGCAGACTGTTTTCTAAATTAAATGTATTTAAGAATGAAGGAGTATTGGTCTTATAATTAAAACATCTAGAGTTGTTCAGTGACTTCTCACTTATGGGATTATTATTATTGTTATTAATTATATTGTGCCTCTTTTAGACTATCTATTGAGCCATCAAAATCTCCTTACAAGTCAATTTGAATGTTGTGGAAGCTACAACTGTCGGCCACATAGATTTTATATACAAACTCTCTCAGGAAAATCAATGTGCTGCTCATAGATTGGTTGGTTAGGTCCAATTCCAATGAGCAATGTTCGGAAATTGAACACCCTCTTGAAAATTACAACTTTTGTGGCGTTCACATTTTTCTTATCAAAAGAAATTGAAACCGTGTGGACAATGATTGAAAACCCTTAACCCCATAATGCTCTTTGAACTACTTAGGGTCAACTGCATGCATGATCAAATTAAATTTCATTAATTATTGAAGAATCTTGAATCATGGATGTGCAAATGCCATTTTTTGCCTGTAGCGTAACAATGGATGCGGTCAATGACCCATTTCTTTTTCTTTGCTTTTTAGTTCCATTGAAAGGTATCCATTTGCTTTGCCTGAAAACTAATTTCTACACATTCATTATAGTTTCATTGATGCTAGTCAATAGTTGATGACGACACAACATTTAGTGGCTAATACTCTTCTGGTCCCAAATTTCTTTTTGACTGTTAAATTATTGGAGTAATAACATGTGTATCGATCGTTTTCCCAGAGTAGATTTCTTAACAGATTGAGATTCTAATATGAAGACAGTGGAATCTATCTGTAGTAGGATCAAATCTTTCTGCTTTAAAAATTAATGGGCTAACCTAAAACTTCTTTAAACTTCATATCCGTAACCTGACAACCGGATAAATGACATTGTTGTGAAAATGAGTTGGGCCAGAGCGTGGACTCAGAGCCCATTCTTTTAGTTGAATCCTGAGTAAGCTCAATGTTGCTGAATTGTCACAGCATTTTATCCCTGAATTATGGGCAGCTTTGCAATTCAGTGAAATGTTATTTGACAAGGGAAGAAGATGTTTTGCAACTGTTAAAACCATTCAGATAATTTGTTTACAGACTAACAAGTTCTAAATTAACGTCAATCCAACGAAGTTATTTAGCTAGATTTATCCTCTACAAGCAATCATCTGAAGGTGCTCTGTCGATCCCAATTCAGCAAAGAGCATTCTGAATCAAAGCTGAGATCCTTTGCTATCCGGCTTGATTTTATAGGACCTGGAGTATTCTTCAAGCTTGGGGATCTTTGCCGATAAGCACTAGGCCGGCCTGTTCTGCCAAAACTTGGTACTTCACTCGTAATTGAAGATATCAAAGACAGCTTATTTTTACATGGTGAATAGCTATCAGAACAAGTGTCATAACTCCCAGCCCTTAGCTTTGGCGAACTCATTGATCTTGATTTTGCCTTGGCAGATTCTGTTGCTGCCATGTAAGTTGGAACAACAGGAGAACTAGCAAAAGATTTTTCAACTCCAAGAGAATTCTGCTTTCCGTGAAATAATCTTCTTGGAACTAGTACTGGAGAATCCATTCCATCACTGTGATACTGTGTCTGGAGATTTTTTAATCCGAGTCCTTTCCTTCTATATTCTTCTCCAGGCTTTGTATTTGAAGTCCAAACTGTGTCCAAATCTTCAAGTTCTTTACTTTTCCTGACTTGAGTGTCTACCCATTGTTCTAACCAGTATCTCCATCGTCCATTAACCTTGTTCTGTTCTGACTCTGCTGACTTCTGCACAAATTTTCCATCCCTTAGGGTAATTCCATATGAAAAGCTAAAAACTGAAAATTGATTCCCGCAAAGCTAAGTTACCCGATGGTTGAACGCATATTCCTTGATTCTTTCTCTCTTGATAACGGCTTCTTTCTTGCTTTGAAACATCTCTTCTGCTTCTTGCTTTGTCAAAATGCTGTCATCCCACCTTCTTTGGCTGTTCGAGTCCATCTGAAAATTCAAAAAGCTTCAGTCATTAAATAAAATCCAGCGTCAGTACTGCAACCGACTGATTTTTTTTTTTTCTCCAAACCAACCTTATTTATCTTGTCTCTCAAAGTCTGCAACTGTTTATTTTCGTCAAAATGCCAACTTCCTCCCATTTGGTATCTCCTCGCGCAGACCTGTGACTGGATATTGACAATGGACTGCAAGCACTTGAGAGTAGTGATAGATTGGCGTCTCACATTTCTGCCGCGAATAATTGCTTGGAGCTTCACTATCCCTTTCAATGCCCTCAAAGCTTTTCTTGCCTACAACACTTTCCCACATAAATTTACCAAAATCATAGTGTGCAACAACTTTGCAGATGATACAGAAAGAAAGGATTGAAAATACTTACAAGATAACCCCGGAAAGTAGATTGAATCTTTGTAGCCGCAAGTTCCAGGATCTCTCTTTCACATATATGAGCAGATTGAAGAGCATCCATTTTAATTTCAATTGCGGAGTCGTCTTCTATTTCTCTTTCACATTCGTGGGTTGATTGGGGAGTTCCAGTAAGCCTCACAACTTCAACTGCAACATGAGCGGCTGCGACAGCTGCTTCCGTGGCGGCAGCCGTGGCAATGGCTACAGTTACAGCACGCTTGCTCTGTTCTTCCTCCGCTTCACTGAGCGTTCTGTTTTTTGATGGCAATGGTGCTCCAATGGAGGCTAACCTTTTCACCCTTAGCCTTCCAAATATCCATTTCCTTCTCTTATCTTTCTGTTAAATCATAATATCAGTATTTCATGCATTCAAATGAACATTAATCAAATTAAAAAGTGAGTAAAAATCTCTACCTTTTCAGGTTTTGAATCTGAAATAAAGAAACTCTTCACTAGACTGAACCAGCTCTTCTTTTTTGCCATTGAAGAACCATTACTCTCCCATAACACTTAAAACATTCCCAATGATATGAGAAAATACTAGTTTTATTCGGTGGTTTCTGCTAACATTCACAGATTTGTCAGTTTATACAAACATTCAACAAGAGGGACAAATGATTGGAGATACAAGAAGTAAAATGATCACGGACCAAATTTACATAACTTCATCGATCAACATATTATCAATTGTTGAAATGAATTTATAGAGCCAATCACTAATTTTCAATGCTATTGTTCACGTCAGAAATCAAAGCAGAATGCTTATATCCATGTAGATTGTGAAAATAGTGTAATAAAAATCTCTTACTTACCCATCTCCCGGAATCTCGAGATTCAGTGAATGAAACAAGGATTACCGCTTGATGAAAGATCTAGCTCTTGGACACTAAAAAATACCGCTTGCACAAAATAGAGAAGATTTGCCTCGATGTCAGATCAACCATTGTTTATTGCAACAAACACCAAGACTGGTTGGTGGTGATGGTAAAGGAATTCCCATCAAAGATTTTTTTTCCTTGGAAAACTGAAACCACAAACACCCAAAAGATTGTTAAAAGTCATCAATTATGGAAATAATATAGCTGGTATGTTTTTATGATCAAATTCAATCATTCATTCCTATTTTTCATCCTTTACATGATGATTTTCATCATCTTTTCAGCCTGTGGGCCTTTAAGCCGAAGCAAAATTATGAAGAAAAAGGCAGGACAATTTTTCTTCTGTGTTCTTCAATAGAACCTAGAATTATGAGAAAATGCTTTTCAGCTTCATGGGTCCTCCCATCTTTTTTCCGCCTTCACTTTTCTCTACCGCAACAGACATGATCATATGTCTGTTGGGTGTAAAATTACTAACCTACCCATGACCCATTTTCACACAGAGAAGTATAGCATGCAAAAGCAGCCCATTGTATATACCATGAAGATTCAATCCAAATACTGATGTTGAATTCTTGCTCGTAAACTAATCTTTGGACTTTTAAATTGAGTGATAACTTTAAAGAAGCAAATAGTAAGAATGTGATGTGGGTATGAGTGTATCATGCTAGAATTGTTGAATTAAGAAGTGGAACAATCACTTATTTTTCTTACTGAAAAGAAATATAAACTATTACTCAAAAGAAGAGTAAGTACAATGAGGAGAGAACTGTTTGAGAACCATAATTGAGGGAAGTGGGGTCTCAGAATGAGCTAAATGACAAAGAGAATGTGGAGAAGAAGACAAAGCAGACCTGGGCTGTGAGGAAGAATGACAGCTACTCAAGGACCCAAAAGAATAGCACCGTACATCTAAAGGTTAGATTACCGTACATATACATGTAATATGCATTTCGTAAATTTTTGGTTGATATGTCGTCTATCTTCTAGATAACATGTCAACAAGTCGTCCTCCTTCCGGCGGACAAGTCGTCTGGTTAACCAAACGACATGCATTATACGACGTGTCGCATATAATTTGGACGTCACGTCGTGAATTGGAGTAGACGATTCATTCGACACTGGCACTTGCCTCTAAATTGCTCTAGACGCAGAGCACGCGGTTGCTGCAAGTACCAAAACATCGAACTTTAACTGTGAATCTCATTAGATTTTTTCCCTTGCAATGTTTCTTTTAACTGCTTGACTTTCTGTTCTTTCTCGTACGAATCTTGTTGCTTACTGCATAAATAGAGAGTTTAAAGGTTTGCTTGTGTGTTGGGTTGTGATGGGAAGCTGGAGAAATCGATCCAATCGCAATATTTCTATCGACAAAGAGCGCCAAAGTCGCCTCCTTCATATGCATACGACAACGAGCCTTCTTCCTCAGGTATGTTGTTGTTTAATCTGTTATGCGAACTGGGTAGCTTAGAATTGTTGTTATATATTGATTTCTTGATGGGTTTAAGCTGCAGTGTATGATTGTGTCAGTAGTTGCTGTGAGACTGATGGTAAAGATTGGAACTTGGAACTTGAAATTTGAAATTTGTATGGGATTGAATTCCAGGCATACGTTGAAAAAAGAAGCAAGAACAATTATAAATTACAGAAGGGTGTGAAAAGAATTACGAATTCTTTGTTTTGATTGTCTTTATACCATGCGTGGTTTGGTTTATTTCTTGGAATGATAACTTATTTGGTTTGTATCTACGGGAAATTGCTGATTATTGTATTTTGTATCACTTTTACGTTATTGGTGTAATGCGCTTTGTTCATGTGATTACTGGAACCAAAGGTCAGTGTGAATGGTGATTGGAAATGGTATAACAGTGTTTTGGTATCCTATCGTTGTTTAAATATTTTACTTATAGTTCTAACGTTCCACCAATGTGCAGATGTTGTCTGTTAGGTTTCTTTCGACTTGATCAGTGTTTAAATGTCAGAGAATGTTTGGTGCCGATAACTGCTGTAATTCATGCAGTTTATGGCCACATGTTTGCTGTCAAGATAAGCTGAATGTATTAGGCTTGAAGTTCATTTTTCTTAGGGTCTTAACCTGATGGAACACTTGGCTCTTTGGTTTATAACAGTGCATTGACAGCGTCGCATTCCAGATGATCAACATGATTAGCCTTTTGATTGCTTTAATGTGCATGTATGTGTGGCTGCTTGTGTAAAATGCGTATAAATCAGTGCACAATTATGCTACTACGTGTTTTTTTCCTAATTTATAGATAAAATGTTAGTTTTTTAACAGGAAATGTAATGGATCCATGTTTATTTCTATCTTTTTAATTATGCTGGTTTATTTCCATGTAGTTTTTAACAAGGAAAGAGGCTTTATAAGATCAGCAGCTCATAGGCGATTATATAACTAAGACTATGTTACATCAAGATATCTGTATGATGGTTGACCATACTATCCCTTTTTTTTGGTTGGATCTTTGTTTTCTCTCATTATTAATGGTTTCTTTAGGTTCATATTTCTCAATTTAATTTCTTTTCTCTACAGCGTTTGTGAAGGTGGTATACCTTTATGGGAAAAGGAATTCTGCCCCCTTAATTGGGTCAGTACCATGGCAGAAGGTTGTGGATACTCAGAAGTTTTGGGCACAGATCAATGGCTTACCCTGTGACATCTGTCTACCTGATCCTGATATTTTTATTGACAAAATTGATTGGAGTCCTGATATTGATCCTGAGTTGATTGATTTAGAATTTGTATACTTTGCCCCTGATGAAGTAGAAAAAGATCAACAGCTTAGGCTTAGAAACAAAAGGTTTAGATACTTAGCATCTGTTAATGTAAATTCTGGTAGCATTAATCCTTGGGAGGGCAACAACAATATGCAGGACAGTGGTGCTTTGAAGCATAAAGTACAGGACTGGAATCAGTGGGATAATGTTAACTAAGATTTGAAGAATATAAATAACGATGGTAGTCCATGGAAAAGCAGTTTTACTTGGGGAAATAACGATGATGTAACGAAGAATACCTGGGGAAATTGTGGGGTTGGAACCAGGGGTCTCTGAAGGATAATAAAGGATGGGGTGATTCAGGGAATAATTCTTGGAGCCAGCAAAAGTCCTGGAACCTGGATAGTGGTGACATTCCTTTGAAGCGCAATTTTGCAAAGTATATTAGAGATAGCGGAGTGTCACATACTAGACCATTACCTTCTTTCCAAGAAATGTGTCTATTAAGACGTGCAGAACTTATTTCTATAAAGCCCAATAACACCCATTTTTTTATCTAACGTAGAATTCTGTCACAAAAGGCAATATTCGGGATGCAGGTTGGAACATAATCAGGACAATGCTTTGGACAGAGGATGGAGAGATAATGAGCTCAATGCTCAACTTACTAGTTACAAAATGCTCAGGGCATCAGCCCGCTTATAATCAATCTGGACAATTCTGGAGGAGCAGAAATGCTAACAAGAGAGTGCAGTTTTGCACTCAGAGTAGTCAGTGATGAAGAATTGGCCTTTTGTACCCAGCTATGACAATCTCAGACCACAGTAGAGGGCTAACTATGTGTTTTCTGTGTGCCTTTGGTCCACTCCAGATTATTTAAAAAGCAAATTCAATTAAATTAATTTCCTTTGGAGTTGTTAAAAAGTAGGAGTAAATTTATATTCTATTCAACCTTCTATCTTAGCGTAGTCGTCCCAACACCAAACGAACCTCAACCGTGTGATTGATTTGTACTTCTACCACTCTTGGTTTCTTCGCGTCTTTGAAGAAAACGTTTGCTTGCCCACTTATTTAAACAGTAGCAGACTTTCACCCCTTTCTTATAATTAATTTCGGAAAATTCCGGAAATTTAGAACAGTTGCATACTTTGCTGGAAACCTACGAACCGAAAATGCCGCCAAAAACTCCGCTACAACCGCCAAAACCCTACTTCTTCTATGGCCACCGCAAACCCTCACGTAATCGGCCCACAGTCTACGGCGGCGTCTTTTCCAACCGTCAATCTCTCAAAAAACCAGACCCAACATCCCAATCCGACCAAAAACACTCCTTCGATATCCAAAAATGGGACCCGCATTACCTCTCCAATCAAACTCAATCACCGCCGTCCAAACCTCTCTCCCTCTCCCTCTCCCAGTCGCAACGTCTCTCTCCGATCGCCCGCTTCATCACCGACGCCTTCCGCAAGAACCAAAGCCACTGGGGTCCAGAAGTCGTGAACCAACTCAACAAACTCCGCCGCGTCACTCCGGACCTCGTGGCTGAGGTAATAAAAGTCGAAAATAACCCTGTACTCGCGTCGAAGTTCTTCCACTGGGCAGGGAAACAAAAGGGTTACAGTCATAATTTCGCTGCTTACAACGCTTTGGCTTATTGCTTGAATCGGAACAACTCGTATCGCGCCGCTGATCAAGTCCCTGAGTTGATGGACTCACAAGGTAAGCCGCCTACGGAAAAGCAGTTTGAGATTTTAATTAGAATGCATTCCGACTGTAATAGAGGACTGAGAGTGTTTTATGTATACCAAAAAATGAAAAAGTTTGGACTTGTGCCCAGGATCTTTTTGTATAATAAAATCATCGATGCATTAGTGAGGATGAATTATTTAGATTTAGCGTTATCAGTTTATGAGGATTTTAAAGGACATGGATTGGTCGAGGAGACTGTTACTTACATGATTTTGATTAAGGGATTCTGTAGGGCAGGGAGGATTAAGGAAATGTTTGAGATTTTGGGAAAAATGAGAGAGAATTTGTGCAAACCAGATGTTTTTGCATACACGGCGATGATTAAGTTGTTAGTTTCGGAGGGGAATTTGGATGCCTGTTTGTGTGTGTGGGAGGAAATGAGAAAAGATTTAGTTGAGCCTGATGTGATGGCTTATGTGACGATGATCACAGGGTTGTCTAAAGGAGGGAGGGTGGGGAAAGGGTATGAATTGTTCAGGGAAATGAAGGAGAAGGGGGTTTTGATTGATAGGGCCACTTACGGGGTTTTGGTCGAAGGGTTTGTGGGAGAGGGGCAGGTTGGGAAGGCATGTGATTTGTTAAAGGATTTGGTGGATGCAGGGTACAGGGCAGATTTGAGGATATATAATTCAATAATTGAAGGATTGTGTAGTGTGAAACGGTTTGATAAGGCTTATATGCTTTTTGAAGTTACAGTTCAAGATGGTCTCGAGCCGGACTTTGCGACTGTGAATCCTTTGTTGCGCTGTCTTGCAGAAATGGGGAGGATGGGTGACTTCTGTAAGTTGCTTGCTCAAATGGAGAAGTTGAAGTTTTGTGTAGTTGCTGATCTTGAGAAGTTTTTTGAGTTTTTGGTTGGAAAGGAGGAAAGGATTATAATGGCTTGGGAAGTGTTTGAAGAATTAAAGGGGAAAGGTTATAATAGTGTTTCAATTTACAATATACTCATGGGGGCTCTTCTCAAGATTGGGGAGGTGAAGAAGGCATTGTTACTATTAGATGAAATGAAAGGTTTCAATTTTGAGCCCGATTCATCAACTTACAGTATTGCGATCCAGTGTTTGGTTGAAAATGGGGACGTCCAAGAGGCTTGTGAGTGTCATAATAAAATAATTGAGATGTCTCATGTTCCTTCTGTTGCTGCATATTTTTCTCTCACTAAAGGGCTCTGCCAAATTGGAGAGATTGATTCAGCTATGATGCTAGTTCGTGATTGCTTAGGCAACGTTACAAGTGGGCCCTTGGAATTTAAGTACACACTTGCTATTCTCCATGTGTGTAGATCCGGTGATGCAGACAAGGTAATTGAAGTGCTAAATGAAATGATGCAAGAAGGTTGCTCTCCAGATGATGTTATATGTTCTGCTATAATCTCTGGTATGTGTAAGTATGGAACAATGGAAGAGGCAAGGAAAGTCTTCACAAATTTGAGAGAACGCAAGCTTCTTACTGAAGCCAACACAATTGTGTATGATGAAATGTTAATTGAGCATATGAAGAAGAAGACAGCAGACCTGGTGCTGTCAGGGCTGAAATTTTTTGGTTTGGAATCCAAGTTGAAAGCAAAGGGTTGTACACTGCTCTCAAGTTGAAATTCTGAAGCCAGGTACCCTATTTTATTTATTTTATTTTCCTTTTGATTTGCTGCCAATGTTTCTTCTGCACATAGCCTGTTTGAGTACATCCACCTGTTATTCTGATTTGCCATGTTTGAGGTTGAGGTATGATATAGACTCTGTATCACTTTTGGCATGCTTCTGTGGCCAATATCCGGATGAGGCAAGTAGAGTTTTGACAAAATTGAGATTGCAAACTATGGGAAATGAACTTTGACGTTTCCTCGATGAATAGATGAAAAGAAGAGTTGTCAGGTGTTACCTTTATTTTCATCACACCGGGAGGTCAAATGTTAATCAAAACAATCTTGTAGGACAATTATTGCTCAAACTGAAGAAGACGGCAGAGTCGATGCTAGGAGGGTTGAAGTTTTCTGCTTCTAAATTATGCTGTTCTGTCGTCTTGTTAAATTTAAAACCAGGTACTGATTCTTAATTTTCTCTGATTCCGTACCCATTAAGCATAAGCTTTCTTCAATGTTCATTCTTAAGTCCACCCTAACAAAATACTAATCGCCCTGTTTCAGAGTGGTATTCGACAGTTGCCACATCCGCTGATTTTCTGATGATCAGAAGAAATTTTTGAGCTCGACAGAAGTTTCTGCGGCTGCTACGGATTCATGTAGTGTTGAAAGATAATCAAGATTTGATCACCTCATTCTCTTGGTTCTCTCCAGGAATGCAGGTGGTCTGTTGTAAACACTTGCTTTTGAATTGAGATTTACTGCAGAGATGAAATTGGAAGAGAATAGCTTGTAAATTTATTAATAATTGTTTCCAATTTATCATTTGTTAGCTAAGATTCTCGCACCGTGGCATTCTTTAGATTCATTCGCATCTTCAATAATTATATAATAATATCTAAGAAACAATGCTCAATCTGGTAGGTAAACACAACTAAAACTAAAATCTCTGCAATTTCAGCACCATGTGTGCTGAAAGTGGAAGAAGAAGAAGAAGAAGAAACTCCATGAAAATTTCAAGCTACGCATCAAAATTCTTGAAAACAGATGTGCGCGGGAAAAGTCTAAACTTCCTTTTTGGGTCGGTTTCCGGTGCGCGGAAGCACAGGTTCCTGGAACTTCTCCTCCAGAAAAGCTTCAAGATCATCGTCTTCTTTCATTGCTTCATTGAGTATAAGCTGCTCAAATTTAGCAAATTCAACAGCAATTAGCCGTCATTATCCCATGGAAATTCAACGAAAACCAAGCTATAAAATTCCCAAAATCATGAACCCCCAACTACAGAATAGCGTCAAATTACCTCTTCAAGGAATTGACCGTCAAGCCTATCCGCGAATTTTATCGAAGCGAAAACAGTGATAGTCAGAAGAGAGAGAGAGGAAGAACGAAAGCGAACACGTAACCGCTAGTGCTGCGTCCCGCCCCCGTCACCACCGTCAAGCCAGTTGTTTTATGGGAGAATTTACTTCCTCGATGGAATTACAGGTACGACGGCCTAAAGAACACACGTTTGCGTGCGGCGGCAGAGAGAGGCGGAGTGGCAGAAAGCGCGATGGGAATGAGCAGGCTCGCCATCGCGGTTTGAATTATCGCCGCGCTTTGTTTGGTTTTTATTTTTCTCAAAAATAAAAATAAAAACCAAAAAAGGATTCTTATTACGTTATTTTGAGATAATAATATATGGGTCCTTATTTATTATGATTTTTTAAATAATGATATAAATTATCTATTTTGTATCAAATAGGTCCCTCAATCATAAAATTTACAAGGTGATGAACACTCTCTTCACCTGCCTCCTGACGATTAAGAATCAGTTGTTCTTGGCATTGCAAATGATACTCCACGAAACTCGCAAGTCAGAGTAACTATGTTCTAATAATTTCGTGCATTTGTTTTTATTCGTATTTCTTTTAGCTTAATTACAGAAAAAGCCGTAATGCTGTGTGCAGACTCAAATCTCAGATGGCATCGACCAGCCAATTCTTGTCGTTTGGATTTACTTTTAGTCTGCATCTTCTTGTATCTCTTAACAGTATGACAGAAAATAATTTCTGCTGGACTGAATCATTTGTCTCTTGCATCATGGTTCTTGAAAGCTTGTTCTTTTGGTTTATGAAAAAGTTAACTACCTAGACATGAGAATTATTTGTTCATAGGACACACATGGAGTCAAGAGAATGCCAATAAAATGATAAGGAATACAGGATATAACGCAGTGCTAACTTTCATAAATTCCATAGAAACACCAAGTTTTCATATTTCCTGGTGGGTTCCAATTCTGAGTCCTCGATTCATATTTTTAGAACATGCCCAACAACCAATGATCAAGTTTAGAGTAACCTGTGTTGTTCGATTCATACCGAATAGTATTGTCGGGCTCCAAACAACCAGAAGTTGGGAATTCCTTGGCCAATCTTCTCATTCGCCTAATAATCTTCTTCAGAACAGTAACACGGGAGCGGGACCTATCATGGTAGTCCTTGATACAGGTCAATATCTCTCTTCTTCTTTCTGTCCATCTAATTGCATGCAGGGACTCAAAGAAGTCATCTGATGAAACAGAAATGTGGCCGGAGTATAAAGCTTTCAGTGATGGAGGACTTGGGCCAATCCCTTCTCGCAGGAAAGATACTTGTGAACCGGGGGGACAGTTCAATGCCACAACTCACTGTAACAGAAAAATCATCGGAGCCCGTTGGGTGACCTATAGATTTCTCTTTTAAGTCACTCCTATTAAACAGTGACAGCGCCGATGCTTGGCGTTCAGGCTTTAAAAGAATTTGCAGGATGCCTTCTTTTTTTTTTTAGGGAGGCAGTATTTTGGTCAACACTAACTTGACTCTTTACCATAAAACCCATACAAAGGAAAAAGACTAACATCTGGTGATGAATCACAATGGCTCATCCCCGGTCAGGATCGTTTATGCTAAATCAATTCCTAAAATGACCGGTAACATAAAATGTAGAATTCCCATCTGAAGCAACGGTCAAGACATGTTGCCAAATTGGCTAGTTCACAATAACAAAGAATCTTAAAGAAATTCTTTTTCATTTCTCCACAAATTAACCACAAAAAGAAAAATAAATTCCTCAACTGTATAACTGTGGTTTCTATACTATACAATGAGAATTAGAGATCAGATCTTCTGGCTGTAACATATCAAGCTTGTATGGCCAAAAAGATGCAACCAGAAATCTATCTTACAAACGCCCAGCAGTGCTTGGAGAATGATCGGGAAGAAACAATAAAAATAAAGAAGGATAAACCAAAAAAAGAACCCACTTACTCTTTTTATCTTCTGATTCCTCTCATGAAAGTAAATTTAGTTATAATTGGCTAGCCATCTGAGAAGGATGGAAGAGGAGGAGAAGCAATCATGCCAGAAAATCTATCTGGATTGTATCAGGAGATGGTCATAATTTATTCCTGGCGGAGATAATGGTGGAACAGCTTCTTCATGAGACACAGCTCCAATATCCAAGACCTTCCTAACAGTTGCCTGAGATTCTTTGCTTCTGCTGATCTTCCTTGGGGGAAAAGATTTAGAGGCAACGGCTCTTGAGGAGTTACTCCCTTCAATGGATTCTAAAAACTTGTGTTTTGACAGAGTTGTCTGGGCAGATGAAATAACAGAGCTGAAAACGCCCGACTCCCTTAAACCTTGTATGATGACCTATTATGTACAAGAAAAGAAAATGCTTATAAAGAAAGGATCCCAGAGACAAACACAGGGTAGCTTTATACCCCACTCTTCCTTCTATTATTATTATTATTATTCACTAATTGAAGCATTATCTATAAGACATGACTTCTATTATTATTGTTATTATTATTATATCATTTGATGACGTGTTATGTATAAGACATGACTATCATGCTTACCATGGGAGAATATATGCGTGTTAGAATGCCCTTCCTCTGGAGTTTCATCTTTAGGTCCTTGTCACCCCACACAACATGTTCGTGGTACCTAAGACAGAAACAAAGGCCTATTAATTCATCAAAATAGAACACTAAAAAAAGAAAAGGAAAGCAAATGACAGAAAGTTTGAAGTAGGACAGATTTTCATTCAGCATTTGAATTCATGGGAAACCAGTGAACTCAAATTTTAAAAAAGACATACAGTTTTCAGCATTTAAGTATTTACCAGTTTCGCATTTCCTCCTCAGTTGCGGTTGAAGCAATTATGAATGCCTGCAATTCATAAAATTTACTTAAACACAGTGAAAGAGTTCTCAAAAGGATCTATATCTAGAACAAACTCCAGGGCTTGTTATTAGAAGTAGTATAGAAATAAAACAAACAAACAACAACGACAACATAAACATATACACAAACGAAGGCACTGAACTCACAGATCTATCAAATTCCAACATGAAGCATCTTTTGACATCTTCCTTTGTAGGCTTGCATCCACACCGGTCACGTCTGGAGGTCAGATCTGAAAATCTAGCATATGTATAGTGTAGAACAGCGGCCTCATCCAATTTGATCTCACTGGAAACAACAATACCAGATCACATTATTACTATGAAGCAGACAATTAGAGAACACTTGCCTATTTGATGCCAAATCACAATCAAACAGCAATACCCAATAATCCTGTGGAATTTGGAGGCAGCGAGGGAGGAGGGGGAAAGAAAAGCACTAGTACTTGCATCTGAGAATTGTAATGATTTTTATATGAAATGCTAGTATCCTGAATACACATACACACAAACCACTCCACCCAAATTCACACGCAAACTAACATTTTTTAGCGTGTGTGAGAAGCAGTCATATGTTCATATGCATGTGTGGCATTTATGCATCCTTAGATTAAGAGAACAACTTTTGTGTCTGTATAAGACGATAGAATTACATACTTTGGGGTTTTCATGTAGTTGTGCCAACGATGTGCACCGTTAGGACGGAGGTGATCACGAATTCGAGCAGCAGATTTCCCATTTCCATATGTCAAGAAGTAGTTAGGGTTTCCCCGAGTTGATTCTTTATACATGCCAAAGTATGTATCCTTTGGAAGATGGTCATAATTCTTTTTGAACATTGATACCTGTTCACACAGATGAAATAAGACATTTGCCAAAGACTAAAAGTGCATTACGTAGGCAAAGCAAAAATTATAACTCAAACGGCATTTTTGTAAGCAACAAATAAAAACTCCAAGAACACTTCAATTATTTCATAACCATCAGCATAACTTGCTTTAAGATAGGAGAATATCTTCCCATTAATCCACACTATTTAATCAATCAACTCATTAGGACAGTATCAATGTTGTCCCAGCAATCTCAACTGCCATGGAATACACACATTTGGAAAAACTAGTCACAGCAATGGTGGAAATAATATTAGACTTACAAATCCAATATTGTTACAGCAGTGGTGGAAATATTATTAGACTTATGTATCCAATATTGTTGAGCAAAAGCAAAATCATACAAGATAACATATAATACAGTCCCAAAACATACGTCTCTATCAAACAGTTAACTCAAAATTCAAAACTCCGATCTATTGAACCAAGACAAATGCACGGAAATTCAACAATAAAGGAGAATTACCTCACTAAAAGGATCCATGATATCATCCCGCTCGACACTGCTCTCCTGACCAACAGAAAATCAATAATAATAAATGTCAAGCCAAGCTACACAAAGAAGAAAAAAAATGAATTGAGAATTGTTACAAGTTCCCTAATTTTTATCACCGCTGACAAAACATTTCAAGAATCTGAATAACTTTTCTTACATAATTGGGAAATATGACCATATCCACATTTCCAGGCACATCAAGCAGCAATTGCCTCAATGAGTACTCGCGAGCACCAGCTGGATGTATTAATTCATCAGTGTCGAGATGGAGTATCCAGTCCACACCTTCATCCTAGTATTTTGTTCAGTTACAGCACACATTGATCAAGATAAAATAAAATTCATCCATCAAGAACTAAGAATAATAAAGAATATTGACATATATGAGACTACATTAGTTCAAAATGCATACCCTTGCCATGACAATGGCCATTTCCATATTGAGAGATTGCTTCACAAACAGCTCATAATTGCAAGGTTTATAAAAGAAACTTGCTAGCCATGTTTCATTCCAAATACGGCTGATGGTTCCCCAAAAAGAAGCAGAATATGTGAACAAAAATTTTCAAAAAACAGAGGCATAAGAAAAGATCAAAAATCATTCAGAGTAACAAGATGCTTAAGCTAAATCTAATGCAACATGAAAGGTCCAAATGACCGAGAAATTAAAATGAATGCAGAGAGAGATGTACACCAAAATGGAAAAATGAAGTAACCTTTTAGCCTGTTGCTCCTCTAGCTCTTTTGTTCTGTATATCACTTTTACTCCCTGTGCGAACAACAAAAGATCAATACTGGTACAAATATGGAACAAGAAGCATAAAGTCAAGCAACAGCAAGAATTCAAGTCATGGAATATGAAAAAAAAGAGAGGGAGAGATAAACTAAACTAAATAAGTGAAAGGAGAGGGACATATTAACTCACAGGAATAGATTCCAGAACTTTAGATACATCGGGAGATGCGGCCTTTCCTTCCACAAAAAGGAAAAAGGTTGTGACACCAATAACCTTGTGATAAAACATCCAAGGCAGAATCTGCTCCAAGCCAGCTGATGTACTTGTTGTAATACAAATCTGCATAATGTTATAAACAATCATTTCAGCCATATTAATCCTACATATATAGAAGCCTTGCAGTGCCAGTATTCTAAGTAAGAGAAAAAGAATAGACAAATTATATTAAACCCAAACATTATTGCAACTGTAAAAAGGGAAAATGACATAAAGAATGATATCTAACTTAAATAATTAAGCTCGCACACTCAAAGATTCTTTCCCGTAGTTGGTACACGGTCTAAGATGTATAAGGTAGCATCGTCAGCCTCACTGTGAGAGATCACTAGAAGTAGCAAACTAAGCAAACGAATAAAACTATAAATAATATATCCAAAAATGATAGATCTCAAATCAAAACCTTGGGCCAAAAATTAGATCCACAAACTAAACTCCAATCCGAGTAGTCTGGAAATGAATGAAAAAAATCAACCAATCAAGCACCAGTAACCAACCCATGTTCGAAATTTAATATACTCTTGATTCTCTCAGATTTTAGGTAACCAAACAACATATAGTAACTAAATCTACTTCTAAAAACCCAACAGCAAAAACAAAAAATAATAAAATAATAAAAAAAATAAAAAATGAAACGTCCATTAAAAAAAATTGCAAATACTCATTACAGATCAGTCACAAAGCTCGGCAACCCACTCAAATTTGATCAACAAGCAAAACCCAGAAACAGATCGTTTTCAGATCAACAACTTAACAAAAGCGTGTATATAAAAATCACGCAGTACCCACAATAGTAATCTTTAATGGAAAAACCTTAGGATTTAACAACAGCTCAAACAGAACAAAAACCCACTAACAATCACCAAAACAAATCCACAATACCTTAGGCTTCAAATTGGCCTCGAAATCAAGCTTCCAGTCCCTATAATAAGGAAGAGACGGCGAAGCACTACGTCCCAAATTAACGCAATCTGACTTAGAAGAAGAATGGTGATCCTTGGGAGAAAGAGAAGAAATCTCCATCCCTGGAAACACCTCGTGATTCTGGATGCGGGACCCATGTGGGGCCCAACGGGAGGTGGAAGAGACAGCAGCGGTCGGATCAGTGAATCCAGAATCTCCTTTCCATTGAAGAACGAAGGCTAAAAGAGCTAGCGAGAGAGGAAGAAGAGTGAGAAGTAGAAGAAGCTTCGATGTGAAAGAGGACTGCGAAGAAGAAGAAGAAGAAGAAGAAGAAGAGATGAGCGGCGTGGAGCGGTGGTGGTGGTGCTGGTAATAATTCGGCATCCTGCAGAGCTAGAACCAACGTAAAAAGCGTACGGCCGTCTAGGCTGGTAAAATTGTTGGTACCATTGACTTCAATCCTTTTTATTAAAATCGAAAGAAATACTTTTTATTATTAAATTATTTTTTATTTATAATAAATTTTTATTTTATTTAATACTAGAATAATTCGATTTTCTTCTTTGGGGGTGCAATTATATATAATATCCTATTAATATGTTAAATATGGGATTTAAATGACTTAGAATTTACCCTTTAACTAAATTTTCAGCTAATATATACTTGGTTAATATTGTCTAATTAATATTCAAAATTATAAAAATATTTGTTATTTAATATATTAATAAAGTATTCATATATTTTAAAATAGTTCATGTTGGACTTGAATTTCTTCGAATTTTTTTGATAATTTGAACGAGTTTTTAGAATTTAAAATAAGTTTTTAAAATAAAATTTTTTATCGAACTTATTATTAGATTGAAAAATAAATTAATTTTTTAGAATCTCGACTAATCACTTATATAACGTATTCTTAAGGATCATCTCTTATCTTATTAAATAGAGATACAATTTATTAATTCGGTTAAATTATAATTTTTTATAAATAAATTACAAAATTGGTTAGAATTTCTCTCCTAATAAAATTTGGTTGTGTCTTAATTAAATTAATTTTAAAAAGGGATCCCGTAGACCCGATAAAATACTTTTTAATATATATTTTTATTCTAAGAAAACAGAGAAAAATTGAGGACCTGAATGTTATTATCCCATTCTTTTAGGGTTAAATTTATAGGTGACTTTTATTTTTGGTTATTTATTTAACACGCCATCCAAAACAACACTCCAATCAGCTCCTTCACAGGACAAAACCTAACCCTAATTGCCCAAAATTCGACGTTGTTTCTCTTTTTCTGTGTGTTTTGTACACAGTTGATGTTCCGTGTTGGTGGGTTTATTGGAAGAAGAGGAGAGGGTTCGTCCATTAAATGCTCTCTCTCTTCTCCGATTTTTTACCAATCTCTTGCAATCCTTTCATGTCTCCAATCAACAACACCTGTCTCTCTTGTTTGCTCGCTTCAGGGTGTTCTCAAACCCTAGGTCGTTTTGCTTTTGATCTCTTTTCTATGCCTGGCGTATTTGCTTTCTCTAATAGTTGTGAAACATCAACATTTTATTTGAGGTATCTGGAATCTAGAGTTGTTTCTCGTAGCGAACATGAGTAATTCTAAGGTCAGTATTTGCTCGCTTCGGTTGATTTGTTTTTCGTTTATTTGATCGATCGCTTTTGGCGTTTGAGGAAAGTTGGATGTATATAATTTGAATTAGGCTTGAATGATTTTGTGAACGATTATTTTGATTGAATTTAGTAAATCAATTGTTTATTCGCTTTGCATAGAGCGAGTTATAGGAATTCATCAATTGTTTATGCCGGCAAATAAGAGCTTGCAATTGTGTTCGGTTTGGGTAAAACCTAGAGAGTTGAAGTTTTAGGTGGTATTGCTGCTATGCTGTCGTGCCCAGAGTGGAGAAATTTCCTTTGGATTTTGCATTGTGTATAATTGGGTGGTTTTCAGGTCTGAAGAACGGATTATCCATGCTAGTTTGTGTCGCCAAGTTCTTTTAAGTATGTTGAGTAGCTACAAGAGGAGAATCAGCTGAAAGCTTAACATCTTCGAGGTTGTGGAGAAAGCTTATGAGTACACATTGATGTTGGCAAACATAGTATTGTATGCTATTTTATGGTTTAAAAGAATCATTCACCACTAGTTTGATTTTGACGTAATGTACTGAGTGGCAAACTGTTAGCTTTCTATTTTCTATTGCGTTTCAAAACAATTCACTTATTTGGAACCGTAATGTTTAAGGGTTATGAGTATCTGTGTTGAAGAACTTGTCTGATTATAGAATGGTCTACCACCTGTAATCATTTTTTTTTTCCTTGTGGTCTCATGAATGCTGTTGTTGAGCAACTATTTTTTGTGGCCATGCCTGTCTGTATTGATTTATTGTCTGCTTGTTTATTTTGGAACAGCAGTTATTTGTGTTTGGGTCATTCACTGAAGATGAAACCAGATCATGGCTGCATATCCAATCATCTGGGAGTGTGAAAAAGCCTGTTTCTTCTGGGAGAAAAGGTGAAAAGCTTGTGGAAGATAAGGAATTGCACTTTGGTTCTTCAAATTTTGAAAGTGGAAGATCTTTGGGCTGTGCGAATGGTGAACTAAATAGACAGTTGGGTATTGCAGATGGGCCAGTTGTTTTTCAGCCCTTAACTCTGCTTAAGAAGGATGATAATGAAAAGAATGTGAAAACACCAAATGATCACTTTTCGGGAGCCCTGGGAACCCCGAAAGAAAATGGACATATTAAGAATTCTACTAATGACCCTGCCCTAAGTAATGGTGTGAAAGATCTGAGAGCCGATGGTATTGATTTAACCTCATTGTACTTATCCCAAAATGAAGGTGGCATCTCACATCTACCTCCTCCAAGTTTGAAATTTCATGTCCTTGATGTTGGAAGTGTAGGGGCCAGGGATCCAAATGGGACCTCATCTGATTCATCCGTTTCTGGGCCCAAAGAGGAGACTAGGAAGGCAATTAATGAGCCTGTTAAGTCTGTTAAAGACTTGCTGCCACGGGGCTTAATCAACTCAGGGAATTTATGCTTTCTTAATGCAACTCTGCAAGCTCTGTTGGCCTGTTCCCCTTTTGTTCAGCTCTTGAAGGACCTTAGAAGGCGTGAAATCCCCAAGGTTTGCTCCTTTGATGCATTCATCAAAATATTTATCCTTTTGGTGTGAAGATGCTACATGGTTTACACATGGCCCCTACACTTCTAAACCCTTTTGGTGAATCATTTCCTGCCTTATCTTTATTTTCTGTAAATTTTTATCTTTTAAACATTAGATAACAGGAATTTTCTTCTCTCTTGTCTTTTCTTCTCCTTAAGCAAGCTTCTGGCATGCAGCTTGTTTACAAGCAGTAACACCATTTTGTTCATGTTTTGCTTATAGTTTTAGTTAGAAAAATGTTGCATAGAACTGATGGTGATGCATAGTAAGTAGCTAATGATAAAAATGTACCATATGAAAGAATGATATGTAACAAGGCCACACACTTACTTGTACGTTTGTTTATTTGATTTTTATTTTATTAGGTTGGATATCCAACATTAGCTGCATTTGTTGAGTTTGCCTCTGAATTTGACATGCCTCCTAGTGCAAGCTCAAAGAAGAAAGACATTGCTGTTCTTGATATTGGCAGGCCCTTTAGTCCTTCCATGTTTGAAGCTGTTCTTAAAAATTTCACTCCAGATGTGCCAAATTTCATATCTGGCAGATCAAGGTTTGTGCACTTCATGTGTTTATTTAATTTGATCTTTTCAAGGTTGATTTCTGACATAATTGTCCTTCTCAGGCAGGAAGATGCTCAGGAGTTTCTTAGTTTTATCATGGATCAAATGCATGATGAATTACTTAAGCTTCAAGGACAGTGTGCTAGCAATAATGGAGCCAAGTCATCTCTAGTCTCTTCTGCAGAAGATGATGAATGGGAAACTGTTGGCCCAAAGAACAAATCTGCTGTGATAAGAACACAAAGTTTCATGCCTTCTGAGCTTAGTGATATTTTTGGAGGACAATTGAAAAGTGTGGTGAAGGCAAAAGGTGGGCCAATTTCTTTTGTGGGCACTATTAAGAATTTTTCCTTAGTTTTGGTTTTGACTACATGGTTTTGCTTAGTAACATTTGCTAAAGTAGTCTGTTTTTATTCATTTTGTCTCTGTCAGGAAATAAAGCTTCTGCAACGGTTCAACCATTTCTCTTGCTCCACCTTGATATATATCCTGAAGCTGTCCGTACAATTGAGGATGCTCTTCTTTTGTTTTCTGCTCTAGAAAATCTTGAGGGATACCGAGCATCATCAACTGGAAAGGTATATTAATGTTGGTTCTTTGTGTTCTTGTTGTTGATATGTTTTGGTGTATTTGCATTTTGACAATTGTAGGATGAAGGAATACTTATTCTTTGCTATGATGATTAGTCGCTTTTAGTTAGATGAGTTATGCATTCGTTTCTCTCTTCTTGCCGTTTTGATATTATTTTCGTGCACTGCTGGTCCACCTTATCTGGGATCTTAATTTTATTTTTTATTTTATTTCAACTAATGAATGAGATCATGAATTCTTTTCGGGACTATTTTGTTAAGATTCATGTAATATGTTTATCTTTGAGCCCTAATCATTGATGGACACTATTATGCATGTATGAGATAAAATGCACGATTTGGAAATTTGTTAATGTAAATGTCAATGTCTTTACAGGCACAGGCTGGTGTTGTGACAGCCAAAAAGTCTGTAAAGATACAGACACTATCGAATATTATGATTTTGCACCTAATGCGTTTTAGTTATGGAAGCCAAGGGAGCACCAAGTTGCATAAACCCATCCATTTTCCTCTTGAATTGGTTCTGGGTCGGGAGCTGCTGGTTACTCCGTCTGCTGAGGTAATGCTAATGTCTTTCTGATTCTTGGATATCTCTCTTAGGTTATGCAATTACCTTTTCAGCCCTAATTTCTAGGATGCCCACAATTCTAGACTTTGTATGGTAGATGGAAATTTTCTGTGAGCGACTATAAAGATGCAATTATCAGCTGATAGTTTTCCTTCTCCTTCTTGTTTTCAGGGTCGAAAATATGAACTTGTAGCCACAATAACCCACCACGGGAGAGAGCCGTCAAAGGGGCACTATACTGCTGATGCCCGTTATTCTAACAGCCAATGGCTCCGATTTGATGACGCCTCGGTCACGGCCATTGGGACTAATAAGGTATTGCATGATCAGGCATATGTCCTCTTCTACAAACAAGTATAGTAGGTTGTAGGGTTATTAAGTTACAAAGGAAGAAAGGAGAACTCTTTTGCATTAAAATATTTTGTGGATGAAATTCAATCCAGTCACCACTTATCAGCCAATAACCTCAACCCTGAGGCTTTTAAGGTTGGAAAGTCTGCGATTGGTTCCTCGAGTGCAAGTGGTTTCATAATTTTGTTTGATGTAAATTAAGGATCACAACCGTTTTACTGTGTGATGTGAATAGAAATGTGTTGTTGTTCTTACTGTTAAATTTAAAGAATGATTATATATTTTTTTATTCCGGAGTGTGGTAGCCATTGGCGTTGCATGTTCTGAAGCCAATGAAAGTGGGGACGGTTTAGTAGTATGTTCTAGCTAGTAAAGACGAGGGAAAATTTCTTGTGTGGAGGTTTGGAGTAATAACATTCAGGTCCCTAAGTTTTCACGCTTTCGTAAATAAGGATATGTTTTGTTTATTTGTACAAATAAGCTCAAGCTTTTTTTTGTATTTCAAAATGAGCCACAAAAATAAATTTAAATTTATTCTGAGGTGTCAAAATGAGTCACAAAAAATAGATTTTATAATACATTATTATTTTAATATAAATTATAAATTTATAATATTTTATTATCTAAATATTATTATTTGAAGAAAAATTTACGAGTCAGTTTGGATGGTTCATTAGATCTGAATCTGTAAGCTGTGATGGATTTAGTTATATTTTAACAGAACGGGCCGAGTTCTGTTCGGCCTAAGTGACAGCGCTATCTGCAACCAAACGGAAGTATTAAGGTTAAAAAAAGGGCTGGAGATCAATGGATGACGTGGAAGAAAGCGGGTTCTGTTTCGGGTTGGAATCGGGTTGAGCCCAAATGATTTAAAGCCCAATTTTTGAAGGCTCAGATGTTTGGGCTTAATGAACTTTCCTTGGTTCTCTTAGGTCTTGTGAAGGACCAATGATTCATTGGAAGTTTTTCCCACTCTTTTCCCCTTAAATTTATAGCATAATTCACATATTTTACACAAATTAAACAAACATAAAACCCACAATTATTGCTATTTAACAAAGAAAAAGACGTTTAAGAAAAAATTGAACCTATACGTAAAAATTGATTCTTTCCAATTTCTTGTACCTTTTGAAATGGTCCCTTAAAGATTGTACCTAACAATTCTCAAATATTTTTGTAGAGTTATTGCATACCTTCAAAGTTTTGTTAGTACTGCGTTAAATGGCTGCTTGATGTTATTTTCTCTATTAAATGTTCAAAAGAATGTTTTCTCTATTGCACAAAAAGGAATTAGTGGTCCAATTTGGCACATAATTTAAGTGTTCTTTGTCTTTTTTTTTTTTTTGGGGGAGGGGGGGTCCAATAAAAAGAAAAGCAAATGAATAAATAAGTTAATGTATACCCATGCAAATGAATAAATAAGTTAATGTATACCCATTTGGGTAGGATGAAATTATTTTGTCGGTTCACTGCTTGCAGGCTCAACAGACCAAGCTGGTTGCTTTAAGATGGGTCAAGGATCTGTTCATTCGTCCTCTTCCTAAGGCTTTTGTAGTCAGAATGAAATGGAAAATGGCTCAAATGAATGGTTGAATAATGCCTTCCATCATTCACCTAAGTTATATTAAAGGACAATTGATTAAGGCAAAGATTCTCATAGATGGTCATCTTCTTATCCATGATTTTTAGTTAGTAATCTTTGTGTGTACTATTCCCAATTTGGCGGGGTAACAATGTCCTGTTGGAAGGTAACAGTGCCATGTTCTTGGTTCCCTTGGTTAATTAAGATTACTTTTGTCCTTAATTAGCAGAAAGCACATGATTCTGATCAGAAATCATCTTCGCTAAACAAACAGAAAGCTGCAACATAATCACGTAGCTGCAAAACAATGCTATTTTGCTTTTCATTGATGAGTTAACTCCCCAAAACACTAATTACAATTGCTTAACACGTGTAAGAAAACTGTACGAGAGACTCAAAACCTTGAAGAAAGAAAGCAAACGCACTACCGCTTTTCATCCTAAACTGTAACAAAACAAGAACTCAACCCAAACAAAGAGCCAAATCCGAAGTGTTCTATGGCTTTAATTTAGCTTCCTACCATGTTACAATTTGAAGCAATATGGTGAAGCAAAAATCAGTAAATTGGAAGCACTGCAAACACATTAAAAAGGAAACCAAATGCTTCAGGACACAAAAAGGAACCATATGGACTTAATTTTCTTCTGAATTTGGTGTTTTAGAGTTGTTGTTTTCTTTCTCAGATGATTGCTTTGGCACCCACCAAACTCTGAGACTCTTGTCAAGGCTGCCGCTGTAGAGCAAGAACCCGCCGCCGACGGCGTTTGGTGATGCTTGTAAACATTTTACAGGTCCTTCATGGCCGCTAATGACTCCAATTTTACACAGTTTGCCATAAGGTTCTCTCTTCCATATTCTAATGCTCTTATCAGCTGATCCACTACATAAAAACTCTCCCACCAAACACACACACAAAACAGACATTTGATGTGCTTTTGTTTCACACACCAATTTCCAGCTCACATATTCAGCATTCCCTTCCCACCCCATTACAAATCCATCTGACCCTCCACCATAAACCCACTTCCCATCTTCTGAAACAATCACTGAATTCAATGAAACTTCTTTATGACCTTCTAAAATTCCCTTCAACGAGTGAGAATTCTTACCTTCTTTTCCCCAGGCTTTAATATTCCCATCTGCAGAAGCTGAATACACAGTCCCTTTACTAGCAGCCAGCCCATTTATAGCATCGTCATGAGCTTTAATGGATTCCAAACATTTCAAATCCGATATTCTCCAAACCTTGAGTGTCTTATCCCACGAGCCTGAATAAATCAACCCGTTGTACACAGTCAAACAAGATATACTATCAGCATGCTCAATCCATAATCTCTTATGATGCCGCCGAGTTTGCACATAATTGCTTTGCTTCATAAATTTTCCTAAATAATCCTTTGTTGTAGGAAGTGTATCAACCAGCTTAAACACATTCTCCGAACTTCTAGACACTTTCCATACTCGAATCCTACCATCTTGATGCGCAGAAAACACTTTGTTTCCCACGGTTACCAGCGCTTTCACCGATCCATCGCCTTGTCCAAACTTTGTAAACATTCTCAAATCAGGCTGCTGCCATACGATTATATCCTTCCCCCGAGACGCACTCAGAATAAACTCCCCACATAACGCCAAGCAAGAAACCGAACCGATATGTCCTGAAAGAACCGCCAACGATTTATACGACTGAAACCCGGAAAAGGGCTTGCATGGAATCCGATACTCAACATCTTTCAACTCAAAACGCTGCGATCCGTTCGGGCTGTCGTCAACCTCGCTGCCGGTGCCGCTACTGCTGCTGGTGCTGCTCATACTCCTGGTACTGGTAACCGCCGATAACAGCGGCGTTGAAATCGTTGTTTCTTGAACAAGAAGAGTAACCATATTGAATTTCTACGCGCAGATGCGAGAATTGTATGTTTCTTGGATTCTTTGCAGAAAGAAAATTTTGTAGGAGCGGTGTTGCTAAAGAGCATAAGGCACGGATTTCTTGATGGAAAGTGAATCCGTTATTTTAAATACTGCAGGGGATGGTGTAACGGCTACTTTGAAAATATATGCAAGTGTTACCATGTAAAGTTGGTTAAATGCAGGGCCCGCGAGGCACCGGCTCTTAATGCGGTGTCGCATTGTCGATGTTTACCAATGCTAGGTTTTCTGCCTTGGATGTCTTGTGTCTGCTCTCATTGGATCCACCTCCATTTCTTCGCACCTTCTTCCTTAAATTTCTGGCACACCAAATCCCTGTTTCTACTATTTCCCACTGTAATTTGATCAACTTATATTATCAGACAGTGCTTTGTCACAATGTTTTTGTTCCATTATAATCCACCAACTTTCCATGAAAAGCAGGCAAAAAGAGTATGCTGCACTTAAGCTAATTGCAATCTGTTAAAGCACTAACTACAATTAACAAAACTTAATCAAGAGCAAGACAGACAGATAATTTAAGCTCCTAGTTTGGATACTGTTTTGGTTATTGTTCACTAAAATTTAAAAATTTAAGCGAAATTTTTAGGTAGAACGATTTTATTACGTTAATAATTGATATTATAAAATTATTTAATCAATAAAGTGATTAAAATTTGTTTATTAGTAATAAATAAAAAATTAAAAAAAATTTATAAAAAATTCTTATTTCATTAATTTATTAGTCTTATTATATCAATTATGTTAACGTGATATAACTGTTCTATCTTAAATTTTATTTATATTTAATATAAAATAAGATGTAAGATCACCAACTAGATTCGATGATTACTCTAATACATAAGATTTATTATACTATTAATCTTGTTTTAAGCATCAATTTTTAAATGATTTTTTTTCCATAAATTAAAGTGGTCGGCTACGTAAAGAGCAAAAGAATAATTATTATTATTTTTTTAAAAAAAAGGTATGATTGATGAATGTGTATCCTATGAAGAAGGGAAGATTAATTAATTACCAAGGAAAGCATATCTTACTTAGTAAATTAAACACAGACATATGTCTTTAACCAAAGATGTCTGCATGGTACAAAAATCGAATTTCATATACCAAATGGCTGATGTTATCATGTCACTGATTCCATTCTTTACTTTAATTTCTATTGTGGGTGAATTTAATAAACATATAACTTTATAAATATCTCGATGATATCAGTATTACTATAATCATATATCATGTATTGAAAATCATTAAGCTCAAACCTTGGCTTTATGATATCCTTGTATGATTTAGTAAGTATGTGTATATATCTTGATGTCTATTATATGTACATGGGTCTGAACATACGCGAACTTGATTATCAAATAATAAATTTATTATTACGTATATTTTTTGTACGTAAATTTAAAATATTTTATATAAAAATTAAAAATTTTAATGCATAATTGAAAATTTTAACATAAATTTTGAATAATCAATTGGTATATATTATTGAATTAATACCTTTTCAAACTGTCACAATAATGGGAAATTTATGGGAAGACTAACCATAAAACAAAATGTTTGAAAGCAATATTTATTTTTGTTTTCTTCAACTACTAGATATACGCGTAGTTGGTTGGGTTTGGTGTGCTGGTTTAGTGTTTAACAAGCCATGTATGTATGCGTATATCTACACGACATAGAGTTTGACACAAAGTCTTAAATTTGCAGAAACAGATGCTGTCTGGAGAAAATCCAAAATCATTTGGTAAAGGACGGGGGCTCGGGAGTAACCCAAGAAAGGGTTTCATCGTGTCCACGGTGCCCTTGAGATTTTCGAGGTGTCTCTTTGCTGTTGAAGAAGCAATTCATCTTTGAATCTAGAATTTTGCTGCTGGAATGGCTTAAAAAACTTGTTAATGTGGGAGCTCCAACTCATTCATAATCCTATATAAGGATTGAATTTAAATTGCAGAAGTCGCAGAATCCTCCCAAGTTTCAGTCTTCAAATGTTATTTTCTCAGCCACGATCAACATATGGCAAAAAAGGAATACAACTATAACAGACCCATCCGTTATGTCAACTGCTTGCTTGATTCCTTCAGTTGTTATCTTGTAAATGGCTTCAAAGGAGACTTCAAATAGTAAAACTTGTACAAGGTTTCAGCTAAGTTTGTGAAAACTTACAGAGAGGAAAGAGTTGGCAATGAAAACCACAAATACAAGGGACAAGATGCAAAGCTTATTTATACAGAGCAACTGAAAGGTCAGTGCTACACTAAATCTTCTTTCTTCAACGAGGCTGGTGAATGCGTCGGGTGGCGGTGCATTTTGGACTCGTCACACACTTGTTAGCTAGCTTCTTCTCACAGTACTTTGAAGGGCCTACTGGGGACTTGGGTTCTCTTCCTTCTGATGATTTTGATACATTCAAGTTCAGCTTCTTTAACAGTGCATTCGTATCCATTCCATTCTCCAGGCCTGTCATCACAATCCCAAAACAATCACGTCCGTGAATAGATTCAACAATTAATGCACCATTAGATTGAAGAATTGCATCTGTGTTTATTGGTTTCTAATTTGGGACTGAAGATGAGACTATAGATATAAGATCCAACACTAATACTAGAAATCCACGAGAAGGACTCAGTCAGTTTATCGACAATTCTCACTTTCTTTCCCGCTCTAAACCAACTGCGAAGAACCAAATTTGGAGCTTTCTGTTTCCTAAAATATAAACTAAAGAGTTTAGCTTGTTTCAAAGGCTCATTGTCACCGGTTCAAGCTTGGCGATCTCAATAACAGCTTCACAAAATCCGAATTCTTCTCTGTTTCAAAACGAAAAGTCCTAAACCTCCATGTTCTTCCAAAACTTAAACTCGATTTCAACATGTCAAGACGATTCTCGATTGGGTTGAGATCAAATGATCGAGACAGATTGTCATTTCAAAGCTTAATGGTGTTTCTTGAAGCTGAAAAGGAATGGAAAACATATTTATACATGAGTTCTATTCAGGCTTGACGACATAAACAATCTTGGAGTGTTTGTCTTAAACTTTGATCTTAAATTCAATACAAGTTTTGATTTTTATCAAAACTTAGAAATTTGACATGGATGAAAAGAGATATTTTCTAGTGTTGTCCAGTTCTTAAATATAAATGTTCATCCGCTTTTGTGCGTTTAAATCGAAAGATCATTGTGTAAAATGATGATGAACTGGTGGAAATTTACATACCATTGACAGGTTCTCTACCTTTCTTGGGAGCTGATTTAGTTTTTTCTTCAGATTCAACATACAAAGCGTCATCCATATCCAGAAATTCCACTTCCGACCAGACGTAGTAATTCTCGAAACTACTGATAAAATCATCTTCCTCGCGCATACTCAGCCAGTAATCACGGAACCACGGCGAAGTCTTCACAAGGTCCCACCATTCCGGCGAGAAATCCTCCAATTCACTAAAAGCAGCGTTCGGAATAAACAACGGCGCATTCGGATTCAATCTCAACCTTTGATCATCCACCATTGCCATTGCTTCTCAAACCCCCAACTGATCAAAGCAAAACACGAACTAGTTATATGACAACGCAGAAAAGTACCAGAAACTCTAACATTCGTCCTATCCAGAGAGACGAACTTACCTCGATCGTTGATTCGTTCACTCGTGCAGTCTCTACGGCGAGTCATCGGAAATGCAAGTTTCTTATAAGCGGATAACGTTTGGCAAGCCGGTGTCTCAACTGACACGTGCACATCAGATTTCACGATGATAATGGTGGATTTGGTTAGTCAAATATATTTTATGGTAAGTGGAGCAAGTTCATCCAGCGGAAAAGCCTACCGGTTTTGTGCAAGATTGAACCAGTTATATCCTGCCACGTAAAAGCTAGAGTAGAGGAGTTAAACTGGGCCAAGCTGAGCAGGCTGAGGCCCATTTAAATTTTAAACCCTTTAAAGTGGTGGCGCGATTTTGCACTCGTCGAACTCTCCGTCCCCGCATCGAAACCCCTAAGATTTGAATTTAATCAGTATCGGACAGAGAACAATCAAAATGGAGAATCACCAGAAGAGAATTGTTGCGTGTTCGGAAAACGAAGAATTGGCGATGTACATGTTGCATAAGAGACAAGAAATGGCGGACATGCCAAAAGGTTTATCGGAGAACACCGACATGACTCTGTCCAAGGCTTATAACAACGTGTGTGATGCAAAGAATCCGATCAAGACTCTCAAAGACTTGTCTCAAATCAAGTAAGTGTTCTTATTGCAGTATTTTCCTTTTCAATTTTATCAAGATTATCTACATTATCTACTGTTTAAATACAGGGGTGTGGGAAAGTGGATTCTGAGGCTGATGCAAGAGTTCTTTGAGACGGATTCAGCTAGTTCTGAACCAGAAGACTTGAATGATAAGGGTACCCTAGTTATGCTGCCACACTCTTTTTTTTTTTGTGTGTTTTTTAATGAATTCATCTGTAAAACGTATTGATCTTCTAGTTCCATTCTCATTTTAATTATTTAGGTAAGAAAGGTAAAGCAACGAAAGCTAAAGGGACCAAACGTTATATGCCACAAAGGAATTCTGTAGCATACGCATTGTTGATTTCCTTGTACAGGTAAATGAATATCTCTTTTAGTTGGTGCATACTTTTTCCTGGAAATGACTGAGTGTCATGAACTCTGAACTGCGTACCTATTGTTTTTAGGGGAACTACAAATGGGAATGAATTTATGCGTAAACAGGAGCTTATCGATGCAGCTGAAGCAAGTGGTCTTTCTCGCGTACCAATTATGTATGTTAATTGATTTTATTTTTGAGATTGTTTCCTCATTATGTAAAGTGAACTTGGAGTTATACTGAAGGTCTTAAAACTGGGTTTATGCGTTGTTAGGCCAGAAAAGGGAAAAGGAAAACCGGCTCAATTTGGAAGTTCTCCAAGGGACTGGTATAGTGGATGGAGCTGCATGAAAACTTTGATAACTAAAGGATTAGTTGTGAAATCAAGTTGCCCTGCAAAGTAAGACTTCTTTAGTTTATTCTTTTCCTTGTGTTCCTTCTTACCAAAGATTGATTAAATTTGAATTGCTATAGTTTCAAGCCTTAATTTAGTAACGGGTAACATCTGTAGAAAGGGACATCTATTCTGACTGAAATACTAGATTTACTGCTAGACCAGTTAGTTTTTATGATGTGTGCTTTTACATTATCAATGACTTGAGATGTGTTTGTTTTGAGTTGTTGTTGTAATGTATTCAAAGTGAAAAGGCATGACTTGTCTGAGTGGTGCTTTATTGAGTGAAACTTTGGGTGAGAAACATGAGGATGGGTTAGATGTGTTTCCTACTTTGATAATTTCCGTAGACTGATATTTGAAAGTTGACATTTAAAATTTGATCATAATCTTGGCCTATTGTGTGTGATGCTGGTTCAAGTCGTCAATGTTACATGTTTGAACAATTTTAGTTGATGTCTTGTGTATCAACGAACAAACCTATGTACTTTTGCAGGTACATGCTGACTCAGGAAGGGCGAGAAGCAGCACAGGAATGTCTTGTGAGATCTGGTTTGGCAAATCCTATTGACAAGTCAGTTGATGGAAAGGATTCTGACCTGGAGGTTGCTTGCCCTGATTTGACTGGCGAAGTGACAAATGAATCTTTTGAAAAGGTTTCATTTTAACTTGTCATTCAATTATTCCTCATCTTTCCAGGCTACATAGTTGCCTGCTGGTCACCACCACTTACCATCACATCATCCTAAATTTTTTGCAACTTGCACCTCTCTCTCCCTTTGTTGCGAGGCCTTATCTCCGAGTTTGCTCTTTGAACAGCAGAATCATGATTTTGGCATCAGATAAAAATTTTATAATTCAAGGTGTCCTAGATGTCAATTTTGTCAAATTTCAATATTCTCTCTCATGGTTATCACTACTTTTAAGCTAATGGTTATGGTTTGCGAGATCTAAACTACAGTAAATGAAAATTTATATTTATTAAATTTTTTTTGCTTGTGTAATTTCAAATACAACCGCCACTTTCTCCTCCTCCTCCTTATTCTTTCTTTTTTAACTTTCCGGTAATAAATTTATGTTCTGATTTAGATTTCCCCATCTGTAGTTTATGCGCATGGGGTATTCAAAGGAACAAGTTCTTTGTGCTTTTAATGAAGTTTCAGAAACTTCCCAACACAAGGAGATCTCTTCACTCTGGCCTGCAGTTTTATGTCGTCTTAGAGAAGATCAAGTGTATGGTCTGCATTCAGAGTCTCAAAATTCAAGAGAGGATTGCCGTGCAGCATCAAGAACTAGTTCATTTACAAATGGTGATGAATTAAAATTTAAGTTATCATTTGCTCTTATTGGAAAATCTGAATTTTCTTCTTTAAATGAGCCTTTGGTAAATGCTCAGGTCAAGTAGATCTTGATGGAAGTTGGAGGAATCAGAAAGATTCTGATTTTGATGGGGGGAATGCCTCAAATTTCTCTGCTGGTTCTACATCGAGCTTGTTTAGCTTGAAGGCTTGCTCTTCTTCTGTATGTGTGCATTAGGCAATTTGAGTGGATACTACTCTGTGCATGGGGAACATCTTACATATATGATGGCTTCTGAAGCATTGTGATTGGACGCATTGCATGTCATAGTGGTGCATGGTCTTCTTTCATGTAGGACCACACATGATTGGACAATACCTAAAATTAGGATACAATTTGGTATATCAAATTCTCTTCTCAGAATTTTAAAACTCTTATTGTTAAATTTGTATAAGTGTTACGTTCCTATATACGAACTTGGCCAAACTGTCTTAAAGACTGGTTAAAGATTTATACTCTGAATCAAACGATTCTCACATGCTGCATTATCAAATATTCAATTTTTTTTGCAAACTATATGCAAATGGGTGTTGTAAACCAATGTATGGTGATATTCAAAATTGCCTTTTTTTTGCTATATTGTTAACCTGTTTACCTTCAGAAGCTCTGTGATCTAGAAAGTCCCAATTTTTTGAACCCTATCTGTTGATATTGATGCCAAGTTACATTCAGTTGAGTTTATATAAATAATCTAATAATTTGTTCCTATAAATAAATTGTTCATAATCATACTGCACTTTTTTAGGATTATTCTGCACAAAGGTCGAGGTCAGATGGTCTGAGAATGAACATGAATCTTTTAAGTATACCACCTCTGAGCTTTGGGGAGAGATTTGAGGATGCATATGAAGTAATCCTAATATTAGATGATCGGGAGCAATTTGCCATTCAAGGGTTAGTTATATTCTGATTCTTCTTTAGTTCTCCCTTCTCAACCATTCGAGGGTTATGCATGGCATGCACTTGACATTCAACATGACAATTTTTAACTTCCTTGAGTGTCTTTTTATATATGTTTTTTTTTGTTACTGCTTAAGCTATGTGTGCGTGCGTGCACGCATATATGTGCGTGCGTGCGTGCTTGGTTGCATTTTTGTTGGCATTATATATTGTGGTATTTTTAAACTTCTACTCTCACTTTATTTCTTGCTGGTGTTTGTCGTGAATATAGTCTCTCTTTTTGTTGTATATATTTTCTGGTTTATAGGTCTCGTTCCAGGAGAATTATTGAGAACATTTGCTTTCAGTTCAAGATCCAAATAGAGGTGAGCTCTTACAGAATCTGTGTATCGTTTATTCTTTAACTTTTGCTGTATAATAATGGGATATTGGCCTGTTTTTTCAGGTTTATTCCTATCTATGTATTAGTAGAATTCCATTTGTAAAAGTAACACAAATTAATGATCTATTATCTTCCTGTTTGACTTAGTATGTTACTATTAAACACTTTTGGCTACTTTGTGATTGATATCTGAAAAGTTTCAAATAAGTAGTTCTTACATAACAACTTTAAATTAAGGAGTGCCCTGTCCATTGTTCCAGTGGTTTACTGTGGCTATAATTGTATGTAAAATTTTTACTCTTGGAAATAATGTGAAATTATACCGTACACTTTGGTGAGTGATTGCTGGAATTATTCTCATTTGAGCTTCTAGCTCGTGGGTTACCTTCCTTGAGGTTGCCATATGCATCTTGTTGATGTCAGAGAAGGGAAAACCTGAATTTGGTGGAGTATGTACTTCTGCAAGTGATAACGGTCCATAGATTTGGATTAGCTTGGGGCCACACTTTGATGCAGGAGTGATCTTTTGTACCTGCTCATTCTAACAGTAGCCTCATTGTTTTGTAGCCTTGGTCTCATCTTGATTTTTGTTCAACTGGTTCAGTGGAATTCTGATTGTTTTTTTTATTCCTCTTCAGCCATCCACTTTATATGATCGATACTCTTTTACATGATGACCATGCAACAGGTTAGGCGTCTACCAGTTGGAGATGGACTCTGGATAGCTCGCCATAAACAACTTCATAGTGAATATGTTCTTGATTTTATCGTTGAGAGGAAGAAAGTTGAGGATTTACGCTCTTCAATCAGGGATAATCGCTATAGAGATCAGAAACTCAGGCTTCAGGTACTGATTTGTTTTCAAATAACTAAATTGTTTGTTTAATTACCATGATAATTATTGCTTGTGTAGATAAAATATTTGTTGGTTTAGTTTCTTTTCAAGAATTCTGCTCACTTTTGTATATAATTTTAGCTTGATTAATTGTAATGGCAATCTTTTTAACATAGCTCATCTTCAGCTTATGGATGTGATTTGTAGAATATAATAAATTTTTTTTCTTTCCTTTTTGGCATTGGCTGCCTTTTATAAGAGATGCGGACTTAAGAAACTGATATATCTCGTGGAAGGTGACCCGAATTCTTCTGAAGCTGCTGAGAGTATCAAAACAGCGTAAGCATTTCTCCATCTATATTTTGGGGTTAGAACCTTGTCATGCAATTTGTGGTGTTGCATACAAGTATTCAAGCCCATATTTTTTGACATTTCATAAACTTCTCATAATTAATACATATCAATTTATGCTATATATGGCTGCTTTTTATATTCAAAAGTTGTGACTCAAATGTCTGTTCATAATATCAGAGTCAGGACTTCCAAAATTTTGTCACCATCCATCCTTCCTAAAACTAGATATGAGGCAATTTGCATTTTTCCACTTAATAACTCAATCTCATGCTGCTTTGTCTTATTGTGGGATGTGCAAAAGACAACAAATGAGAAAAAACTCCCTGATTTTGATTTCCAAAGATCTTCAATATTCTTGTATTGGCCTGCATCTCCTTGAGTCATTGTTGGTTTTAAAACATGCAGTCATGTGGATTTTTGTCACTACTAGCCATAGTTGTCAATTTTGTATGCTGTTTTATATTTTGTGTGTTATGTTTAAGATAGATATTGTCAATCATTTCATTCAATCTAGTCTTCAATCTCATGCTTGATTTTGGTCATCATAGTTTTTAAATTAACCATGTTCCAACTTCAATTGTGAATATCATTTCCTATGCAGTTGTTTTACAACAGAGATTTTGGAGGGATTTGATCTACAGAGAGCTAGTGGTTTAGCTGATACACTGAGGAAATATGGTTATCTTACTCTAGCAATAACTGAATATTATAAATTAGAGGTGCCTGAGGACCAGCTTAAATACAATGCAGTCTGTCCTCCTTTTGATGAATTTATCAAAAGGTGCCAAGATCTGGATAAAATGACAGTCAGTGATGTGTTTGCAGTTCAGCTTATGCAGGTAATGATTATTCTTAAGTAGGATAGACACTCCCTGTATTGATGCAGTGTTTCAAGTGATTAAGTTGAATTAACCATTTGCAAAAGCTCTAACCCAATTAGTTCTACTTGATAGAGACTTTTTAATCCTTGTTTCTATGCTGCAATTTAATTGTAGTCATACAACTTTTGGAAGCATACAAACTGGGCAAAAACCCTGTTTGTATCTAGAAGTATTAGCATGGGTTATTGCCCTTGCATTTCAATCAACCTTCTGGATATCTTCTTTTTCTTCTTTTCTTTTCTTTATTTTTTTTTTGGTTATTTTCACTTTCTTGTATTCAAATGTAAAAAATTGAAATTTAATAGCAAATGTGGGTGCTTAGATGCCGGATGTGGACTTTGGCTCACATATCCACGGCCCCGACTAAGTGAACCTGAATATTGTTGTTTAAATGAAGAAATGGATATTTAGATAACATTTATGACCTTTTTGTGGGTGTTGGTTAATAAAACTGGTATAGCTTCTTGGGGTGGTGCACCCACGAGGTTTGAGGATTAAACACCGCTCAAAGTGGGTTGGGGAGGGAATTGGGTTAAAAAAAAAGAAAATTACATTTGTGACCATTAGCTTACAAAATTTTTTAGTTAACTTTTGCAGCTTAATGATTGCAGGTTCCACATGTTACAGAGGAGATTGCCATTGCTGTTTTGGATTTGTACCCTACCCTTCTATCTCTTGCTCATGCCTACTCTCTTCTTGTGAGTCCTTATTTCCTTTGTTCATCTGATCAATATCAGTTATTATTTTGTTCACTCTGTTTGTTTACTAATTTCTGTCTATAAAAGGAAGGGGATGTTTGTGCTCAAGAGGAGATGCTTCGGAAACAGAGTAACAATGCAGTCAGTGCAGTTGCCAGTAGAAATATTTTTCAATTGGTTTGGGGCAACTGACTACTGTGGAGGCCAAAACAATGGATTGTAGGTAAGGTGCTTATTTGCGGAAGCAAAACCATTCTGCATCACATTTTACTGTTGTCATACGTTGTAAACAAGTTGAACAGCTTGTGTACTTACTCTAGTAGAGCATTTGACATCGTGAAGTAGTCATGGTTTATGAAAATCACTACAGACTGTGCATTCAATAGTGAATTACAGTAAGCTCATGTTACTCTCATTACATATCATCTCTTACTATATTTCAATGTCAAGAACAATTTTCTTTTTTTTGTACCTTTGACAGAGTAAATTGAGCTGGATGCAAAACATTGTATCTTAGTGTTCTTTCATGTTAAAAAATAAAATTTATTGAGTACAACATTATATCCATCTCTCCTTGACTTTCTACCCACCCATTCATCTATCTATTTCTGCCTTCTAATAATACGGAAACTGTCCTCAACTTTTCTTGTATCTGCATTTACAAACTGCAACAGGGGAAGAAAATGAGTGACGTGAAGTCTCCGATTTAGCACAGGAGCTTAGCTGCTTAAGCTGCAATAACAAGTTATGTATACAAACCTCTAATTTGATCTCCTGCTTTGTTGCATGCCCTCGTAGATAGCCGAATTCTTCTACCCTTGACAAACTCCAAGTAGCCTGTCATTGAACGGTGTTAGCAAGTGTTCTGAAATTACACTTACAACAACAAATCTCAAAGGCAGAGATCTAGTTGATTACATTGCTTGTGAACCTGTCCAAAGTGAAGCCAGCCGTGCCGATTATTGAGTGAACTGGTGCACTATAATTGCTGTGATCATATGTGTCGGTCCAGTTTTCATCTTTTTGAGGCATGGCCACGCATCGACTTCGATAAATCGAACAGGTTCTCTCATAATTGTGGACGTGGCCGAAGAGCACTATATCAACCTTGTTCTTCAATAGTAAGGGTTCTACTGCATCGACAAATTTTTTATCGACGCTGAGAAGTCCTGGTGAAGAAGTGTACATAGGTCTGTGTCTGCATTTTACATATGGTATAAGGCAACAGTGACTAACAAAGGTGAGCGAAACTTGAACAGAAAACAATACGTCCTTACCCAGCAAAGATTATCCAGGGGGTTTTTGATCGATCAACCGAAGCCATATCCTTTCTCATCCATTCATACTGAAAAGAGAATTCGGTATGATATTTCATAATTGGAGGATATACCTGGGGAAGTACCCATGTTTCAGGTTTACCTGTTCAGAATTTTCTGACCAATCGTGCTCGGTTGATATGACTGTGAAGTGAACACTGGCTTGTTCTATGGAATACCATGGCTTATCCTTTGACTGGGATGGCATTGGAAAATAGGTTTCATACGGAACACCACATTCTCCACCTGAGTCAGGAGTTGCGTACACTGACCCGGATCCTACATAATCCCTGAAAAAATGGGGAAGGAAACACTGTGAACATATCGGAAATAAGAAGCGAACTCAGTTTTAATTAATTTGTCAGCATGCAAGAAAGATGGATGGATAGATTAATACCTCTCATGATTCCCAATTGCAGTCATGTAGGAAACTCGAGAAGCCATAGTGTTTATATGATGAAGAAAGAAATCCCATTCAACTAAGAAACCTGTTGCATAGCTTATGTCTCCAATGTGAAAGATGGAATCTACACTCCCATTATTTACTTCATCGACCATGGCTTTTACTACTGAGAGGGATCCCGGCTACATATGTACATACAAGCACATTTGCCACAGAATATAAACATCATGATTTATTTCATTTCGTGTAAATGAATCTAGGAGTTGTGCAGAACCAAATTGAATAGAACTAAATCAATATTTTAATTTAATTTTAACTTAAAAAAATTAAATCGATAATTATTGAGTTAATTATATTAAATTTAGTTCAAATCAAACTAAATCTAGCCAATTTTTTTTCTTTACATTTGAGTTCAAGTGAAATCAAACTAAATTGGCAAAATTATTATTATTATTATTATTATTATTATTATTATTAAGTTTGAACCAAATTGATCAAAATAATTCTTTTTTTAATTGAGCTCAAATCGAATTAGCATTTATTGGTTTAATTTATTATTTATCGTTAATTGAATTTGATTTGAATCAAATATTAAAATTAATAACTTTTCCTTTTGGTCTCAAATTCGTTCCAAACCCAAACAGTGCCCACCCCGAAATCAACCAACCCAGATAGGCTACTTAGCTACCTGTATGTAGTGTTCGGTAGAAGCATCTCGAGGAGCCTTTCCCATATCGCCAAATGCAAGAAATTTGAGTTCATCTGTTAATCCTCCGGCCGGTGGTGTTCGGAATTGGATTTTGTCACTCCAACCAACTGATTCACTGCATCAACTATATCATTGAATAATCACTCTTTAGTATACGATTTATTTGTACAGACATACATACCTTCCATATTTGTAAGAGAAGGTGGTTGAAGGCCGAAGTCCTGACATAACTGCTGTATGAATGTAGCCAGGGTCATGCCACCCGAAATCCTTGGCCGGACTTGGTAAAACCGAACCTATACATATCAAGATTAACATTTGTTGATCCCTTATTTGACATGCATACCTGGTATGACTAAAGGCAAAGAACAGCTGACAGGGAACTTACTACACATATTATCTTGTGTAAATGTGGAAACCTGTGATGTCTGAGTCTTTCCATCTGCGTATTGAACTTGTTGAGGTGCCTTATCCCCACTAACCCATGTTAATCTCATCTGTAACAACATTATTCATCTTAAAATTTGCGGCTAAATTTTGCAGATAAAGGCAACTTAACCAAGTTTTATTGTTGATGTTATAATCATTATGCTTGGTACCGATGTTCCTGTGGAGTCTGTGCTCGAGAGATGCCCGTATAATGGCTTACTGGGATTAGCAAACTTGATGGGTTTCGATCGACTCAAAATGCAAGGGGTACCGAATCCACCGCCGAAGAAGACAAATTCAATGTCAGTTCTGATGTTAACAACATGAAATGTTATCGATCCACTGCAAGTAGTGATCACGCATTTGCCATTGCTGTATTTCTTACATTCTTTCTTCTTGCAACTTAGATAGTCTGGATCATTACTCATGAACTGTGCCTGCAATTTAAGAAATTAAAATGGATGAAAAATTTATTAGATTTCCTTTCCATTTCTAATTCTAATTTAGTTAGATTAATCTTCATCAGAAGCTTCTTAACCATTTGAAATACAAAATTCCCTTGAAAATTTTGATGCCAGAACTGTCTAACTGCTGCCGAACATCCTAATTAATTAATGCATGTGAACAAAGTTATGAATAAGGCTGTACACACGTGTTAATGTTAATGAAAAAATTTAAATAAAATAATTTTATTACATTAATATTATTAATAAAATTTTATTATTAATTAATAAATTTTTTTTATTTTATTAATTTAATATTAATATATTAATTATATTATTCACTTAAAATTTTTTTATTAATTAACAAAATATTAATTAGTTATTTTTGTGGAACATGTGTAATTAAAAAAGGCTGCGATATTATAAGTAATTACGCCAAGCAAGCACAAAGGATATTCTCGTTATGATAAAAGAATAAACCAGCTAGCTAGCGTATGGACAACGTCTTTTCATCTTAATTTTCCTACTCATTTTGCCCCCATCTACCTCTATATATTACGTAAAGGTTTCGGTTTCTTAGCAGGACAGGTGGCTGGCTTTCTCGTAATTCTTCCCCTATCTCCGTTTGCTTTGCTTCAGTGTACAGCAATATTGGAGGAGAAGAAGAAGAAGAAGAAAGCGGGAGCAGTCGGAAAGCACGCAGATATTAATTGCACCCAGACCAGAATCCATAAATGATATATCAGACAGGCTGGATAGTTGGGTCAAGAACTCTACATTCCAATACCATAGGGACAAAAGTTTTACCTTGACAGGATAATGGCAAAGAAGGGGAAGTTTACTGAGATCACCAGTCTGTGCATACATAATCCCATTTAAAGGACAACTCGAAACCCTGCATATGGTTAGGATTTAAGCCAAATAAAATGGATCAAATATATTATCAGATGAATAAAGCTTCGAACATGTAGATATATAATTCTTACTCGGCGTGAGAAGGTGAGATCATGGCAACCCAATCATTATCTGAAGGCTGCGAAACTGCAGAAACAGTTATGGTGATAAATTCTTCATCAGAAAGGTTAGAATTCTTACTGACACTGATATGCACAGAATTTCGATCACGACTGCAAACGGATAGAGCTTTTCTGTTTAATACCCTAAACTCTGATATTGCCGTGTAATTCCTGTGTTCTATAGTTGAGTTTTTGATCAAAGGAGGCAGCAACGATGGAGAAGAAAGACAGCAACAGAAGACGAAGATGATTACAACGAAGAGAGACTGAGATACAGAAGAGATGGAGGTTTCCATTGAAGAGACCTTTATCATTCTGAAAACTGCTGCAGACAGAAAGATTATATAGGGTTATTATGGCTTGATGTGAAAGAGTGAAGGAAACTATCTTCCATTAAAGATTGTAACTTAGAAGTGACAAAATCTCCAAGGCCATGCGTATGGTTTGGAATGAATTGCTTTTAACTAATATTTTATATGGGATCATGTAATGGCATGGAGAATTTAATAAATTGATTTCTTGACGTGAAGGTGTTAGTTGTCCACATCGAGTAAAATAGAGAGAGTTGCCAACTGGAACAACACTTGCTCTTCAACCTTATTTTTCACCTGTATAATGCCTATTACATTTGTCAATCATTGAATGTGAACGTATCATGCTTCATCAATAATTCATCTAAAAATTGAAAGAGGGGGAGGTTTTATTGTGCTAATTTTACTTATACAGTAAAGTTATCTATTTAATAAGGTAAAAAAATATATTTATTAATGATAAATAAAAAAATTAATTTTATTATTTAATTAATATAGTAATAAAAATTTATAAAATTTTTTGTTAAATTTTTTTAATCATTATTAATGAATAGATTTTTTTTTTATTTTATTGATTAGATAACTTTACCACATTAACAATACTAACGTGATAGAATCGATTCACCTCAAATTCTCTCTAAAATTAACATGCATGTATAGGTAAGTAAGACATAGAAGGCCGATTCTTATAAAATGTGATATCTATTAAATTTGAATTAAGAATTTTTTAATATTTTTTTAATTTAAATATATATTAATACGGAACATAATTAATAACGAATGATTCAAATTATATTTTAAATTTTTTAATTTGTATTATAAAATATGAAACTAATTTATAAATTTTATTAAAATATAATCTTAATCACTCATTATTAATTAATTATGTAACTTTTCATCGTCTTATTAAAAATCAAGAAGAGAAAAAACTAGGAAATGATCATAATATATTAAATTTAACATTGAATTAAAAAATAAATAATAATATATAATCTTAATTTTAATCAAAATTTTAATTTTTAGTAATTATTTTTTCATTTTTGTATTTAAAAGCATTCTCAAAAAGCAAATTACTTTTATAAAAACATATCAAATTATTTTCTTTTAATTCACACAAAAATCTACAGACAAACAAACATTGTTAATTATAAAAAAAAATAAAAATAAAAAAAATTAATACATTCAAATGGTCTCTAAGACTTTAACTTTACTAATCACAATTAATTTTTGTTAATATACACATTAATATTTATTAAATTACAGATAAGTTTACATTATTTATTCAGTTTGTAATGTCTTCCATTAATTATGTATTCTGCTTTTTGGTAATGCGGAAGCTGTCCTCAACTTTCCTTGTATCCGAATTCACAAACTGCAAAAATCAACAGCAGAAATGAGAGACAATCAATTATTAATCCATACATGAACTTAATTTGTACAAAATCATTACCTCTAATTTCATTTCTTCCTTTGTTGCATGCCCTCTTAAATACCCGTACTCAGAGATCCTCGTTAAACTCCAAGCATCAGGAGTCTGTTGTCCATGGAAAATACAAATTAATTAACAAGAAATTATTACCAAAAAGAAAAAAAAAAAAAAGAAGTGTGAAGACGTTTCTTACAGTCTCTGGGAACTTGTCCAAAGTGAAGCCGGCCATGCCGATAACAGCTTGAACTGGTGCTGTGTAATTGCTGTGATCGTATGTGTCTATCCCATCTGCATCTTTTCTAGGCATTGCCATGCATTTGTTGGAATACACTGAACAGGTTCTCTCGTAATTATGAACATGGCCGAATAGAACCAGGTCAACCTAATTCATAATTTTCCCAAATTAATTTGTCATTACAAATTCGGAAAATGTACAAGCAGCTGAAGGAATGAGCTGATTACCTTGTTATCTAGCAGTAATGGCTCCACGGCGTCGACGAAATCTTTGTCTACGCTGGTTGTTAAGGAACTATACATGGGTCTGTGCCTGCAGGATTTTACAAAGTGTTCTGCTCAGTAGCAATTCAAGAAAATCTGGACGTATTCTTGGAATTATATCGGCAACTTCTATGCATATGTTATATGTAACTTACCCAGCAAAAATCAACCAAGGGGTTTTTGATCGATCAACTGACGCCATATCTTTTTTCATCCATTCATACTGTTTACAATTTCCATAAGCAGTGTAAGAGTCAACATGGATGTACAGGAAATTCTAAAGGAGTAGGAGCATATGTTTCAGTGTTACCTGTTCAGAATTTTCTGACCAATCGTGCTCGGTTGATATTACTGTGAAGTGAACAGTGGCTTGTTCTATGGAATACCATGGCTTGTCTTTTGACTGAGTTGGCATTGGAAAATAGGTTTCATATGGAATCCCACATTCTCCACCTGAGTCAGGAGACCCGTAGACTGATCCTGAGTCTGAGTAATCCCTAAACAACAAAAATCGGGTCATACATATTTACTATTACTATAGTTTGTAAAATATGGAGCCAGGAAACTGTACCTCTCATGGTTTCCAATTGCAGTCATGTAAGAAACTCTAGAAGCCACAGGGGATATACGGTTAAGGAAGAAATCCCATTCAACTAAGAAGCCTGTTGCATAGCTAATATCACCAATGTGGAAAATGGAATCTACATTTCCGTTATCGACTTCAATCGCCATTGCTTTCATCACTGAGAGAGATCCTGGCTATAATTTTGTCATAGAATTTAAATTTCATCATCCCATGTTTCGATCGTCCAATATTTCAAATTTATGGTCATTTGCTTTGATTTTGATTAATATTTGTATTCATTTGATCTACCTGAATGTAATGTTCAGCAGAAGCATCACGGGGAGCCTTGCCCATATCACCATATGCTAGAAATTTGAGTTCATCTGATCCTCCGGCTGGTGGAGTCCGGAATTGGATTTTATCGCTCCACCCAACTGAATCACTGATATTCCGGAACATATAATCGGTTCACTTTCTCAAAAGTTTGAACAAATACCATGAAAATTTAGTGAGATTCTACCTTCCATATCTGTAGGAGAAGGTGCTTGAAGGCTGAAGTCCTGTCATCACTGCTGTATGAATGTGTCCAGGGTCATGCCACCCAAAATCCTTTGCAGGGCTTTGTAGAAGAGTAGAATCTATCAGTTTCACAGTCACCACAAAATCAGTTTAGAAAAACAAGATCATAGATCATCACGGAGAGAAGAAAACAAGAACAGGCTATAATTTAAGCATGCAAACTAATAGACTATGGCACTCACTGCACATGTCTACTTGTGAAAATGTAGTAACTTTTGAAGTCAATGATTTTCCATCTCCATATTGAACTTGTTGAGGTTCCTTATCCCCACTAACCCATGTCAATCTCATCTGCAACAACATTATTAATCATAAAATTAGTAGCTAAACTCAGCAGATAAAGCCAACTTAATCAAGTTTAATTATCATCTCATAATAATTATGCTTAGTACCGATGTTCCAGTGGAGTCTGTGCTTGAGATATGCCCGTATAACGGCTTATTGGGATTGGCAAATTTCATAGGTTTTGATCGACTCAATATGCAAGGTGTAACAAATCCACCGCCGAAGAAGACAAATTCAATATCGGTTCTGATGTTAATAACATGAAATGTTATCGATCCACTGCAAGTAGTAACTTCGCATTTGCCATTGCTATTCTTCTTGCATTCTTTCTTCTTGCAACTTAGATAGTCTGGATCATTGCCCACGAACTGCGCCTGCAGTTGAGGAAGCTCAAACTCAATACGGATATACTTTAATGTGAAATTCTTATATTATTGTATATGTTTTATGATCAGGATCTTTTCTAATCTTTTCTATTCTTAATTTTTGATAAGATATTAGTACATGTTTAGATTGTATCTTAATAAAATCTGTTAGTATACCCCTCGTTTGGAGGATTCACAACCTTACCATTCTTCTTGTCAAAGGATATAGACAACTGGAGACAATAAAATTACGCAATACAGAGAAGGGAGTTTACTACCTTCACAGGATAATGGCAGAGAAGAGGAAGGCTACTGATGTCACCAGTCTGCAGATACATGGTGAAGATAGAAGGGCAGCTTTTCACACTGCAGGCAATGACATAATTTGTATCACAAAATGAACGGTTTAACAATTTCAAAGGGAGGTTTAACTTAATTCTTACTCAGAACTAGAAGGCGAGATCATGGCAATCCAATCGCTTTCTGCGGGAAGCAAAACTCCGCTAACAGTGACATTGAGAAATTCTTCATCCGAGAGGTCAGAACTCTTACTAACATTTATTTGCAGATAAGGGTTCGGATCGGGACACTCAGACAAAGTTCTTCTATTCAGTAAACGAAACGCAGATGTAGCCGTGTAGTTTCGGTGTTCAATAGCTGAGTCGACGACCAGAGGATGCAACGACGATGACAAGTAACAATAACAACAAGGAAAGAAGAAGAACATGACACAAAGCAAAACCCTGAACGCTTCCATTGTAGAAAACAATAACAACCCAGAGATAGATACTGTGGTGACTCTCAGAAAGAAAATCAACGACAGCTATCTGTCGCTAGGTCTGCCAATTTCCATGGTTTTCATCAGCACTTCGTCCGATGCTTACGTAGTGATAGATATGCCCATCAAGGGGAATATTACGTGGGAATTTGGTTTTCTTGATGTAACACTATGACTTCAATATTGTCAATAGTTTTCTCCGAAGATTGAATTAGTTAATGGTGTTGTACCACTAAACTCGAAGATTAGTTTGATGATTTTCTCTTAAGCTAAAAGTTAATAATCCAACCTTGCTTATAACGTAAGTACATGAACACTAATCATATGGTCAATGGGTTAAAGCAACGGTTAAAGTTAAGGTGTGTTTATTATTACATAATATAGCATTAATTTGTCCTTACTTTTAATTAGCAAATCATAATTTTGATTAATTATCTTCTAAATATTGTTTGAGCACCTCTTCCAATTTATCAAAACAAGAATTGGAGAGTTTAATTAGGAGGTCCATGCACTTGTTTTGACCATAAATTGTGAGAAAATTTAAACTATAAATTTAGAAAATTTTTTAGGTATAACAGTTTTATTATATTAGTATAATTTAATTAATAGAGTAATAATTTTTTTTTATCGTATAAATTAAATAATAAAATTTTTCTTTGACTTTTTTTAATCAATAATAAATAAATTTTATTTTATTAATTGAACGATTTTTTGACATAAGTTATATTGACGTGTAGGGAATAAATATTCTCTTCTAATTTTTTATATTTTTATTTTTAAGAATTTAGTGGCCAAAAGAAAATTATTATTTATTTATAAAATCATTTTATTTAAAATTTATTATCTAATGTTCTTGTCTTAAAGAAGATTAATTATATTCTAAATAAAAGTGCCACAAGGATATTGGAAAGAAGCCAAATTTTGGGGCAATGAATTGCATGGATTGGGCTTGGCTTGTCCTAATGTTCACACATGATTTTGATTCAATTGGGCCTAATTAAAGGACTTTGTTCATATAATTTATACGTCCCTGAATTGAATGTTTCAATGGAACATTAAACTTTTGTCTTCAGATAATGTCAAAAGAAGAACAAAGCTTAATGTCATTGGGAATTTGGTTATTGCAAGTTCACTTTCAATCTTACTAACAGACATTAAGCTAAAAACAAAACATCAATCACCAAAACAGCAAGTAAATCAGGGCATCTCTTAATGGGCACCCACCAGCTTCTTTTCCTCCACACTTTCAAGACACATACAAGATTATCTTATGTTTCCCACAATTCCGAGCCCCGTGATTTTAACCCCGTGTGGGATTAGAAATTGCAAGCCAATTCTTGCTCATCGGTGTTTGTCTCCTTCATAAAAGTTCTATTCTCCTGTCTAAATTCACACAATCTGCCAAATTTTGCCTGAATTTTAGAGGATTTAATAATAATCTCAATACCCAAATCACCATTGACAATGCCAGGCCCTAAGGCTCCGAGAATTCCTCCCTTGGAAACATCTCCTCCAAAACATTGTTAGAACCGATGGAACTGCTGAAGACAATACAAATGCTTCTCGTACAGAATGCCAATTTCGTTTCTCTTTCAATGATTTATATACATAATAGGCAACTAAACCTCGGAAACACCTAAGAGTTGCATGTGCATCTGATTTGTATGTAGTGGAGTTTGGTAGATTCTATCCAATCCGAAATCACAGTTCCTCCCTTGCATTATTCTGAAGGTGTGATAAACATGTCCATGATTATCCAATATTTATTGTCAAGATCCTTATCTGCAACCATGGCTGGCATAGTTTGACTGACATATTTTTGGCCGCCATGTGCTGAATGCAAACAAAGTTAGAACATGGACAACATCACACAAGAAGGAGGAGGTTGCATGAACAGAGAAGGCTTGAATTTTCTGATGTTCGAGTAAAAACAATTTCAGATTCTTTGTGTTGTCCAATCGTATTTGTCATTTGTATCTCGGCCGAAATATTTGACTCATTCCGGAATGCTTTACAGGATCTTGGATAATGGTAGCAGAATAGAGGATGATGCATTGTGTGCCATCCAATTTTTATCTGTATGCATGTTCCAAATAATATTCCCCTGCTTTCCTCTGCTTTCTGTGTTTTTGGCCACAAAAAATAGGAGAGACTTCTGAAAATGCTGTGAATGTTAACATCGTGAAGCATTGTTGAGAATCCACTAAAATTTGTGAAGTTATTGTTGACCTAACTTATCATCGTCTGCAAAAAGAAAGTCATCCATGGTGGATTTCAGACAAATGATACAAAATGCCCACCAGTTTTATCTGAATCTGTGCATTATATCTTGAAAGCAGCCAAACACAGGAAAGTGCTGGCCACTAATGCTACCCCCACAACCAGGTAAACAAATAGTAATAATAATGAAAAGCAGAAAGAAGAAAACAACTGCAACTTTTGGCTTAGTGGCATCAAATTCCCATTAGCAGATTCTGCCTACCTTTAGTAGGGTGATGCGGTTTATCACTAATCCTAGATTTTGGCATGACTTAAAAAGCTTAATATTCTGAAATGGGATGTATTATATTTACTAATATTGATAATCAACAAACCACCGGTGCCTAGATATTCCAAGTACTTCCCACCAAGACTCCACCCTTGAGAGTTTAAATCTTCAATCTACTTTAGGCTTTTCTCACAATCTTCTTGTTTCTTTGTCCTTTTATGAGAAGAAAGTACTAAGTGGATGGTCTATGGCTTGAAAAGCAAACAAATAATGGATTTGGAAGCGCTTGCAGAGAGCTTCCTTGCAATCCCCACTATCACCCACTAAGCAACAAGCAAGGGTGTTGTTTCGTTTTGTTTTGTTTTGTTAAGGCGTGTTTGGATTGGCATTGTGTTTGAACATAATAACAAGTTTGGCCAGTTCTTATTCCCATCCATCACAGATCAAGACGAAAGAAATCAACTTGGAGAGAGAATGTAACAAACGATTTTTCATTTTGGAGGGAGAGAGAGAATGAGTGAGTGCTCTCATTTTATTGTATTTCAAGAAATTCCTTATTCCTCTGATCGTCCATGGGACAACAAAACAATGAAGACAAAAACAACCTCTTGTGTTGTCGTCAAAGCAGCCATGGAAAAGTCCTTCAAGACGAGCTTTAATTCCAACTCGTTCACCTTACAACAAAAACCTAACCCACAACCCCTACCTAATTTCTCTCAACCCACTTTGAAGGTATTAGGAGATTTGCCCCAGCAAAATTACAAATTTTTTAGTGGGTACTTCCTGAATTTCGAACCCAGTAGGGAATTTGAATTTGCTGCTGTGTCTCGTCAGTGATTCTCAAGAGGAGATAGTGAGCTTTACCTGGTGAGTCCCTCTTGCTGTTTCTTCATTTTGACTGCTTAATATGGAGAGTTGTTGAAAATAGTAGATGCCCATTTGTCTTGCTCTGTTTCTTACTGAAGAAAGCAAATTTGCTTTTGTTTGGGACAGTTTTGTCTGGGAAGTTTTGGTTAGTGAAAAATGTTTGCAAGAAAAGGAAATAACATTCTGAGACCAGAAATGCAGATCTTTTTTTTTTTTGTTTTTCACTCCACTAAGCCTTATACAATCATTTGGCTTAGTTGTATGACGTATTGATGTATTTTGGAAATAATTACTATAGGAAACATAAGAAACATGATCTTGATTCCCCTTTCTTAATTTCTTAGCAACCAAAATACGGGTATTTAGTTTGATTTTTCTTCAGCTAAATGCTCTTTTTTCAACTGCAAGTATATCAGCTTATAAGAATAATGAACTACTGAAACACTTTGTGTGGTCACTAGGAGTTTATGGCATTTTGAAACAGAATTTCAACTGAGACTGATACAGCTATACTTGAGTAATTCATTATTTGAAAAATCAAACCTTGTTTCTTACAAAGACTTGAAGAAACCACTGTGAAAGAAATGTTTCAAAACGTTTCATTTATCCTTAGCATCGTCTCCATGGTCTAATGCTGGCCAAATATGGTCTCTGCTTTGGGTTTCAGGGCACGGACTTTGCTTTTATTATTAATAGCAGGAATGGTTCAAGAGGATGGATCATCATCGTCAACCCTTCAGTTGTTCTCCTTGATGTCACTATCTCCTGGGTTTGGATCACCATATCCGTGGTTTGGGGAGTTGAAATCTGAAGAGAGGGGTTTGTTTCTTATCCATCTCCTTGTTGCCTGCGCTAACCAAGTGGCTGCCGGCAGTGTTGAGAATGCAAATATTGGCCTTGAGCAAATTTCCCACCTCGCTTCTCCTGATGGTGATACCATGCAACGAATCGCTGCATATTTTACTGAGGCATTGGCTGATCGAATGCTTAAAGCTTGGCCTGGTCTGCACAAAGCTCTCAATTCAACAAAAATAACATCAATAACTGAAGAAATACTTGTTCAAAAGTTATTCTTTGAGCTCTGCCCCTTCTTGAAGCTTGCATATGTAATCACCAATCAGGCAATTGTAGAAGCTATGGAAGGGGAGAAGATGGTTCATATTATTGATCTTAACTCACTTGAACCTGCTCAATGGATCAACCTTCTTCAGACATTAAGTGCTCGGCCAGGAGGCCCACCCCATTTGAGGATTACAGGAATTCACGAACAGAAAGAGGTGCTAGAACAAATGGCTTTTCGGTTGACAGAGGAAGCTGAAAAATTGGACATTCCATTTCAATTCAACCCTATTGTAAGCAAATTGGAGAAACTTAATATCGAAAGTTTACGTAAGACGGGAGAAGCTCTTGCAGTCAGCTCTGTCCTTCAGCTGCACTCCCTCTTGGCAACTGATGATGACATGCACAAGAGGAATTCGCCATCAGCATCAAGAACAAGTTCTAATCCCTTGCAAAGAGTTTTACAGATGAACCACCGCACCTTAGGAGAGTGGCTCGAGAAAGATTCCGTCCATGTTTTCAGCCCAAGCCCTGATTCGCCATCAGCATCAACTCCGCTTTCTCTGGCTGCTTCCGCAAAGATGGGAAACTTTTTAAATGCCCTTTGGGGTCTCTCACCGAAAGTAATGGTAGTAACTGAGCAGGAATCAAATCATAATGGGGCTACTTTAATGGAGAGGGTCATGGAAGCATTGAACTTTTATGCTGCAATGTTTGATTGCTTGGAATCCACTCTCTCAAGAACATCCACCGAGCGGCAGAAAGTTGAGAAGATGCTTTTTGGAGAGGAAATTAAGAATATCATAGCAAGCGAAGGAACCGAGAGAAAGAAGAGGCATGAAAAGCTTGAGAAATGGATTCTGCGGCTTGAGTTAGCCGGATTTGGAAGAGTGCCTTTAAGTTACCATGGTATGTTGCAAGCCAAGAGATTATTGCAGAATTATGGCTATGATGGTTATAAGATCAAAGAAGAAAATGGTTGTCTAGTTATGTGCTGGCAGGATAGACCTCTCTTTTCTGTATCTGCCTGGAGGTTTAGAAGGTATGATTGAAATTATTTACCGTGCAGGGATTGTGTTTTCTTTTTTTTCTTTTTTCCTTCTCACGTTGTTTGTATAAAGGATCTTATGTTTTACTTTCTCTGCAGTTGCGTAGTGTTTCCACTGAAAGGTTTGGACAACATTCTCTGTTCCGAATTTTTTCTCATTAAAACAAGCTGTTACAACCACAAAACGCTCACATCCTTGCAACAAGTACTTGGCAAATGAATAAAATCAAACAACTATATCAATCATAAGGTTAAGCTAACATTATCAGAGGTTACCATATTACTAAAAAAAAGAAAAAAAAATATCCATGAATCTGGTCAATAGTGGGTTACATACGCGTTGTACTCAACAATGGCGTCTCCAGTTTTGGCATCAAACTTAATTGTGTGTGCCAATGCATATCCATGAGCAGACCTAAACAATCCACTGCCTCCAACAATCGGCATTTCTCTTACATCATCAAAAACAGGGTTTCTCCCTTGAAGACTAATGCTACTCCCATTGTATTTCCCTTCCATGAAAGCAAAATTCATAACCATAAGCAAAGAAACATCTTGTTGTGCGGCTACGGCATAAATTCCTTGTGCTCTTCCGACAAGCTTGGAAGTGGGTTCAGGCCCTTCCGTTAACATATCATCGACCATGACTGTAGTGCCAAAGCTGTACGCAGTACCATTTGGAGGTCCGGCGATTATGACTGTAGTTGGGTTTCTGCCACTGACAATGTCATGGAAGTAGAAGTGAAGGTGGCTCGTCTTCTCTACACGTTTTATCACTAAGCCTTCTGTGAATTCTTCGCAGAAAACTCCATTAGTGGTAGGGAGAAAGGCCGCAAGCACAGTGAAGTAGAGAGTGAAGAGGGTGTAAATGGTAAAAGAAGAATGCATTTTGGAATTCTTCCAAGTTAAGTGTGTGGATGAAGAACGAGAAGTGTTGTTGTTATAAATACTGGAGAACAGGATAAGTTTGATGCTCTGCATTTATCAGTTCTGGCCATTACCGCATGCAAATGAGTTCGGCTTTCTTATGCTTAAAGCTAAAGCTTTCGTTTCCCTGAAGAAAGAATGATTGTGCTTGCATTCCACCACTTTATTGATATTTTATAAGACAAAAAGTAAACCTAGTAGCTTAAATTAATTGATCTAAGATCAATGTAATGTTCAATAGATTTTATACTATGATTCGTGTGTTATCCAGCACATGATTTCATCGGACACTGTAAATTAAATTAGCCATTTAGTTTAAGTAATTCCATTTACTCTATGGTGAAATTGAATTTCTGCTTTCTTCTTTATTTCTTTTCTGCCTAATGATTGATAAGAGCTGCATGCAGAAGTTGATTCCATGTGTCTGGAAGTCCTGCAACACACCAGTGGGTGCAATCCATGCCTCTGAAGCCATTAAAGGAGCTCGGATGCGCATCTTTTCTTAGTTGCGAAAGAGTCGTGATATCAAGCAGATGAACAGGTTTCTTAATAATACTCAAAACATCTTTCACCACCAACTGTGCTGCAGGCAAACCAGCCGGATATTTTGGTCCGATTATTGGTTCCTTCTCCATCGCGCAGTTTGTTACCCCCGGTTCATTCCACTCATCTCCCCTGATCACATTCAAATGCAGCAATGTTAATAAAAATGATGAAGCTAATTGATAAGAAACCGAGATGAGAAGTAAGATGACAGACTAACTTGTAATGAGAAGGAGAAACTCCTTGAAAAATAACTTTAATCTTTGTTGTATCTACGTCTGAATCAACCCATTTTGCCCATGTTGTTAAAGCTCGGCGAAAAGCGGCCATGCGATCCATGTCTTTTAGGATCTTGTTATCATATTGAATGTAATCCCATCTGGGTCCAAAAGTTGCACCAATGAAAAATTGTTCTTGTTAGTTTATACATACATACATACATGTATATGCAAGAATTATTGACGTTAAGTTAAGCGAAACTGAGCTAATTCTCACGGTTGTTTAGGTCCTCTGCGGTACCACCAAAGCCAAGTGTTGAAAACCAGAACATCGATATTCTTCCATATGTTGCCATGTTTAAGGGAATCAAGTTTCAAAACTCGACCATATTTTTCCACTAGTTCTGTATCTACTAAGTATGGAGAATGGAATAACATCACTGAAACTCCATAGTCCTGTAAAATTCAGTGCAGTTCTCGGAGGATTTAGCATGGCCCATGAGCAAAATATACAGTGATTTGTATCATTAACAGTCATAATTATGGTAATAAATAGTTCATATACCTGAAATATGACAGAGGAAATTGTGTCATTCGACTGTCTGATAATTTTGGCGTTGGGCAGGGCACTCTGAAGCAGGCAAATAAGTGACTGCATATGGTTCAGACTCAGAGAGTCCCCTATGAACATAATTTTCTTGCCCTTGAGTCTAAATACAAAATCTTTCGCATCAAATCTGCAATGGGATTTTACAATAGTTAGTATCACACATGAATATGTGAAAATAGTTTGGGATAAATGGAAGGAAAAGAAAAATGGAAATGCAGATTTGACACCTATACGACGCGTCATTTATCTACAAAATAAAGGAACGAGAAATCATTTCCTTATAAGAAGGGAAGACAAGTCGTTTGTTGTATTTCAAAATTTACAACCAATCAGTTATAGCCAACGTTGCGCGTCCGTGGAAAAGCTGATTTGACACATCTACGATTCGTCATTTATTTTAAAACTGTGAGAACGACAGATCATTTGATTGTTTTAGCTAACAAAATTGAAAATCCTCCACCTTCAAAGAAATTGATACGTCGGTGAAATAAAAGAAAAGGTTAAGACAAGTCGGTTTGTTATAATTCAAATTTGGTACTAGACCTATCAGGTGTTGCCAACTTTCCCCGTCCGTGAAGACAGAACTGTATATTGACACGCAGGCTATTCCTGCAAGTACACACAAAAAAATAAAATGCCAAACATGCCCTTAACTATCGCCTGCTGCCTTCCCCACCAGCTGAAATTCTCCGAAGCGACGATAAAAGAGATGCATGTATATCTCGGAAATGATGCATTGCAAATCTGAAAAGCGATCCCTTCCCTCGATTTCATGTGCTATTCTATCATTAAAAATATATATATATATATATATATATATGTATTCCATAATTAAACAGAATTATTGAATGTAGGAAAGGAAAGACCTCGTTTTATCAACATTATAACTGTGAGAGTAGTTGCTTTTGGATTGCAACTCCAAAAAAAGCTATTATCAGGAATTATGAAGAGCACTTTTGGCAGGTGGGTTCTTCTTCTACCATTACATGGAAGCAAAAGGGGAATTGGTTAGTTGATTACCTCGGCAAGTCGCAGTCATGGGGCTGCCATCTGTATTTCAGGTAAAGCTGATCAGGCCGGCCATATTTCTTGCAATCAAATTCCTTCCTAATGTTCGGACAGGCTGATGAATCGTAGAGAGGATACGACTCATCGTACACCCATCTGCCTTGGTACACATTACAGCTCCTCCTTACTGGCTGTTTCCTCCACTTAGCATCGACACTCTTCTCCGAATTCACCAGACAAAAACATGACAAAATTACGAAGACAACAACGCGGGAAAAAGGAGAAGAAGAAGAAGAAGACAATCTCTGTATCCCAGAACCCATATTGTTTGTTTCTCGAGAAAAAGAAAGAGAGCTGCTTATAAGGAGAAGCTACAGTTATAGGCTACGTACTTATCTTTTATTAGTTGTATCAAAGAGTTCCCTTGTGTGAAGCTTTTGCATTGATTTCAAGCACATAATTATATTACGTAATATTGTGTTGGTTGCCATTAAATAAAAGCAGCTTTCTGTTTGATGAAATTGTTTTGCATGGAGTGACGGTGTTTTTAAAGGGGGTTGTTGGCTTGGCGAAGTGACTGGATTGGTTGAACAAATTAGAACATGAGAAATGGAAGTCTTGGATCCGTGACTGAGGGTATTGGTGTATAATTTCACATGCAAAAACACATGGGAAACAGCTCATTTAACCCAACATCTCTTTCTCATCCTTTATTATTAGCCTCATTCTTCCATTTTCTGTACATAATATTATTTATAGCTAATTTTAAATGTTGAAATACATGGACATGGGTGGTTTATTAAAAAAAATTTTAGTGGAACGAATCTATTTTGCTAACATAATTGATACAATGAAACCGTTAAATAAAAATAATTAAAAGAATCTTTTTAATTATTTTTTAATTTATTATTAATAAATTAATTTTTATTATTTTATTAATTAAATGATTTCATCGTATTAGTTATATTGATGTGATAATAAAATTATTCTATTTAAATTTTTTTTTTATATATTTATATATTTGTCCCGAGTTTCAAATTTAATGTAATTTAAATTTTAAAGTCCAATTAAATTATATTTTAAAAAATTAAAATAAAATGGAAACATCCCATGTCCAGAGCACAACTTCCACCTTAACAGGGAGACACATGAAAATCACATGAATTATGAGCAGCAGTTAGAGCTCAAAATTCAAGAAAGTTCAGCTACGTAAACCCAATCTTTTTCAATCAGCTCAGCCCATTCATGGCCCATTAAAAAACTTGGGCTGCTCCAAGATTCTAAAATACCCATTCCCGAGTCCTCCTGCTTAGGAATTTTTATTGTTATTTTTCCAAATGATCGGACATTAACGAGCCTCGTTGATGGACGGTAACTCTGGAGGATTTGAGAGGTGAATTCTTTCCGGTTTAGGGAAGAGAACCCTCGAGCAATTTTGAAGTTCAGTGTAAGGTAATCACACAACTCAAATTTTATATGAAATTCTCGGTTTGGCCGTGAGCGAGTGTTCGGCCCCGCCTCTGTCTACATATCTGTGACCGTGGCGGCTAGGTTTATTCTACTTATCTACTGGTAGTCCCCGCCAAATTTTAGGCCGAACCCTTTTTTACATTTTTGGGTTATTCGAAAAGGTCTATGCTTTTTACTGCAATTGAAAGCTATTTTATTTATAAATGTAGTAAATGGCGTGTGGGTGTAACAGTGAGCCAATGGCTCTATACTTGTATGAGATTGTGTGCTTGTTTTGTGAACTAGTGATCGTCAATAATTGTTGTTTATAAATTAGGTTTTATTCTATTTTTTTCCCTTTTGGTTGCGTAGATGGAGGGTAGTCTTGCAAAGGAGCTCTACTCTGAGAGTTTGCATTTATCGAAAATGGAATTGGATCCTGCTTCAACTATCAATTGTAAGTATTATATGAGTTAAATGATCTTTTTTTTTTTTTTTTTTGGGGGGGGGTGGTGATTATCAGATTAGGGTTTTATGTGAAGTATCTGTTAAAAGATTTATAAGCTGAGTAAACAGCCTTCTTTGATTGAAAAGGAAAACAGTTTAATCCTAGAGGAGATTGAAAATTTGAGGTCCATATTTCTTTCCGATATTCTTATGTTCAAGTATAGAATAGTTAGCATGTTAACAAGTTTAGAGGATATCTCTGGATATTTGCTGTGACAATTGAGTTTCTTTCTAAAGCTGGATTTCCGATATATTGTGCAGTTTCTGGTCGTGATGAAGGTGAGCTGCTGGATGGTGATGGATCTTTGTGGGATGGTTCTGATGAGGAGTTTGATAAAGCATCTGATTTAGACAGAGAGTGGCAGAAGAGACGAGATCAATTCCATACTGTAATTTGACAGCTTGAAGAACTTATGTTTAATATTGTCTTAAAATTTTCCCATGCACGAGGTATGATATTTATTATGACTTATATCAATGATATGCTCGATGAATTTCAGATTGGATATCGTGATGGCCTCTTGGCAGGGAAGGAAGCCTCTGCACAAGAAGGATTTAATATGGGCTTTAAGGAGTCATTTCACACTGGATACAATTGGGGTCTTGTTAGAGGTGTTACTAGGTAAGCAAATATGAAAAAGAAAATTAAATACACCAGTAATATGTAGCTTGTGTAAAAAAAATTTGAATTCCATGAGCTCCTGAGATATATACGCGCGCACACGCGCACACGTACATTTTGCTTTTTTTTTTTTTGCTCCTTAATTTGTTGGGTGTCTGTACTTGTTTGAAGTGCACTGGCTTGCCTTCCCAATGAGCTGAAAGAGAAGCTGGTTGAAACACAAGAGAACAGAAACAAATTTCAGAGGCTGTATGAATCTGTGCATTCTCTTTCAACAACAGACGCACTTAAGTTGTTTTATGATGACGTGGTGACAAAGGAATCATGGGAACACAGTGAACATGGTGAAGCTACCTCCAAGGTAACAGACTTGCAAGATCAAAGTTCAGACTGCAGTCATCTCGAAAATCACTTTGGAGAGCTTGAAACACTTCTTCTTGAAAATCCAGCAATTAACGTACATTTAGATGCTCAAAAGTAGCTGGTGTCATTGTATAAGAAGATTGAAAAATCATAGCATGTACTGGCATAAAAATATGGTGAAGTAATCTGCCAGCAGTTGGGCAGCAAATTGTTGAATCTAATTATTTTGACCAAAAATATTATTAAACATGATCTGTTATAGATGATATTGTCAGTACTCTCAGCTGTAGGCAATCTTAGGCACATTCTTGTTACCTGTAGTCTTAGATGGAGTGCAGGGATTGTTGTAATCATTGTGCATGTTCATTTCTCAGAGAAACTGAAGGTTATGGAACTAGACAGTAATCTACTTGCGGTTACCGATAAACTCAGAAATTGTAAAATGTAGCCATAATTAGAAGAGCAAATGGATGGAATGACTGATTTTTCCTAGAAAAGACATTCATGCCAAATCGAAAGTAGTCAAGAATTATAGTACTCCTAACTATATTTTCCGTTTCACTTTGTAGTGCCTGATCTTCATTGAAACTGAAGGTTGATGTTCTTGTTGATTATGCTTAAAGTTGGAGTCGGCAGTTAAATTTCTTTGTTACAGCTATAACAGAACAAAAGGATGTTCATTTTGATCGCAAAGTGAATAAAGCTTCTGTAGAGGGTTTCACTCTGTGGAATGCATAGATTTGTCAATAGAGAAACAACGAGTGATTAGTCAGACATAAAGTGAGTTATTCTATGATAATTATTACATTAAACAAGGCAAACATTAATTAAATTATAAATGTATGGAGGTAAAGTTCCCCACCACAACAACAAAGGATAAATTTATAGCATCCAGTCGAAGAAACTGGACACCATATTACACATGTTATTGAACTGATTACTTTTTACTTCACCCTCGTATCTTAGGAAAACCAGTAGCTGCATCTACAGTTCTTTCCTCATTCCACCGTTACTCGATCAAGCTTTTTCGTCTGCAGTATTGTCAAAGAGTATAGTCCTAGAACACGCGCCTTGCAAGCTAGCTAGCGTAAGGCTCCATACTCTCATTGCCATAACCTGCATTACAAACACCAAATGACTTAATACGTTAGATACAGACTAGATTTCTGTATGTTGTTTAAATTTGCAATTGAGTTATAGATTTTTTTTAACTAAGTTTAAAAACTACGAGAAAAAGAGATTTGGAAGTTTGTTTTCTTATTCACCTCAGCCATCAACATTAACTGCAAGCTTGAATGGGTCTTGCTGGAGCAAAGGCTGCTGAAGAATGCCCGAGTCGTGTTTCGAATTTAGGTACTGGGGTGACTGTTTCAAAAGCTTCAACTAGTAATGCCACCTTCCTTTTCCTAGCAGGAGCAAGTTTTGTGACTGCCTGTCTAAGCGCGTAATCAACCATCCATTCCTCCGCATTTTTCCTTTCATCCATCATCTGATGCTTGAGATCAACCTTTTCTGCGTCTGGGTGGGGAACCACAGGCAGGAAATTTGGTTCTCGTGGGTTGAAATTCCTCGATTCATCCTCATCGTTGACGGCTTTCTTGGATCTGCCTGCCCATTTCTGATTGCTACTGGTGCTTAGCAATTCTTCGTTGGACTTGCACTCTAAATTCAACTCTGGGATGGTCTTGCAATCAGTCATAAGCAATGTTGCTGGACTATCTGATTTGGTGTTGTCTTCAACTGCCATTTTCGCGACTTCTCCGATACCACTCCCAGCCAAAATGATTTTGCTCGTCCTTGAATGGCTCTGCACTTCAGAATCCACGGAGTTTGGGTTATCGAAATTCTTAACTTCATCTTTCACCAAATTGTTCTGGTTCTCAGCAACATCAATGGCATCGTATTCGCCTTCTGATGGATGCTCTTGATTTGCAGCCGAGAGGATTTCGTCTAATATATCTTGACAAGAATCACTGTTTTCAGCAGAGTTTTCAAGCTGGCCGGGGTCGATAATATTGTGGTTTTGGTTATCATCTACTTCCACATTATCCCGATATGCTTCAAATAAATCATCAGGTACTTGGACCCCAATTGATTTCCTCGTGACAACGCCTTCTTCTTTCACTTCCATTTGGTCCCCAGCTTCATTGTTGGATTTATACTGCTCCAGATCAAATCCACTGGTAGCAACCTTTTTTTCTGTTTTTGAATCCTCGGTCTCCTGGCTTCCATTGTAATCTTCACCTGTTACAACCCGCTCGGTTTCATCTGAAACTTGAAAAGAATCAGAGATTTGGTTCTGAAGGCACATAGTCATTAAAGTTTCATCTGTCACCTCAGAAGTATAGTAGGTTTCAACATCTCCAAATTGAGGACTGCTCTCAACTGTTTCATTCTCTGCTTTAGGCACCCTGTTCTTCTTCTCAGTCTCCTCAGTGGAAGCTATTGGTTCCACAATTGGCTCTTCCGTCCAAGCAGAAGTGATCATAACCCCAACCAAATCACTCTCGGCTTCCTCAGTGGAGGTTTCTTGATCCCTGTCATGTCCTGTGATTGACTCAATAATCTCCAAATTCTGGTCTGGATCATTCATTTCAGAATCACTGTCACGCTCACCCTGTTGTGTATCGGAGCATGCACTTTCTTCTTCAAAGATTTTATCAACCAGAATCTTTTCACAGCAATTGATAACAATTTTATCTGATTTGGTGATGGTCTCGCCACGAAAATCACGATCCACGATTTCTGATAAATACCCATCATTTAATTCAAATTCATTGTCATCTTTTATCGAATCATTGGCTTCAGCATCAGGTCCTAAGGTAGGAAATTGGCCTTCCTCCCATTCCATATCACTAGCTTCAGAAACGCCAACGTTCTCTTCACTGCTGGCATTGCTTTCATCTTCAAAGCCACTTCCATTTCCAGATACTCCTCCAGTTTGAGATGCAACAGTAGAGTAGTCTTTATCTGGATCTTCTACTGTCTCTTCTTCAGGAAAGCCCTCCGTGATATCAATTCCCATTGAAGTGATATCACTGTATCGCACAAGTTTTTCCTGGAAATCAATCTCAGAACGTGGCGATCCATCAGACAGGTTATCAATAATTTGTTTATCATCGTTGTGTTCTTTGTTTTTAGCATAGATTTCAATGAAAAACTTCGTACCCCCTTCTTGTATAGGAGGAGACCTCGGTGACTTATCCAAATCTCCTTCTTTAAAACCAGGTTTGTCATCAGAAATCACCTGCCCTGCATCAATTTCACCAACTAGCTTCACTTTACGCGGGGATAGAGCTTCCAGTTTCATGCTCTTCTGTGTTTTCAACAGTCGCCTTCTTGCCGACAAGAAGCACTTCAATGGCGGCAAAGGAGTGTGGTGATGACCATTAAGAGAACAATAGGTGTACGGGCACACCTTCACAGCTGAAGTTCCTTCAGCTTCCGTTGCCCCAGGATTAAGCATAAGATAATCCGGGAATTTCGAGTCCTTCAGAGTTGATGAACACGTAGCTGTCTCTGCATTCATATTTGCACAGATGACAACTCTAGAACATTTCTTAGCAGCACCCCTCACCGGCTTAAAATTGGGAGTCTTTGTTAAAGTCCTCACCAGTTTCAAACTAGATGACTTTGTTAAACTTCTCGTCGGTTTATTACTAAAACCAGAGCTAAGTTTTGAATTACTAGAGCTTCTCCGGCGCAGATGCTTACAATCTGAACCAGTTTGAGAATACCGGGAAGAACTCACCTGAGAACTTTCCTTTCTTGCCTCTGAACTGCTGGTAGACTTCATATAATTCGGTGATTCAGCACTCGTTCCTGCCGGAGTCTGCTTCTGTGGAGTAGCTGCTGCCGTCGTCAGAGCATTCAAAGGTGGTGGCTTTCCAGGCTGTGAGATAGTTTGCTTCAAAGTTGATGATCTCAAGCTCTCAATATCAGAAAGCTTGATTGACCTCGACTTCTTCATTTTCTTCTTCATTTCAGGTCCTCTGTTCTTGCCATCCTGATACTGACAAGAATAAGATGGTTTCAGGTTTGCCAACCGCTTCTCTGATTTAACGTGATCAGCTTGGATTCCAAGCCTGTTGGATACCTTTCTTTGCACCATCTTCAAAGAAAAACCTGAAACCGAAGCATCAGCAAAATGAAATGAGAATCAAGGTGGGAATTCAAGCTCCGGAAGAAAATTCCAGATTGTTTTGCGATGAAAACAACCCGAGGAAGAAATAGGAATTCCTTGAAAAGACAAAACAATGGGAGATTCTTCTTCCTGGTTTGGTTTATCCTGATCTTTAGTGGGCAGCTTTTTTTCCTTGTTTTTTGGTTTACTGCGAAGAGTTTTGGCATATCAAATTTGAACTTCGACTGGCTTGAGCAATTAAAATTATTACATGTGGCAATATTGTGCAATGACAAAAAACCCTCCAATATGTGAATAGACATCACGCCCTTTACTCCTTGCTTATACTGCCCATAATGTACAATTTAGCAGCATTGACACATAACCCTCTGTTTCACGAGGGCATCAGTGTAATTTCATGTGCAGGTGGAAAATGCTGACTGGGGAACCCACGGATTGGGGCGGCAGCACTTTTATAAAAGAGCAAGTGGTCGGCGAAAATGGGCTGTTTTTGTGGGCCCTCGGAAGGTCCATTTAGGCACACGCTCCTCTTCTCCATCCCCAATGAAAACTATGGCCCACAATTTTCATTTATTTTTTAAAAGGAATGATAATAACCCAAATTGATCTGCTTTCCCTATTTTGCCACCGGCCTTTCCTAATTTAAATTGGTAATTAAGGGCTTCTTAATTGTTAAGACCAAAGGTCGATGGGTCATTATTTTTTTAACTAATCACTTACATTTGGTTTCTTTAATTTTTTGTAATCTAATCCCTGATTGATTGATTGAATTAATGGGAAAAAAAACTATAAGACCCAAAAAAAAAAAACTAATTTAGAAGGTCGGTTGAGATTGAATTATTATTATTTTGATTTAGACAGATTATGATTGTGATTAGACTTGGTAAATTTTGATTGTTTACAAAAATAACTTATTGTTTAATATGAAGTTGTTCTTGCCTCCCTATTTTATCAGTATAGCCGACAAGGAATTGAATTTTTTTTTTGAAAACTGTCAGCCTACCCTAACCTAACTTAACCATTAGTTGGACTTTTGATTGAGGCATCAGACGGTTCAAATTAATCCAATAATCTAAGCTATTATATCATGAACGTTGAATGAAATTTGGTATGCTCATGTTTTGACCAATTGGGTTTTCCCAGTACACACACTACTACCTCATTTTCACCACAGTCAGATTAGCACAACAACTTGAGAAATTAACATCGTTACAGTGTTGACAATGTTGATTATTGCAAGGAGGAGGAGGTGTGGGTGCGGAGACCCATTTGGGGGGGCCAGAATTCTGACAGGAATGATAAGAAAACACAACATTCCATGTTTAACGATCAAAAAGTGAATGATTTTGCTGCTTGTGTTAGCAGGCATTGGCCATGCAAAACCAGTACAAGTTGTCATGGGCGCCACATGCTCTACTGCATCAGAAACACAGCTATCTCTCTTTATTCAATCGAACATTTCAGTTTTCATGCTGCCAGAAAATTCCCAAGAAATATAATTTTAGACCCCATGTTATCTTGTTTCCTGTAAGCCTGTAAAATTCATTAACAAGCTTCAAACAGTGCAACTCATTTGTACTAATGTGAGCTAACAAACCAACCAAGATTCTTGCCCAATTTTCCTGAATAATTAAACTTTCCGGGTAAATTTTTGTTCGAGACAACTCAGAAATTGAAGAAACACCTGTCGGATTCTATGCTATCCCATGCAGCCTTAACATGGCATGTTCATGTTCATGTATGAATGCATATGAATTGGTTTATTTCATTATGTGTGATGATTAAAAACCTAATCATTGACAAATTAAGCATATAATTAAATAAGGTGATTAAGTTGAGATAAATGGCATCAAAGCAACTTTATATTAAAGTAAAAGTTCGGTGGGTTCCTTCTAAAGACTTAGTGCCTTCTTTAAGCACACTATTCATTTTTTAGAGACAAGTTTCAGTTGCTTTCAACTAAAAGGATCTTCTTTCAAATATGCTTTATCTTTGATGGCTAACACATTGAGAAATTGACCAAAAAATTGCCTCAAATTTGAGTACGTGCGAGATTTAATTTTTGAGATTTTAGTGGAAATTGATTAGTACTCACCTTCATAACTGTCGGTCAATAATTATTGATAAATTGATAATTAAATTTGTTATTTTATTATAAACAAGGCATATCCTCGGAGTCATAGGAAAATAACAGTTAGTGTTTGTTAGGGAGGAGATAGATGTATGATTGAAGGGAAGCAATACTTTATTATTTTGTAATTATTATTTACGAATTATTTGCGAGTTAATAAACACGATGAACTACATCACATGGATATGTTGGAATTCAATAGGCTCAAGTCTTTTCATTATAATTAGACCTAAAAATTGATAAATGGAAAAATGAAGACAGTCATGAGAACATTGCACTGATTTTCAGGAGGAAATGGCAATGGCAATGGCAATGTATCAACTTTTGGTATAAAAGATATTGATACTAGTGCTTCAAAGTAGGTGCTTACTTTGGTGATCGAAAGTAGGGTCAAGCTTTACAATTGTTCATTCTTTTACTGTATTGCTTTTAAATAACTCAAGCTTCTGCAATTTAGGAAAGAGGCAATCAAGCATATATTTATTGGTTTTCGACCATGATCGATCGAGTTATTTGAACGACAAACTACCCAGAAAGACAGCAATTGAACAAAATTATTCAGGTTTCTGCACCCGAAATTGATGATTGACTCTGGTAAATCCTCCATCAACCAAGAGATTAGTTCCACTAATATACCTAGCATCATCACTTGCCAAAAACAGCACAGCATTAGCCACATCTTCCATCGTCAACTCCACTCCCTGCAAGTTGGCAATCTTCCCAACAAATTCACGAAAACCTGCGATTGCTTCAGCCCTGTTGGCTCCCGGGGGCAAGTGAGAGAATCCCATACCTCCAGCAACTGCAAATGGAGAAACACAATTTAGTCGTATCCCATACCGTCCCAAATCTGCCGCAGCATTCTCGTTCAGTCCCAACACAGCATGCTTCGATGCTGTATATCCATGCGGCCCGATTCCTCCAATGGCCGCCACCGTACTACTCATACTAACTATACTCCCCCTCTTCTGCGGCACCATGACGCGAGCTGCATGCTTCAGTCCTAGAAAAACTCCGTTCACGTTTATGTCTAACACTCTCTTAAATTTTGATAAATCTACACTGCGGATATCAGGGACTGCATGGTCCACAATCCCAGCGTTGTTGACCATGATATCAAGTGAGCCAAATTTTGCGACGGTGGAATCCACAGCAGAGGCAACGTCGTCCTCTTTTGTGACATCACAGTGAGCAAAATAAGTGTTTGCATCCAGGGATTCGACGACCTCCCTACCAAGCTTTTCATTCACATCTGCTATGCAAACCTTTGCGCCATGCCGGTGGAATAGCCTCACAATGGTCTCCCCAATCCCGCTTGCTCCGCCTGTCACCAATGCAACTTTGCCTACCAACCTGAAAGCCAAAAGATGTTAACAAACAATTTAAAACAAAATAAATTTCATCACATATAGCTAAGTTTATTGCTCACCTTTGAGCAGGAAACGACGAGTCAGTGGAGTTAGACATTGCTACTGTGTTTTTTTTTTTAAATTTATTTTTTGATCTGAAGATGAGAATGAAGCGGGCATTATGACTGTTATTTGTAACTGATCCCTGCAAGTCACGTGGGTAGACATAAAAGTCGTGGTTACTCGTAAGCAAGCTGGTAAGTTGAATGGTCATGGTTACTAAGAGTATAAACTTCTGGTAAGTTTGAATGGTAAGCTTATTCCAAGTAAATAGCAGTAAACATACGTTGTTAGTAAGTTATATAGATAGTGTATAGTCATAAAACGTGCTTCTTCGTCAGACTGCATTGCATGATATTCTGTATGACTGTCACATTTGCAAGTGAAACATGGCGTCCTGAAACATGGGCTTTCTTTGAAAGTCGGGGAAATTATGGAGTAATAGCCAAGTTTCAGGAGTCAATAATAATGAAAACCACGTTTCTAGAATGAAGTAGTTGAAGACTAAGGGAAGAAGGAATTTTTAATTTTTCTTCGTTGAATAAATTATTTAAAAAATTATGAAAATTGAGAGTTCTAATATTATTGTAATAAATAATAATTTTTTAAATATTTTATATCTTTCAATTTTTAAAAATTTAATGATATATAGCATGAGTATTAAAAAAAAAAATTAAATTTTATATTTATTAAATTTTTTTATTTTTTTAATATTTTAACAAATAAAATTAATTAAAAATAAAAAAATAAAAAAATTCTAATCTTTTTATTGAATCGTTCAATTTGGATATTAATGCAGCTGTGATGCTGACAACACGCTGTGGTGCATAAAGTAGTAATGGGGAGTGTATTCAGATGTAAGAGATAAATGTTTTAACTAGCCCACATTTGGATTGGGCCAACAAATATTTGTTAGGCTTTTACATAGGCCCGATCCAAGCCCATGAACTATGGCGTAAACGTTCCGCCTTCGCGGTTTGGAAACTTGCTGGCACCCTACTTTCAGTGACGAGGTTCGTTTTAGGTTCGCTCAGAACCAGATTAAAACCCTAGCTTTTGTTTTTCTCCGTTTCTTTACAGAAATTTCTTCTTCTCTTGCTTTCTTTACGCGCCCCTTTACCATTCTGGATAAATAGGATAATGACAAAAGTTCATGGTACTGGCACCTTCGATTTTAGGCGGCACCGGGTGGCCGAGTACCCGGTGGAGTTGCCGAGCCAACAGGGCGACAAACCGGTGGAATCAAAGCCCGGTTCAACGCTTCCAAGCTCTATAACTCTATCCGAAATACAGCGGGATAGATTGACGAAAATCGCGTCGGAGAATTGGCTGAGAACTGGGAAGCCGTTTGATGCGGAGCTGGTGAAGGAGATTTACAGGACGGAGTTGACGGTTAAAGAAGGGAGAAAAACAGTGCCGTTACACAGAGTTATGATCTTGGAGGTTAGTCAGTACTTAGAGAATTATCTTTGGCCGAATTTTGAGACAGAGACTTCGTCGTTTGAGCATGTGATGTCCATGATACTCATGGTTAATGAGAAGGTAATAATTAGTAACAAATTTTAATTTCTTAATCTGAATATGCAGTCACAGGACATTGTAATGCAGTTTTATGAATTTGAACTTTTGAACAATTTGTAGTTTCGAGAGAATGTGGCTGCTTGGATATGCTTTTACGATCAAAAAGATAAGTTCAGGGGATTCCTTGAGAGGATTCTTCATCTGAAGGAGGTTCGTGTACCAATCCCACCTTTTTAATTTTTGGAATTAGTGTTATTTATGTAATATCTGATTCACGGAATTGCAGTGGTAAGAAGATTAAAATTATTTTTGTGAGGAAGGAAATAAATTGAACAGAAAATAAGTACTGGTAACTAGTGGAGAGTAGATAAAAATTTAAACCAGAATTAGCTGCGCTTTGTATATTTCTGATATGGTATTCAATAATAGTTGCACTACTTTGTGAAGCATGTTTCTTTTCGGCAAGAAATTTTATCAATTTGCATTTTTGGGTTATGTATATATGTCAAAACAGTTTGAAGCTTGTTGAACTGTGAGGAGTTTTCGACAGTTTATTGAATTTCTTATATCTAAAATGTGGTTGCAGGGAAGAGAGCTAACTATTGCAGAGAAGACAAATTATCTGGTTTTCATGATTAATGCGTTTCAGGTTGGTGGCATTCTAAGCATGCTTTTACAGGATATATCCTGCTATTAGAAACATATACTCCTAAGAAAGAGATCAAGTGAGGTTATGTCCTTTTTGTTTGGCGTTTATTAATTGGACTATGTTGTGTGACAGAGTCTGGAAGATGAAATTGTGAGTGGGACTGTCCTGAGATTAGCCAGTTTGCAGTCCTGGCACAGTTTGTCATATGGTCGTTTTCAGGTAAGATGTGTTCTATGCTAGTTTCATTTCATGCTAAATGGAAATTATCAGAGTCCAGTTTGATGCATAATTTGCTTCTTTCTCCATAGATGGAGCTTTGTCTTAATCCTGCTCTGATCAAGAAATGGAAGAAAATGATCAAGAGTGAATCAAAGGAGGCAACAAAACAAGGAGAATCTTTCGCCCCCGCATCATCGATTGAATCAAACTTCTTGAGGAATCTTATTGAAGAGTTTATTGAGGTATGTTTAACCTATTATTATATTCAGTTCAATTTATTGTTTCTGTTTCTGGTACTCAGGGACTTTAAGTCTAATGTTTTATTTCGTTTTGTTGTTTACTAGGTGCTTGATCACAAAGTTTTCCCACAAAAGCATAATGTCAATGACAGGGATGATGTCAATTATGCTGACGGTTTTGAGCAATTTGATGATTCTTCTGTCTTGTACTGTGAGAGGTTTATGGAATTTCTTATTGATCTATTGAGCCAACTGCCGACAAGGAGGTAATTCCAACCTGAAGTCACAGTCTTTTTTTTCTTTTTTCTTACTTTTGTTATTTTGCAAAATCTCATTTGTGGGACCTTTTTCCTTATCACTAATAGATATATATTGGACTTATGTTCGCAAATCCAACTAGTTTGGGATTAAGGCTTAGTTGAGTTGAGTTGAGATTCTTTTGAGTTTTGGCTAATATTTTTAAGATGTCTTCAACTGGTCTTGTACGGTGGCCTTTGTGCCAAGACAAGTTTGATATTGTTTTCTATTCTTATTTAGATTGCTGAAGTTGCTTTCTTACAGTTTATTGCCAACTGGCACCTATATGCTTCTTTTGCTTGTGAGAGGTGAAAACTTTTTATGCATCTATTATCTCATGCTTTGTTTTGTTATTTCTGATTTTATTTTCTTTCGTGATATGCAGGTATCTCAGGCCTCTTGTGGCTGATGTAGCTGTTGTTGCCAAATGCCATTTAAGTACTCTTTACAGACATGAAAAGGGAAAACTTTTTGCACAATTGGTTGACTTGCTACAGTTTTATGAAAATTTTGAGATTAATGATCATGTTGGCACACAACTGATGGATGATGAGGTGCTCCAATCTCATTATGATCGTTTCCAATCTTTTCAGCTGCTAGCATTTAAGAAAATTCCCAAGGTTTGTCGTGGCTAATTATTTTAATCTGTAGGCTGTCTTACTTGTATAAAGCTGCTGCTATGGATTTTGAGACCTGTTTCTTGCTATTATGGTTATTATTTACAGTATCTGAAATTTTCCATGGTGCTTGTAGTTGCAAGAACTTGCTCTGGCTAACATTGGTTCAATTAACAAGCGAGCTGATCTTTCAAAGAGATTGTCCATTCTCTCTCCTCAGGAGCTGCAGGACCTGGTTTGTTGCAAGGTTTGTGGATGGCCAATTGATATTTGTGCTTTAGCTATGATATCTGTTTTCGAAATTTTCCCCATACTCGTGTTTTGATATTTTTCTCCGTCACAGTAATGCTGTTGGGTGGAATAAATCCATGTCAATATCAACATATATATTTTTGTATATATAAATTTAGCAGCGATTAGACTTAGCAAATTTATGAGTTTAAGTTGTTCAGGAAAATTTTAGCATCGGTGAGAAGCTGTCAAATGTTTTTGTCCACTGATAATTCTTCTGTGTTGATATCATGCAGAAGGGTTGTTCAGTGCAGAAATAATATTTAATGTACTTTCATTTTTTGGTTTGTACAGAATTTCTTTCTGAATATAGTATCAATTTAGAATCCTGTGTCAATGTTCTCTGCTTACAAATTTACCTTCTGTTGCAGCTCAAACTGGTGTCAAAGGAAGATGCCTGGTCAGAGAGGGTTGATTTTCTTGTTGAAGTCATGGTCTCCTTTTTTGAAAAACATCAGTCTCAGAAAGAAGCCATAAATGCTCTTCCATTATACCCTAATGAGCAAATCATGTGGGATGAAAGCCTTGTTCCCAGCATTAATTACTCTGGAGAAGGATGTCTTGCTCTTCCAAAGCTTAATCTACAATTTTTAACTCTCCATGATTATCTCCTCAGAAATTTCAATCTTTTCCGTCTAGAATCAACATATGAGATTCGAGAGGATATACAGGAAGCTGTACCCCATCTCATTGCTAACAGGAATAATGAGGGAGATATTGCTTTTCGTGGCTGGTCAAGAATGGCTGTGCCAATCAAGGAATTTAAAATCACCGAGGTAAAGCAGCCCAACATTGGAGAAGTTAAGCCATCATCTGTGACAGCAGAAGTTACTTTTAGCATTTCTAGTTACAAAGCACAGGTAAGATCAGAATGGAATGCCCTCAAAGAGCATGATGTTTTATTTTTACTTTCTATTTGCGCTCCAGTTGAGTCATTAAGTACAGAAGCTATTGGGAAGGGTAGCATGCCAGAGAGGCTTGGCCTTCAATATGTACGAGGATGTGAGATTATTGAGATACGTGATGAGGAGGGTACTCTCATGAATGATTTCACAGGAAGAATAAAGCGTGACGAGTGGAAGCCACCAAAAGGTGAACTGAGAACTGTAACTGTTGCTTTAGATACAGCACAATACCACATGGATGTCACAGACATTGCGGAAAAGGGTGCAGATGATGTTTATGGAACATTTAATGTGTTGATGAGGAGGAAACCTAAGGAAAATAATTTCAAGGCAATCTTAGAATCAATAAGAGATCTCATGAATGAATATTGTGTGGTACCCGACTGGCTGCACAATATATTTCTGGGCTATGGGAATCCTTCTGCAGCACAATGGACTAATATGCCTGATCTTCTGGAAACAGTGGATTTTAAAGATACTTTTCTTGATGCAGATCACTTGAAAGAGAGTTTTTCAGATTACAAGGTTTGCATTACTTTTCCTTTGTTTCTGATGATGGGAAACTGCTGGTGTTTTTATATGTTATGATAACTTTGAATGCAAACTTGAGAATAATGCGTGTTGAAACTTATTTTTCTTTTGATTTTAGGTTTCTTTCGTGAATCCAGATGGTACAGAAAACTTGGATCCTAGGCCTCCATTCCGAATTAGGCTTCCCAGGACACTGAAAGGCAACAGTCATGCACTTCCTGGGAATAGGAAATTAGCTGCCGACTCGATGAAAGATGTCAATATGGTTGATGCCTCTGGCGAAAAAGATGGACTTATTGTTGAAGCATACATCCCTCCTGATCCAGGTCCTTATCCCCAAGATCAACCAAAACAGAATTCTGTCCGATTCACACCAACACAGGTGCTTGGCTGCCCTTTCATGCATTGTCTTCCTTTTTCTTTATCGTCTTAATTTCTTACCTTTAATTCTTATTTTGAGGAAGTTTTAATGATTATTTGTTTAATTACTGTTTAAGTGGTAGAAATCATTTGTGGTACGTCATTGTGCTTTTCTATATTTTTGGAACAAATGGTAGTTTTATTCAATGTGTGCTGTATTTTTAACTGACAAAGCAATTGCTAACACCCTCTTCAAAATTGTAAGCTTGTACTTCGTCTGTTCTTAATAATTTTTGTTCATGTATTCCCTAGATCATATCTTCACATAGAATTTTTATTCTTATAGTTCTTTGAACAAGTGGTTTTGTCTAACTTAACGCTTGATTTAGATGGATGTTAAACAAAGTGTTGCCTTGCTGATTGATCTTCAGGTTTAGTCTCACTGATTCTCTCTTGCAGTTGAAGACATTTACCTAGATTGGTAGCTAAGTTATTTTTTCAGAATCCAATGTTTGAAACATCAACAGTTACGATGACCTTTCTTGGTGCTTGAATTTGCACTCTACTTTCTTACTCAAGGAGTGACATTTCCAGTTAGAAATTTTGTTGATGCTGCTTTTGGTTAAATATCCCTAGCTCATATTTCTTCACTTAAAGAGATTTTATGTTGATATGTTGTCTAAGTTTCAAATTTTGAGTAGAAAACAAATGTCAGTTTAGCATTACCTTATATATTAGTGAACACTAATTTTTTGTATTGTGCAGGTTGGGGCAATTCTATCAGGCATTCAGCCAGGCCTAACTATGGTTGTTGGTCCTCCTGGTACAGGAAAGACTGACACAGCTGTGCAAATCTTGAATGTTCTCTATCACAACTGTCCTTCTCAGAGAACTTTAATCATCACTCATTCAAATCAGGCTCTGAATGACCTTTTTGAGAAAATTATGCAGGTACATTTGATTAACATTTAAGATTATATACATAAACATTGAGTGATTTTAATCCTGTCTTTCATATTGTGCAAGTAAATTTGGCACATCGGTTTGCCTCAGAAACAGAAGTTTGTGTTCTGTACGCTTTACCAGTCACTTAATTACATATTTCTTAATGCAAGTCTGGGATTTCTTTTTCAGAGGGATGTGCCTGCTCGCTATCTTCTTCGTTTAGGTCAAGGTGAACAAGAACTAGCAACTGACCTTGACTTCAGCCGGCAAGGGCGAGTCAACGCAATGCTTGTTAGACGATTAGAATTGCTTAGTGAGGTTGAGAGGCTTGCAAGATCTCTCCAACTTCCTGAAGATGTAGGGTATACTTGTGAAACAGCTGGATATTTTTGGTTGCTTCATGTATACTCCCGGTGGGAGCAATTTCTTGCTGCTTGTGCAGACAATGAAGGTAAACCATCCTTCATAAGAGACCGTTTCCCCTTTAAGGATTTCTTCTCCAATACCCCTCACCCAGTCTTCACTGGTGAGTCATTTGAGAAAGACATGCGAGCTGCTAAGGGGTGCTTTCGTCATCTTAAAACTTTGTTCCAAGAGCTTGAAGAGTGCCGGGCATTTGAATTGCTCAAGTCAACTGCTGATCGAGCGAATTACCTAATGACAAAGCAGGCAAAGATTGTTGCTATGACTTGCACTCATGCAGCGCTAAAGAGAAAGGATTTTCTTCAATTAGGCTTTAAGTATGACAATTTGTTGATGGAAGAAAGTGCCCAAATTTTGGAGATTGAAACTTTTATTCCAATGTTGCTCCAGAGACAGGAGGATGGTCTTGCACGTCTCAAACGCTGTATACTGATTGGTGATCATCATCAGCTGCCTCCTGTTGTGAAGAATATGGCTTTCCAAAAGTATAGTCACATGGATCAAAGCTTATTTACAAGGTTTGTCCGTCTTGGTATACCTTATATAGAGCTCAATGCTCAGGGTCGAGCCAGGCCAAACATAGCCAAACTTTACAACTGGAGATACAGAGATCTGGGAGACCTTCCCTATGTAAAGGAGGATCCAATCTTCTACACAGCAAATGCAGGATTCTCTTATGATTATCAGTTAGTGGATGTTCCTGATTACCATGGTAGAGGTGAGAGTGCCCCTTCTCCTTGGTTCTATCAAAATGAGGGTGAGGCTGAATATGTCGTTAGCGTCTATATATACATGCGGCTACTAGGTTACCCTGCAAACAAGATATCCATCTTGACAACTTATAATGGCCAAAAGCTTTTGATTCGTGATGTCATCAACAGAAGATGTGTTCCATATCCCTTTATTGGTCCGCCCAGCAAGGTTAGAGCTTCTAGTGATGGTTTCTTTGTCATTAAAATCTCTTTAAATATTATCAGCCAAGTCATTAAAATCTCTTTAAATATTATCAGCCAAGTGGGAAATGGCTCAAAATATTGCCTGTTATGTAATTGGTATACAGTATCTTAATCAGTGGAAGCCTTGTAAATCGTAGTTGACCAATGGTGCTCATTTGCAAGCATTCTGCTATAATTTTTTTCCCTGAAGTTGTAGTAAATCCCTACTTTGTTGTTCTGTTAGTACATAACTGCTTCTGTTTATTTTTGCTTTAGGTCACAACAGTTGATAAGTTTCAAGGTCAGCAAAATGATTTCGTTTTGCTGTCTCTTGTGCGTACTCGCTTTGTGGGTCACCTTCGTGATGTTAGAAGACTGGTTGTTGCTATGTCCCGTGCTCGGCTTGGTCTCTATGTATTTTGTCGACGTTCTCTGTTTGAACAATGCTATGAACTGCAGCCTACATTTCGCCTTCTGCTTCAAAGACCTGATAAACTTGCACTCAATCTCGCTGAGAATACATCATATACAGATCGTCATGTTGAAGACATTGGAGATCCCTATCTTGTTAGTGACAATGAACATATGAGTTGCATTGAGCATATGGGGGTTATTGTCAATCGCTTGTATCAGGTATATATCTCTTCTTGACGTGGTTTACATTTAGTGGTATTTGTGCATGGTTGGAGCCTGATTGGAAGTACATCCATTGGCTTTACTTAGCCTTAAATAATTGTGAGCAATGCTTGAAAAGCAACCTTTTTAAAAAAAAAAATTTCTCTTGTTTCTTGCTTTATGAAGCTTGGCAAAGTGCTAATGGCCTTCGTGATTTATTCATTGATGCTTGGCCTGAGATGACCCTTATGGTCAACTGGATGGATTTTCACTCAATTTTGACATAGTTAATCTCAGGTGTTCCATAGACATTTCTGCAAGTTGGGACTTACTGTGTGATCATATATCTCATGCACTAAGCAAATTAGTTAACAGAATTTGAGTAGCTACATTGCATTCTAGAACTCCAGTCGGGTATTGCATTACCTTGAAGGGAAAGATTTATTTTTGCTTTTACCCTGAATATTAGTTGGTATTTTATTGATATGTCAAATTGATGCTGCTAGCTTGGAAGCTCTGGCCATATAGCCGAATCTGCACAAGTTTTGTTTGAATTATCATCATCCAGTTGGCTAAGAATCTCTGAGAATAATTGAGGATGTTAAAATTTTAATCGGTAGTTAGATTCTAGAATTTAAGTTGTTTAAGGTTCAGTTTATGAACATATTATTCTTTTTTTGGCAGGCGCAATTAGCAAGCTATGAATATCAACAGTATGTGGCTTATTCAGGATCCACGGATGCACCATCGGAGCAAATTAGCCCACCCATTCACAATGCTACGGACACTGATATACCATCATCTGCTAATGGTTCTCTGGGTGATACATCACAAGAAATCCAGTCAGAGGAAGCTACTAGTGAAAAGAAAGGTCCTGCGAATGGCGAGATGCCTCTTGAGAGCCTACCGAATGGCGAGACAGAGAGCGAGATTCCTTCTGATGACAAGAATGGCACACCCCTTGAAAGTGATTTAAGCAAGGCGACAAAAACTGAGTAGTTGTCTCAGAAATCCCAGGTCTTGCTCCGTACATACACAGCCAACTTAAATTGAACTGCACAATAATGTGAAAGGGAACTCCTTTGTTTGGCATTTTTTGAGTATATTTACGATGAAAGGCCGTCGGTCTTTAACCATTTGGGGTAGAAACCAGAAACTTCTTCAAATCTGTTAACAAGGCATTCAAAGACAACTGAGATTCAGCTGCATCTTGTGTTACAGAAGAAATATGATGGAAGTTTATTCTGAGGTCGTCGGGGAAGAGGCGAAGCCGTTGGCAAGAAGGAATAAGGAATTCCAATATATTGCTGTTCATGGGACTATTTAGCATCTAATTATTCCGAATCTCGAGTGAATTTAAAGATGGTTACTCTCTAATGTCATGTAGCAAGCAGACACGAATATGTATTGCCCCGAGTGATTGTTGGAATTTTACACTGTTTTAAATGAGTTTTTGTATATTTTTAAAATGATGAGAGAGAATAAATTTAAGTAAAAAAAGGAACAAGCCAGAATATATAAATTATAATTACTGGTAATGTTGTACTGGCAATCAATGTATCAGGCAACATAATTCTACAGAGAAAATGAAACCGATATCATTTTAATGGTGGTCAATCCCCCAGGAACTTCCTCTTGTTGGTCGGGTTCATGTATGGTCTGATGACCCATTCGATCTGGGCTTCACTCGGATCAGCTCTTCCGAACTTTGTATGCAACAGAAACAATGGAAAACAAAATCTCTTAAATATCTTCTCAGGGGAAAGGGAGAACAAGTGGAGAAAAACAGAATGAAATACTGAGATTCAATTAAACTTATTAAGACCGCATTTGGTTCGTGGGTGTCACAAACCGGCCATCACTGGAATGGCATGTTGTTACCTGTACAGCAGCAATTCAAACCTAGGACCAATTGCTTTCAGGTCAATTGACTTGGGACCTCCTTTTTTCTCATAGATATGATGCCTGCATGTTTACAAGACATGAGCGAGAAATTTTCATACTCGCTTCACTGTACATATGCATAAACTTCACCAACTAAATATAGCAAAGACGAGCATCTTTGGCATCATGCAACAACAGACCAACCTGAATAAAACATAGCCAGACTGATTGGCGTAAGTGATAATACTTTGGCACCAGGCTTTGGCACTGGAAACAGATGCTTTAGAATGTTTTCTGTCCTTTCACCTAGCCATAAACAATTTCAAAACTAAGAGACCACAAATTCAAAATGCGACCAATATGTAAGCAAATAACGTCAAATCTACACAATAGGAAAAGGCAGGAAATGAAATTCTGGAATAACATAACAATTGAGAGTGTCATTCCAACAGTGGGGAGTAAAGGGGGAAACAACTACAATGTATAGTGATTCTCTCGTCCAAAGACAACCCATTAGTTGGTGATTGTGATGCCTATATGTCCTTATCAATAAATTATAGAATGCTACTATTTCCAAGAATAAGATCCTTGTACAATTACTTTTACCATATATAGTATAACGCCTTCATGTGTAGATAAGTTCAATGAGAAGAATTTCAGACACTGTAACCCTAATATAATATTCTTGGAAAAACTTTTAGTGGAAAAATTAACTATTCATGTCATGAAGCAAGCTAGGCTAGAAATGGTAGCAAATGACTGCAGTAACAGTATGCACATGACAAAATGGACCACTCTGTAGGACTAGCTTTCTTGACAACGATACAGGTTGAAAGTTGTTTGTTCAGTAAGTAATCGGTATCTCCACAAAGATAGGGATACCTTGGCTTTGAAGTTGTCGAGAATCAAATGTGGGTAAGCCTCAGGCATTGTACCAATAGCTTTTTTGTCCTTAATGTCATGTCTGGTAACCTACAGGAAAAAAAAAAACAAAAATAATCAAGCAAAGAAAAATAGGCCAAAGCAAAGGCCATGTTGCTCAAACTACTTACCACATTGAGTAATCCAAAGTAAGCAGTTGGGCCAAATGGTAGATGGCATATAATTAATTCATCTGGCACACCACGATGTCCATGAACCAACACAACATCTGTGAAATCATGTGCACGGCAAGTTACAATAATTTCAGATATGACCTGCAAGAAAAGAAATCTCAGAAATAATGTCATATCTTTTAGTAAATTTGTTTAGCACTCCAGCTTAAAGATGGAATTTGATATGCTACTCTATGATTAAAAAAAAACATAGATCTAGTAGCTAATCGTTGAGCAGTCTTCAATATGTAAGGCATAAGGCCAATTCCTAAATTTAACTAGTTGTACCCCATGTAGGATGATTGTAATACCCCTTGAAATCAAGTTGTTCATAAGAAATTAAGAGGAAAAAGGAGGGGGGGGTGGGGGTGGACACAAAGATGCCTTCTTTTCCTGTCTCATTGAAATAAGTGTTACTTTTATGTTCTCTAATAAATACAACCACCAAGGCGAATCAAATACAAGGCATACATTGGATGCATCTAGATAAAATATGCAATTAAGCATGCACTGGACAAATAGGAACTAAAAAAAAAAAAAAAAGAAGACTTGAAAACACTATTGCACACACATTCAAGAAAGGAGAAACTAAGCTAAAAACTAAAGAATGATGTAGAAGGGTATAGCAAAAAATAACTAACCTGACTACCACGATTCATTCTTTGTGCATTAGGAAAGACAAATTTCAATTCCTGCGGGAACATAACTGAGTGAATCACAACTGACGATCAAACGAACTTTCATTTGCATCACTGGCAAAACAAAGAAGAGCAAAATAGTCAATATTAATATGCGTGAAGACCCACCTTTACAAACTGTGCTAAAGGAGCATTTGGATTACGAGAAGTAGTCAGCAAAATTTTCGGATCTCTTTCCATTGTGTTTGCATATTCGTCGCCAATGTGACTCCTGGGGACCGAGTTTCAGCAATAAGAAGCTTAAACATGTTACCACCTATGCCAATTATGCAAATCCTTTTGTCCACAATTAAGGGAAAACGAACAGTAAAATAAATTAAAGAACTTAACAATATTTCAGGTTAAAATCAGTTCCCCATCTCAACAAACCAAAAAAAAATCAAATATCAAATAGGAAAAAAGAAAACAAGAAAAGCACACTAGCTGTGTTTTCATCTTCAAGATCGATTTCTTGGCGACGCGCAGCCTGTTCCTGAGCTCGGTGGGAATCGGTTTTCCCTCCGCAAGTACACAAAACCACCTTATAATACCGATTAAATCAAAATATAACCTTACATACATCCGCACTGATTTAATTTTTCTTTTAAAAAGGGAAACCTCGCAAGGCTTCTTTGATTTTGCGCTTCTTCTCATAGAGCAACCGTTCTTTGCCTTCTAAACTCTTTCTGTACAAGTACTCCCGCCTCCGTCGAATGTTCCGACGCAACACCGTCACGAATATTGAATAAAAATATAGTTTTTATCAAGAAACAGGGAGGGTTGTCGAGTTTCAAGGGAGTGCAAGGTTTTTCAGAATTTAAAGCGACGCCGTTTTATGGTAGGGATAATGTCGTATAGATCCCTATTGTGGTACATTTTATTAATTAAAAACATAATTTACCAAACTTGATCAAATGTATCCTTGTAATGAACTAATTGTCTACTACATCGAATCATTCCGTGTATTAAGTTTCGAGATCACTTTTAACTGAAAACTGGGATTGAAAGAGAATCCAAATCCAAATAATAAACAACTACCATCAATTTATTCTCTTCTCTTTATGAAAGTGTTCATTCGAGGAAAGGAATATATGCGTATGAAGCACAGTTCCATAAGGAACAGATACATTAGCTGTCAGAAACGAAGTAAAACCAACATGGGCATTCATTAGTCTAATGAAGAATACAACTTTAGACTTTGAGATGTTCTAGGAATTGTGTAGAAATTTCACATCTAGATGTGAGAATTTTTTGGCCAAAAAAATAAAAAAAAAAAGCGCAGGCGGCAGCAGAGAAATTCCTTGTGCTTATAAATTTACAATCAGTGAAAGGGATGCACCACGCATGCTAACTTTCTGTTTCTACAATGGCACAAGAGCAGACTACTGGTAACAAAACCCAGCCTATGATTGCAAATCAGCCACCAGAGGCACAAAAGCCAGGTGACAAGAACTTCTTCAATTTCATATGCAGAAGGGTTTTTTTTTTTTTTTTGGCTTTCTTGTTTGAAGTTATTTCAATAATGGAGCTCCTTGAACTCAGTTATGTACTGAAAACTCGTAACAGGGGCGAAGAGAAAATGTTCTATGTGTGGAAGATGCGTTACTGCACGTAGCAAAAAGAGAGGGAAAGGAGCTTTTTAGAAGGATGGTAAATGCATATTTGAATTCCTGGAAAAACTACTACAGTTTCCATGATTCAGTTGATTTATTTCTTGTTTTATGATAATTCTTATTAGATATTGCTAATCTAACAATCTTATTCTGGTGTTCATTTTGCAGCCTCTTCGCTTTGTGCTGCTGTTGGCTATGTGATGTTTGCTTCGATGTCAGTGTCGTTGTTGGATAGAAAGCAGAAGCAAGATGGCAGGGCAGTGCTTCCTCAGACCGGCACAAAAGCATACTTACATTTTTATGTGTAGCCTATGTACAATTCTCCACGAGTGACCATTTGGATGGATGAGCCTTGATTATATAATAATTCTGTATTAATATCATCCGAGAGATTTAGCTTTCTTTAATTTTTTCTAGACGGATTTTATTTGAGAATGATATTCAGGAACATGTCTATCTGCAACAGTTCATTCATTTGTTTCAAAACGTAAATTAAGGAAATTAAAGCAGGCAAATATGTTAATTACAGAATAAACATAGAATTAATAGGAAATGAAAAAGAAATAAATGAGCAATTGTTTCAAAAGTAACTGGATTGAGCTTGCAAGAGTTCAAGCTGCGCCAATAATTTTGCAACTTTTGGCTTCAACCTGGAATCACCATTCTGGGCAAGGTCTATATGCACAACCTGAGCAGATTCTCCATACTCGACTCTGTGTTCCTCAATTCTAAACATCCTCTCCAATATCCATAGTGCTTTCTCTTGAGTTTTTACATTACCTGATTCTAAAACTTTTATAATGGCTTGAGTGCCTGAATTTTTGCTTGGTAATTGCTTCCACTTTCCCAAGTTTCATCCTGCAAGAGAGTCACAAGGGCACCAAGAACAGCTTCATCGGCTTCCCTCTCTTTACCGTCCAATACTTGGATCAATGGAGAGACAGCCGCTGCCTTGACTAAACAGAATGTGCTTTTGGCAAAGCAGTAACCATCATGAACTTCGCTAAATGCATTTGCGGAAGGAGGAACACACAACCATCTTGACTTTTTAGACTTCCGAAGAGAGAGTGAATTCTGATATCGCTGAGCCAGTGAAGATGCCGCTCTGCTTTTGGCAACCACTCATCCACTTGACAGCAACTTTACAAGCAAAGCAATGACCCCATGTTCTACTGAGAAAAGCTGTAATTTCTTATCGGAGGGAATGGTAAACCAAATCAATATACCTGCAACACTCTCTGCTAAGGAATGCGCCGCGGAAGTTGAGGTTGTCCTAGTAGTACTTGAACTCATTATGGAGATCAGAAAGGGAACCAAGTTTTTCTTCTTAAGTAATTCTGTAGTTTTCTTATCACTGAGGGCTAAATTGCTCAATATGCCAATTGCAGCAGCTTTTTCAATCTTGGATGCCGATGATAATATAATGTCAACAATAATGTTAAGATAGGTATCTCCTAGCTGTTCTGCCAACTCATCGGATACATATTTTGAAAGACCGCAAATCAAATTCAGTGCAAGTGTCCTCACCTTAGTGTTGGTTTCCATCAGGAAGGGTAGTAGAAGTTTAATTGCACTGTTTGCCTTCATCTTTCTTCTAACCTTTGACGCACTAGAATGGGCAGCAATGCTATTGAGGGCTTGTAAGAGGTGACACTGAATCGTTAGACTGGAAAGATTTAAAAGGGAAAGCATTTGCTGAGCCACATCTTGGTTAACAAGTATAGATTCTGACTGAGCAATTCTTGCTAGAATTGCTGATGCTGGCTCCCGAAGAGTCATGAGCACAGATGTGACAGAGAAAAGGAGCTGTAGCAGAGGTACTACAATGGCTGAACTGATCAAACGTTGTAAATTTTCTGCTAAGGAGGACAAATTTTGCAATGCACTTAAAGCGGATAGCTTGGCTTCGAGTTTTCCAACTTTAAACATCTTAACAAGAGGCTCGATTGCTCCATCCTCTCCAAGTGAAGCTCTTCTTTGGTCTGTGAGCTCCATCCTTGAAACTGCTGTTGCCATAAGGATCTTACTTATGTCAGAGCCTGCAAACCATAGCACTTATAGTTTATTTCACATGACTTAGAACTTGATGCCATGCTTATTCTGCGAATGTGATCCAAATCCTATACTAAATTTTGTTATAAGAACTTAATTAAGCAGGGTGAAGGATTAGTTGAACAATTAATTCAAAAGTCTGAGTCAATTAGTTTTCCAAATGAAAATTGCTAAATATTATTTGTGAAAGTTATCATTTATTATAAATAGTATGTAAATTATATCAGATAGTTGATTCAAGTTTGAGTGATCAATAAAAGAAGAAAAAGAAGTATTTCTCTTGAAATCATCATCTTCTTCTTTGTATTTCTATCATTTTTGGATCTTAAGTTTACTTAATAATTCTTTAGTTAATTGACAGTTTCTTCAAATTTTATTGATTGTTCCTTGGTGACTAGTTCTAAGTTTTCAACAATTTTAATTGCAATCAACATTCATAATACAGAGGTGGAAAGGTTGGGTAACTCAACTTGATGTGGTCTTGAGAGCTAGTTTTGATTTATACTTCCACACTTGATTCCATTTTCAGATACCAAACTAGAAAATCAGACTTCCCCCGCGCATGAAAATACCGTAGTTTTAGCAATCACATCATTCCCTAAATTCATTCACAGTACTAAATGCAAAACTGTCCTACCTCTAGATTCATTCAAGCAGATTAGCATCCAAAAGGAGGAAGCAAGAGCATAAGTAATGCAACTCGTAAAAGAAAAATTATAATTACCCTCCTTCAGATAATGCACCAATGGCTTAAAGTAGCCAGCCTCTGCCACATGAAGTGCATTCTGAGTATTGCTTGACAATACATTTAATAACTTCCCTGCATCATGCGACGCAACTGGATCATCTCCATTAAGCACGGCAACTAACATAACAATGCATCCCTGGATTCTACCTAGGTGCCGACAAACTGCAGGAAGATCAGAAAGATCCAGTAACAGCCCCACAGCTTCCTTCTGCTCTTCGACATCCCTTGTCAGAGATTTCACAAATGCAGATAATGACCCAACATCGGCCATCTTCTCCTGCAAACTACTGCAACGTAAGATAACTAACAACCAAAGATGTCACCATAATGGTTATAAGAAAAACCAAATCAAATTCATATATGATGTACCTTGTAGATAGCATTTTCTGATGCTAGTCTTCTTAATACTTGAATTATACTTAATCGATTGTTTGGCTTCTTTGAACCTAACCGGTTCAAAAGAATTGAAATGATTCCTTCCTCATTCATCCATTCACTATCAACTGTTTTTGCCATTAATCAGTTCTCTCAATTCCAAATGAGCAAATTTCAATCTTTCATCATCCCCATACTTAAGTTGCAATGCAACATCATCAATTCCAAGGCTAATTCTTGCCCATACTTAAGTTCTCTACAATTTCTTGTCTTTCCTCCTCTATTTCTGTTTCTTTTCCGGATTCAAAGTCACTAACAAACACCGATTGGGGACTTGGACATGCACTTTGGATTGAACTTGAACTTAGACTCTTTATCAAACCTTGCATTCATCAATTCTTTATGCAATGCACCAATCTTTTCTTTCATATCTAACCTCAAATCAATACTTGCAAAGAGCACAAGGCCTAAGGATCGCCCCATATCTTGCTTCAGAACCTCCATTTGCTTATTAAGTAATCTTGAATTGGAATTCTTTATCAAGGACTTGGCTCGCATAAGCTCTTTTTGGAGAGATTCAACTGCTTTTTGAATTGGAGGTGTGTCCATGATTTTGTAATTTTCTTTTATATCATCAAAAACTGGAGAGAATTTCTCAAGAATATCAGCAAACTCATTGAAGATTTCTATCTCATATTCCAATTTTCTCGCAAGTGATGCCACGTCTTCAGCCAAGGCCTGCAGCTCTTTCACGGGCTCCAAGAAGCTTCTACTACATGTGTCTCGCATCTTGTAAAGATTGTTCACTAGTTGAGAGAAGAATTGATATTAAAAATTGCAACAAAAACGAATTCATACAGGACAAGATTTTGAGAGATACATAGAGTGTTAGTCAGAGAAATTACAAATCAGAACAAGATTCGCAGAGCAGAGATTAGAGAAAAGACTGGCAGCAAGAGGAAACTCGAACAGAAAAATTTATCTGTTTCTTAGAAAATTACACACATTTATGATGAGTCAAAACTTAAAACAAAAAAAATTAAGAGATAGAAGAAATGAGAAAAGACTCAAACTGAGGAACAAATGCGAGACTGACCCAGTGAAAGGAACTAATTACTCTTCCGTCTTGGAAGGGAAATACAATAAGAGATGAAGAACAAGAGACCGAAAGACCAGGACTTGCACTGTACTCTATTGTGAGATTTGTACCCTTCTGTTTGTCTGCTTCTCCTTCTTCAACTTCAGCAAGAAACAAATAAGTTAAAGCTTAAGGCAGAAGCTTAAGGCAGTTTCTGGGTCTTTATCCATGAAATTAAAAATGGAAGTTTGCATTTGGAGGCAAGCGGGGAAGAGTATCAACCGGCTCTGACTTCTTGGGAAGACTCGGTCAAAAAACTCTCCTCCATCTCTTCCTGCTTCCTTTCCTTTTTCAGTTGCTTTTTGAATTTACATATATTGTAGATTACGATGATTATGACTGGTTTCCTGCTAAGTGGGTAGTTGTTTCATTGTAACTACAGCGAGATACCACCATCTTTACCATGCTCGAACTGTTTCATTTCCCTCCATAGTTAGCTCGTTTGACCAACTCGATGGTGCGAAGTGAAGGACCACTGGACCAGGCCCATGACGTTGATTTTACGATGACATGGTGTTAAATGTTCTCACATTTATGAATTATTGAAGAAGAAAGCACGTGTGTGTACATGCAACTACAAAAGTAAGCTTGACAATTTCGAATCATTAAATGGGTTTCGCCCATGTGGCTTTTGATGGCCAACCTATACGTACCCTTTTTGACTTCCAATTATCCTGTGACTCATAATCATAAAAATACCACAGTAAACAATAATATATAGCTCCTGTCAGAAAATTAGTAGTTGCCTTCACCCAAGCATGCGTGCAAGAAAAACGTCAACATTTTAAATAATGACAATAATTGAAACAGTAAAAACGGGCATATTATAAAGTAATGTTCTGAGGACGCATGATGCGTTAGAGAAATTTGCATCGTGTTGCTTGCATTTGAAGTGTTGTATTCTTTTTCGGGGAAGGAAATAAGCATGGCTGATGAGCAACAACAGCGACCAGAACGGCAATCTGTGCGGCCTTCGGCGGAAGATATGATTGCATACGTGAATGCATTAGACGCTGTTTTGCTTCTTCCATGCTTGCATGAAAGAGAGGCCAAAGCTCCTGTGCCAGATTTTCAACCACAGTTAACAGATTTCGAAGAACTGCAGGTGACGGAGCCCAAAGCCACAGATGATTGTCCCCCACCGTCTGATCATCAGAGTTTGTAACCTTGTCCCCCTCATTCTATGTTCGAAGCAATTGCACTCGATATGCTTTGTTGTCATGCTTGTGCAGTGTAGCCTCGGTTGCATACCCACATAACATATTAATAACTCTAATCCGTGATTAAACTGAGAATATTCGTACTAATCTTATCGAGGATTATTTCAAATCTTTAAGATAAACAGATTGGAAGGTGATCAATTAACATTTCCGGTTCCTAATCTATTGGTTCACTGAGAATCATGCGCAATATCTGCTGTTTCCTGTCATATTTGCTAAAATCTTCCTCTGATTTTGTGAGTAACAACATCAGCTCAATGAAGCTCAAAATTTGACGATTAAAATAAACCAATGGTAAATTTTGAGAGATACAACTTGTCTAATAAATTGCTTTGAGACTAGGAGAGACATGGCAGACCTTGTTTATTCAGTTAATTAGTGAGGGATTTTAACAATTGATGTAATGTAAGCAAAATAGTACAAGCTGAATAGGTAGTCCTCGCAGCTGATGTGGAGAAGCATGCCAGAGATTTCATGGCGGCTGCAAAAAAAACTTCAGCAATATTTCATCTCTCTGCAACGTGAGAACAAGCCAATAAAGGCTGAAGCACTTAGGTAATACTCAAGGCACTAAATATTGTTGTTTTAACTTGGTATTTGATCATACTGTCCTAATTTTACACAGTATAATCTTTAATGGGTATTTGTCATTTTTTTTTCCCTCATTTACAGGAGATTGCTGCCATGGAAGAAGAGTTGAAGACAAAAGATGAGCTTATTCAGAAGCAAGAGAAATGGATCCAAGACTGGAAAGGGGAGTTGAGAGATCGATTAGACAAACACAATTCTGAATTAGAGAGGGTTTAGTTAATAATAAACATTTCATGGCTGTTCTGCAATTGCAATGGCATTTTTGTTACGATGCTGCTGGTAAACCTAAAAACTTCTCTCATTTTCAATCTGGATATGTAATACCTATGAGCAAAGCAAGGATAAAACAAAATAATGGACAAATGAAAGTAAAAATAGGTGATGCAAATCGAACGCTGCATGCAGAATGCAAGCCTGCCACGTACAGCAAAAGCTGGCATTTTCTCCATTTCTTTCTGTCGCTCTCCTTTTGCTGCAATCTTAACTTTTCTCGATCCATATCTCGACTTGTGTCTGTGTGGGAAAATGAACCCACAAAGCTTTCTCACTTCTGCAGTGATCAACATAGGTTTGGCTTTCGTAATTCTCTCAATCTTTTCCATTCTCAAGAAACAGCACTCAAATGCCTCCATATACTACGCTCGTCGACTCTCAGTGCAGCAAAACATTCCCTTTGATCATTCTTTTACCCTGTCGAGAATTCTCCCTTCGTTTTCTTGGATCCCTCGTGCTTTTCGTGTCACTGAAGATGAAATCCTCCAAAACAGTGGTCTTGATGCTCTCATCGTCATCAGACTATTTAAATTTGGGTCAGTTTATATACAGAGTTTTCCTTCATACTGCATAAATTGCAGAACCTGCTAATCCTTGTCATAAACTTGTTTGATTTAACGAGCCAATAAATTGATTTATGCAGTTTTTAATGAAAACCCACAAGTTTGGTATTTGTGCGCATCATATCGTTTGCTGATCCGAGGGCTTGTATATTTCCTTGGAAATAACATGGGATTGACAGTACCGGGAATTATGCTTGTTTTGCAGTATCAATTTCTTTGTGGTTTGCTCTCTCGTTGGATTGTTGATACTTCTTCCAATTAATTATTATAGCGAGGATGGGCCGCCATCTACACGCTACCAGTCCATGGTTCTTTTTACAATATCTAACATTGGAAGTGGTTCCAACAGGTGAGAAATTTCTTCTTTTCAAATTTATGACTGATCACAGAGGTTAATTAATAATCGTTTGAAATGTCTATTATGGATTCCTTTTTCATTTTCCTCTGTTATCGTGTCTTACAATTTATTGACCTTTTGTTTGTTTTGAAATTGAAATCCTTACAACTCAATAATCAAATTTTGTCTTTTTCTCACAGGCTTTGGGTGCATTTTACATGCTTGTGGTTTATATCTTTCTATGGATTATACCTGTTATATAAGGTGAGTTTAGCATGCTGCACTTATGGCTTGTGATTGTTCCTATGCACAGACAGGTTCAAGTTGGAACAATTGATTATTTTGACTCATGTTTCTTCTTGACCTTTCGCATTCAGTATGAGATGACTTAAGAGGTGACTTTGTCAATTCTCTCATCTCCAGGAATACAATGAGATTTTGATTAAAAGGATCCAACGACTACGAAACATTAGGCAGAGGCCTGATCAGTTTAGTGTTCTTGTACGGGAAATTCCCTTCTGTTATGGCCATGGGGCTCGTGGGTGTTCTGTTGAACACTTCTTTTCTAAGCATCATCCACGCAGTTATCATTCATATCAAATGTTATATGATGGAAAGGGTCTCGAACGTTTGTTGGTAAGGTTTAAATAATTAAAATCAGGTTCTTCTATGCACTTCTGCTACTTTTGTGTGGCCTGCAGTTCGACCATGCATACAGCCGGATGCTACTTTTATAATTTCCTTCACTGTAATAGTACAGCTGTTCAAGGAATTGTCCGATTTTTGCAAATTTGTGTGAAACAGAGAAAATATAATCAATTTTTATGACCGCAATTTGTTTTGAAATGGGTATTCTGGCTTGATGTTACCAAGAAATTGACTCTGCATTCTTTGCATACAAAAGCTACATATGCCGTATTTTAATGTCATTTCCTGCATAAAATAGCTTCCATTTCATCTTCACTTCATTTCAGTAGACACCCTTTTACAAACACTGTTACATGTAGAACGAGGCAAGATACATTACAAGGAATATAGAAGCTTTGAAAAAGCGACCAACCGTCAAGAAACATAACATGGAGCCTTTACTGTTGGATGCTTCACACAAAGATACGGCGAAAATAGCCCTGCATGAAGAAAAGCTTCGAGAAGTTCATCATAAGATTCATCAATTACAGAGTGAAAATATGCTCAAAGATATGGTAATCTCTTAGTGTCATAATTATATTTCATAATTGCAGGAATGGTGTTATGACATGGAAATTGATCACAACTTGTTTACCTTTTCTCTTACTGTTAAATGTCTGAATATTACATATTACTAGCACAAGATTGGTTAGTGCTTTTTCTCCTGCTTTTCAGAAGCAGTATTTGTACTTGTTGCTGTATGTCTTTCTAGAATATTCTTAATTTCATGTGCACATTCTCCTTTTTAAGATGCTGCAAAAAGATTTAGAGAATGGTGCAGAAACATCATAGCAACAATGTGGTGCAAGTAATATCTAAAATATGCCGAGATGAGAATAAGCTGATTCAGAAGCTGAGAGCGAGGGAAATCAAATTTCACTCTTGAAGATGTGGCTTAATTGCTCCCCTTTGCAATGGGGCTCCTTCCTATTTCTGTCTCTCGAACTTCTTTTTCGAGTTAACATGTATACCTTGGTGCTAAAAAAACAATCACAGTATTAATATCTACGGAGAGAATTCCTGAAATTTTGCATATATATCTGCAAATGCAGATTAATGTGATTGTTGAAATTGTCTTTTTCTTCGTGTGTAGGAGTTGCCAGTTGCCTTCGTTACATTCAAGTCGCGTGGAGGTGCTACACTGGTTGCCCAGTCTCAGCAGCATTCACATCCGCTTCAATGGATCACTGAAAGGGCTCCTGAACCAAGGGATGTATACTGGAGAAATCTGGCAATCTCATATAAAATATTGCCATTTTCCAAAATTGGAGTCATTTTTGCAGCATCACTTCTCACGATTTTCTTCACTGTACCAGTCACGGCAGTTCAAGGAATTGCCAGATTTGAGAAGCTAAAGAAATGGTTCCCTCCTGCCATGGCTATACAATTGATGTAAGTGAACTAGTTTCTTTTTATCTCTTTTATTATCAAAATGTGGAAATTTTCTATTTGATTTTTCTGAAACCTCAGCATTCTAAAAACTAAAAACCAAAAACCAATCTGTTAATCATCTTTTTGCATATTGACTGCCCAACAGACCAGGTTTAAGCTCTGTCGTGACGGGTTATCTTCCTAGTGTCATTCTTAATGGATTTATATATATTGTTCCCTACGCAATGCTTGGCATTGCTAAAATTGGTGGTTCCATATCGAAGAGCAAAGTAGAGATAAAAGCCTGCAACATGGTTTTCTATTTTCTTGTGGGAAATGTATTCTTTTTGAGCTTGATATCAGGATCGCTTCTGGATGAAATTGGAGAATCTTTTACTCATCCTAGAGACATTCCTAGTCATCTGGCCCGGGCAGTCTCTTCTCAAGTAAGCCTGGTTTTCCTTTATCAATGTTCTTCATCTACTATTTTAATAATTTCCTTCTTTCTATATGACCCTTTAGTATTTCATACCAAAGCTCAGTACAAGATGACTATACCATTTGTTTTGGTGCTAGAAGGATAAATATTATTTATTTTCAACTGAGTTGCAAGAATTATGTTAAGCAAACTGATCTCACTGGTTTGACTTCGAACTTACTGTTCTCCAGTCAGGTTTCTTTACGACATACATCTTGGCAGATGGACTTTCCGGATTCTCTTTGGAAGCTCTTCAGGCTGGCATGCTATTGTTGGACTTTATTATGTCACATACATGTGGCCGTCCAAAGGAGAACCCTTATCTCTATTCACTACCTTACTTCAGAGTTATCCCTTTGGTTTCCCTGTCAATTCTAATAGGTATAGTATACGCAGTCGTCGCTCCATTGCTGCTTCCATTTCTTGTTGGCTACTTCTACCTCGGCTATGCTGTGTACATCAGCCAGGTTAACTCTCTCAGCTTTCCCACAATAACCAGGTACACCTATTCATGCATGCATATATTTTTTCAATCCGATTTTATGATAGTACTGTCAATATTTCCCAGATTCAGGATGTATATGAGACAAGTTATGAAACGTGTGGACAGTACTGGCCATGCATTCATCATTACATATATGTTGGACTAATTCTCATGCAAATAACCATGATCGGCCTTTTCGGACTGAAATCAAAACCAGCAGCTTCCATAGCCACAGTCCCTCTCTTACTCCTCACAATGACGTTCAACGAATACTGCAAAAACCGCTTTCTTCCATCATTTCTCCGTTTCTCCATCCAGGTACACCTGACATCAATCCTGTCATTTTCCACCTTGCACCTCTGTTTCTTTATATCTTGTTTTCGATTTCACTACAACATTTATGAAACAGAATGCTGTGGAGAATGATGAACTTGACGAGAAGAGCGGTCAGCTGGAAGTTAATTACAGGAATGCAGGCAATGCTTACTGCCATCCTTCTCTGCGGGCTCTGAACTTGATGGTCACTGATTCAAGCTTAACACAGCCTTTAGCTTCTTCGCTATGATTCCTACTGCTTGAGCTCTTCAATTTTCTTCATTTCTCTCTAAACAATGTAAAGTAAATCCATTGAAGTAAGCTTTGTATTGTCAGGAATTTTTAGTATTTTCAAGAAATAAAAATTATGCAAGATTTAAATATAAACTTCTAGCCAAACCCATATTAAATTTTATTATTTATATATAATTTTGTAACATTCATGGCCAGGGGTTTAAAAGAAATTGAACATGTTATATGGGCCATTGAGATGGGGACTTATTTGATATACATGAAAATTTATATCTTTCATTGAAAAATAGTGAAATATCAGTGACTCGGATGTTATTACACAACTAACAAACTGAAACCCTCCGGCGCTCAACGCTTTCACACACCTTGTTTCCGAGTTGTGTGTGTTCGCTTCTTTCATCTTCTAAGAGCTGCGCCCCAAATTTCAAGCCGAAGTTCGTATTGTTGAGTTGACAAGTCTCGACCTTTTTTGTTCTTTCCCTCGTTTGAAGCTGGCTTCTGCAATAGATTTAACTTTGTACGTAATTTGTCAGCAAATTTCTCTATTCTTTGCAAATTTTTTATTGTTTGGGTGGCATTCTAATTTGTGGCCCTGAATTTGTAGGTCAAATACCTGCGCGTAAGATCCTCACACTCCCTTTCGGCACAAAGTTTTCTTCTTCTTTTTTTCCCATCTTTATGAAGTTCGTAAGTTCCCCACTTTGTCTCTTAACCAGAAACGGTAGTTCATTGTGTATTAAAGATAAGTTTTTGAGCTTAATAATTTGCCTTTTTGCTTTTAATTTATGCAGACGTGTTTAAGCAAAGGTGGGGGTTTCAATTTCCCACCATGTCACATTCTCGATGTTGGCGGGTTTCGGATCTTGTTTGACTGCCCGATTGACCTTTCAGCTCTTACAATCTTCTCTCCCGTTCCAACTGATTTTTGTACTTTTATACATGAAGAAACTTCTGATTATGCCGCCCGTATGTCGGCGGATATGGAATCTGTTGCTCAAAAGAGGCAGAAAGTTGAAAGGACACTTGATGCAGGTGATTTAATACATGCGGAACCGTGGTACAAAACTGTAAACAATTTACACCTGTGGAATGCTTCTTTTATTGATGTTGTATTGATAACAAGCCCAATGGGTATGCTTGGGTTGCCGTTTCTTACTCGAATCAGAGGTTTTTCTGCAAAGGTAACATATAATGTGAGAATGATATATTCTAATTAGGTGAGAGTGACAAAATAGTTTTAGTTTGCTGAGTTTGGCTTCAATTGTGATCAGATATATGCAACCGAAGCAGCAGCAAAAATTGGGCAGCTTATGATGGAGGATCTTATTTCAATGCATATGGAATATAGACAGTTCTATGGACCTGAGGAGTCAAGTGGCCCTCAATGGATGAAGTGGAAAGAGTTTGAACTGCTTCCATCTGCACTAAGAAATATAGCTTTGGGTAAAGATGGGACAGAGTTGGGAGGTTGGATGCCATTGTATAGGTAATTGATGCTTTATTTAATAAAATTTGAAATTGTCTTGTGGTTCTATGTTTGTGCTGCCGAAATTACACTCTCTTTTTTGTCTCAAACTGGTATATAATACCATGTCAGTTCAGGCAAAATGTTCATGGAAGCTACTATCATGAATGGTTTGTCAAGCAAGTTTTATCAAATTGCCTTTATATGTTTATTTATGTGAGGATATAATGGAGGGTTCTTCTCAGTGCAGCTCATCTGAAGGACTGCATGTTGAAGGTCCAAATGCTTAAATATGCAGAAGAAGCTTGCTATAATGGGACATTGATTGTAAAGGCAATCAGCTCCGGTTTAGAAATAGGCGCCTGTAATTGGATAATAAATGGTCCAAAAGGAAATTTTGCTTATGTTTCAGGCTCCATTTTTGTTTCTGGTCATGCAATGGGCTTTGATTACCATGCGCTTCGAGGGAGTGATCTGATAGTGTATTCAGACTTCTCATCTCTGGACTTGACAGAAGATATTGATCAGTCAAGTTACAGGTACTTTTGAAATTCACATAATTGTGTTTCTGTATGCATCCTTTTAATTTGGAAATTTATGTGGAAATGAAATTTTAAAAGTTTTTTTTTCTCAACTTTCGTATATCTTCTAGAATTCCTAGAATGGCTTATTGAAAACTATGGCTTTGTAATTAACATGTAGAGATGATAACAACAATTGGGAGGAACTGACCGAATCCTTAGGCAAAGATGATGAAAGTTCAGAGGAAATGGAGAAACTAGCTTTTATATGCTCCTGTGCTATAGATACTGTTAAAGCTGGTGGTTCAGTTCTTATTCCCATTAATCAAGTTGGGGTCATTCTGCAGCTACTGGAGCACATTGCAACATTCCTGGAGTCATCAAGTCTGAAGGTGTATGATCAACCTTATTTTCTTTTTGTTATTCTAAAAACATTCATATGCACAGATGCATTTGTAGTTGTAAAGAGTAATACTTGCATGGACGGTTAGACAAATAGATAGACAGCTTGATGATAGATTGACAGATTGAGGGATAACTAGGGTGAGATTTGTGGGAGAAATTTTCAACTACATAGTATAATCTATCAGATCTGTGAAATTAATTGCTGAAGCTGAAGCTAGGTTGTCCTGTTGTACAGTTTGTCCTAGTAGATTGGGCCTCCTTATCCTGGGTGGGGTGTGGCCAAGGTGATCTGTAGACAACGGAACTTTTTTTTTTTTTTTTCTGTTTTCCACTTCAAAAGGATGTTAGCATCCCCTTTACATGGTGCTGTAACCTAATCACAATGCTTAAGTATTTGGGTAATTGAAATGAGGAAGTTGACTGCTACATGCACGTGTCTAACTTACAACCATATTTAAATCCACGCTGCAGATTCCAAGCTATATTGTCTCTTTTGTTGCAGAAGAATTCTTGGCATATCTCGACCTCCTGCAAAATTTTTTATGTTTTTCACTTCAAAAGGGTATTCAACATCCCCTTTACATGTCGTTGTATGCATAATTGGAATGCTTATGTAGACTGCTACTGCACGTGACATTTTTTTTTTGCATTGCTGGTCGTGCTGCTGCAACCTGTTTAAGGGTTCATTTGGGATTGTGGTGATTGCACTTAAATTTGGAAGCAATGCTGAAAAGGTGTTGATAACACTAACTTCTAGCGGGACCCACTAATTTTTTTCTAGCATTTATTATCTAGCACTTCCATCCTACAACAGTTGTGGCTTAAGAGCCACCACATCTCAAAATAGGAAATGAAGCCTAATTAAGGTATGAGGGAATCTGTTTGAGCATGTGGATTCTGGAGAGCCCTTAACTATCAACTCTTAGAGCAAAATAGAATGTTAAAAATAGCATGTAGCTGCACATATTTAAAACTCTTATATCTGATTCTTGAGCATGTTTCCTAACTTTTCAGCCATATTCAAATGTACTGCAGATTCCAATATTTATCATCTCTTCTGTAGCTGAAGAATTATTGGCATACACCAATATAGTACCAGAGTGGCTATGCAAGCAGCGGCAAGAGAAGGTACATCTTTTCATAGTCTTATTGGTGCAAAATTTCTTGAACTTGTAGACAATTCACAGTAGCATAAATGTTGGCTTCTTTTTTTTATTTTTTTCGTTGCAACAGCTTTTTTCTGGTGAACCATTGTTCGATCATATCAAGCTCATAAAAGAGAAGAAGATCCATGTGTTTCCTGCTGTCCATTTGCCTAAACTGTTGTAAGATATGAACTTGTCTTTGTGTTAGAATATTTCTGAATATAGTTGCAATCTGTTAAATACATCTTGCCAGTGTCAGAACGTGCACTCATGTCAATGTATGCTAATCATGAGTGTATGTGGACATCACTTAGGCATTGGTTTGGAAGATATTTAAAAACATAATCTGTGTGGTAACTGTGTAATGTGTGTTAGCCTAGCAACTGACCTTATTTGCATAGAGGAAATTGGCAGGAACCGTGCATCGTATTTTCTCCTCACTGGAGTTTGCGGCTTGGTCCCACCATGCATTTGCTTCGGCGTTGGTGTGGGGATCATAACTCTCTCCTTGTTCTGGAGGTGCTATTTTGTTCCCTGGTCTATCTTGCTAAGGAAGTGTGCATTTGTGTTTGTTGCTTTTTCTTAGACAGTCCTACTAATTGTTCTGGAAATGTTCATTGGATGACACAATTAATGTTCCATTTTGCAGAATGAAGTGGATGCTGATTTAGCCCTCTTGCCGTTTAAGCCAATGTCAATGAAGGTTCTTCAATGTTCTTTCCTATGTGGAATAAAGTACAGTTTACACTCTTTGAACTTTGTGTTTTTTTTTTCCTTATCTTATCTTTGTGTTTAACTGGTGAGATTACATTATTGTCTTTCCTTTTCTTACTCTCTGTCCTTTCTAGTACTTGGTCTTTGCTTCTTTTCTCTTCCTTCGGTTGATTTATGAAGAAAACACTTCTTTTTCCAGTCTCCAGTCATTTAATATCTGAAGGGAAAAAAACTCAATGGTCTTCTAAGTAAAAACAAGTAATCTCACAGCTCCAATTTCATGCTATTTTACTGCCTGATCTCTTCTGTTGTAGGCTGCATAAAGTTCAACCTTTGCTAAAGATTCTTCAACCAAAATTAGTTCTGGTATGTAAACTAACTTCTTTATTCATTATTTTCAAGTTTCATTTGCGGAAAGCTGTACAACTACATGATTTCATTTATGTAACTAACAAGTTTTGCCCTCTTCTGTTCTGGTCAAAACAGTTTCCTGAAGTTCTGAGAAGTCATGTCAGTTTTTCAAATGTAAATTCGTTCTCAGTCTCTCACTATGCTGAAAATGAAACAGTACACATACCAAGCTTGAAGGAAAGTTCAGAACTTGAGATTGCTGCTGACTTGGCTTCTCAGTTTCAGTGGAGAATTTTGAAACATAAAAACTTGAATATCACGAGACTAAAGGGAGAACTCTTAATATATCATGGCAAACATCGGTTACTCTCTGGAAATGAGGAGGCAGGGTCTTCACAGAATAAGCCATTGCTACATTGGAGCTCACCAGATCCCGAAATTTTTTTGGCAGAGTTATCCAAGATGGGTATTAGCGGTTTTGTGGAACGAGGCATGACAGATGCTGAATCAGAAGATGCTTTCGCTGTACACATCCAAAATCCCAAGAAAGCCCTGATTGAAGTTGGAGCAGCAGGTACTGTTATATGTGCTGCCGATGAAAATTTAGCCTCCCGCATTTTTGAAGCTATAGAAAACACTCTGGAAGGCATCTAAGGTTGGTGATTCTCATTTGCTCGAAGATTTAAACAGATTTTGTGACATTTTTCAGAAATACATGGAAGTTCGTAAGTGAAGCATTTTCGCAATATGTGGAATTTATGTACCCATGTTTTTCTTCTTGATATTATAGCAAACCTCAGTTCACTTATTTCGTTTTTTGCGAGGCAAATAGAAATGAAGATATTTACATTAACTAAAAGAAACAAGCAAACACACGCTCAAATTAACAATCAAATTTAAAACCAAAAGTAGAGAGTTCAAAGTCTCAAGTTGTGAACAAGCAGCAACAAACTCTCACAACTATCATTATTCGAAGAGGCCTTGTACGATCCAACATAGGTAATGAGCAGAATGAATTAGAATTTTGATCCAGTCAAGGTGAGTAAGAAGTTTTTATAATCTCCAGATGTGTCCCCGGTCACATCATTATCGAGGGTGTCTTTGTACATGACAGGGTACACCGCCTTGATTTTCTGCAGGTCGACTTCAGCTCGACATACGATCCCTCTGTTTAGTGCAGCTTCATCTGTCCCCAGACCAACAATTGAAGTTCTGATAACCTGTTCAGGATGCAAGCCAAAAGAAGTTCATCCCAAATTCTGACAGAAGGTTTTAAATGATAATATGGACTACAAAGGGAATTAAATCACCTCTGCAAAGTGTTTCTCTGGGGAGGCTATGCACAAGATGACCATTTTCAATAGACACGCCATATCATCTGTCCCGCAACTGTTGATGTCCTGCCAGAAAAAAGAAATATCCAAAACTAGCTGCTGAGGGGACAAAAGAAAAAAAGCAGAGGAATATTCTCAATTAACTGAGGAAGCTGAACCTGCTCGATGGGATTTCCATATTTTTGTTCGTAGCATTCAAAAGTTGCTCTAAGCTGATAGAAATTCCTACTGGCAAGTACATGCACAACCTGATCATGATCTAATTGCTTTGCTTTGATAGCTTCATATAGCTGAGTTGCTTCTGAGTTGGCTACACCCATATGCACCATTTCCTTATCATACCTGAAGGAGCTCGCTAAACCCAGCAGAAGCTGCACGATACCAAATTTCGAATCAATTTTATATTGTGCAATCTCTAGGATCTTAAATGAAGGCAAGACTCACACTTAAAAACTGAAAATGTGGACAATTCAAGTCTCCACCAAGGTTTCATGCATTGTCGAGTTCATCCTAAAAATAGTATCTTATATTTACCTTTCTTAGTGGCTCAAGGGTAATAGCTGTGATGTCTTCCTCAAGTGAGCACTCAAAAAGAGAACAATAGGCCTTCCTCACAGCTGCCAGATGGTAAGGAGATGACGCACAAGCTATTTCAACAATCACTTGTAGGTGTTTAATACCTAACCTGTTCTTCTTTAAAGCCTCCTTCGCCAGTTTTGCATCCCTTTCTGGAGGATCATGGATCCACAAAATCACCACGTCCTGTTTCATATCAAAAGCTTTAATAATTACAACATTAACGGACATGTTATATGATTGAGAACAATCCTTGATAGAAATGACAGGCATATGTAAAATTTATGTTGCAATCCGAACATTTCAAGAACCGCTTCAAGGACTAAAATCCACTGTCGTGCTGCGTGTAGCTATATTTTCAGAAGGATCAGTGATTTAGTCCTGGAAATCTCGAATTATATCAAAATGCTCAGAAATACCCATTTGAATTTTATTTTTTTTCAAATATGCTTTCCAGCTATCTGAATTTTATGAAAATATGCATAGGTTTACATATGACAATGAGAACATCTTACTTAGATATCTAGCAAATCAAAGAGGAAAACATACTCTATAATCACCAGAGAGTTCGGATTTTATACGATCAATGAGACTTTCATTGTAAAGTTGTTGATAAGTCTCTCTGATTTCTTTTCTTTGGCTTGCATTTCTACGTCCTAATATCCATGTTACCGCCTTCTCATCCGTTCCAAATCCTACACCAATTCATTCCAATAACATCAAAAACCACAATGACTAACATTTCACAGAATCTCATATATCATCTTGCGCCATCTCCGATGATAGCGACAGGAAAAAACAGAGAACCCAGAAGTAAAACGACAAAACGCTCAGAACCCAGAAAGTAAAATGAGAAGAGAGAAAGAAAGAGACCTTGGAAAGCTTGTCTGAGTCTCTCAGCGTCTTCTTTTGGGGAAGGAACAACCTGTGGTACTCTTATTGTTGCCATATATTTTCCTCGAGGATCTTCTGGAAGGAATTACAACAAGAAAACTGACAGCAAAATGAGATCTTGAGTTGTGGGTGTCTGGTTTACTGAAGTTAATAATGTGAAACAGTGCTGTTCCGTTTCTGCTGAATTCCCTCCTGATAAAAGCTCGGATTGAGCAACTGAAATCTACTTTCCGATTGGACATCATTACCCCTCTTCAGAATTAAAATCCCCTGGCAATCACTTCCCTCGGAAGCACTGCCAATCTTCACTTTCAGGGACCAGTGCAGAAATTTTCAAAAACTTCTCTAACTTCAATTTTTTTGCATCGGCACCCTCAATTCTTTAATCTATTTTCATAAACATCCCATGCATTTCTCTAATTTATGAACAGAACCACGCAAAACCTCGTATATTTGCTCAACTTTGCATAACAGCATTGCTCCTCTTCCATTAGTCAAATTCACCATTAAAAACAGCATTTATTATATTAAATTCTATATCTAGACTTATCAGTTTCAGATTCAATAATGGTAGACTTGACAATGAGGTTTCAGGTAGTCTTGCCACTTGATTGAATAGTATGGACAGAGATTTAAAAAAAAAAAAAGAAAGGCCAGGTGTTCTTTCCAACTATCCCACCATATCTTGCACCATGTTCGGATATCAGAATGGATATCTCGATAATTTTATGTAATTCAACAATCACAGCTGTACCAAGTTTGAACTCTTGTAAATAATTATGTCAGTCTCCGTCGCAACAACTAAAGAAAATAATGATAGAACTGACAGGGATATCATATCTTTATCCCCACGTGATTCAAGTGCATCCATTCATTCATCATTGAAGCAAAAAATATTGCATTGGATTCCATACGTACCTAAAAGTTAGTAACAACAGGGCAACATGTGTTTCACAAAATGAAAAGTAAAGGAAATAGGCATCAGCTCTGTTGTCTTCAATAACCATCAGATGGTAACAACAGGGCAACTTGTGTTTCACAAAATGAAAAGTAAAGGAAATAGGCATCAGCCCTGTTGTCTTCAATAACCATCAGACAATTTTCTAGAAACTTTTGATCCCATTTATATTCGGACAAGTAGTATTCTTCTCGACCAACTCTGAGTGTGAATACAATCGATCATTGATCTGATTTTCAAACCCCTGATGTAGTTTAACTAATGAATTCATTAATTATCATTATTTTCCTGCTCGATATCAGCATAATCTGAACTTCTGAGGCCATGGATTATGTGATGATTCTGCCCCTGCAGTCACCCACACGCATGCCTCACATGTTCGGAGTCAACACCAATAATTGATTGCCATGGCATAATTCATCACATTTGTCACGACAATAATATTAAATCTCTAACTACTTCAATATTGTCACCTTCTCAGTCGAGTAAGGTTTTCGGTAAGATTTTTGATGTTTCATTCAAAAAATATTCATGTTAAAAATTTAATCTTAATTTATATTATTAGTACACGTTTATTATTAATATTATTATTACATATTTTATAATTATATAACGTTAATTTATATTTTTTTTATTATGGGTATAACAACAAATTCATTTTCTCACTTCTAGAAAAAGTTTGTGACCAAAGGGCATTGTGTATGAAATAAAGTAATAAAGGGTTAAAATAATATATTACACTCAAATATGGGGTTGAATTATAAATATACCAAAATATTTTGGACTAAACTGCAAATTAATACTCAAAAATGAAGAATTAAATAAATAAGAAAGAAATAACCGGACATAACTCGGGTTGTTTTTCACTTCTATCGTTATCCTCCTAATTGTTTATTCAATTATTCAGTCAATGTTCATACATATTCATTACTAAAAACCCATAAAGAATATTAACTATATCCACTGTTACATTGTAGTTTTATTGTTCATAAATGTTTTGAGTTTCAGAATTATCAGTTCACACTTGGAAGCCACGTGCATTTTCCCTCCTGTTAATGACGAAAACAGCCCTGCAAGTTCCTATAAACATGGCACGGAAGTGAAAATGAATCGACAGTCTTCACTCATCGCAATAATCCAGTCCTTCAATTCAACACACGGAGAAATTTAACAATGGCTGATGGCTTGGAAGCTCTCGTCAAGGCATTCTCAGGTTCTTTGTTATCCTCTGTTCGGTTATTTCTTCACTTGTACCCATTCGAAATTCTGACAGAACACCAAACCTTTATATACATTACCGCTTTTGGCACAAGTCAAGATCCAAAACAATTGTTTTCAATTGCAAAAATGTTGTCCGCAGTTAAATTTACATTTGTTTTTTCGTTTTTGTGATTCAATCAGGGCATGGAATTGATGAGAAGTTAGTAATTTCAACACTGGGAAACTCACATGCTGAGTATAAGCAATCCTTTAGGAAGCGAAGTGGATTTTTTGAAGAGGACGAACGTCGTTTTGAGCGATGGGATGATCATCGCGTCAAACTTCTCAAGCATGAATTCATGCGTTTTAAGGTATATTTTCTTTCCAGTTTTCAGATCATTTTGTTCATTAATGGAGATTTATGTTCTATGATGAAGAATATGCTGTCATGATAAAATGAAAGCTTGGGTCTCTGTGTTTGCTAGAATTTGACAGCATCAATTGAGTATTTCTTTTAATAATAATCGTAACAGAATGTCATTTGCAATCTTGCTTTAATTCTTCAAATTATGAAGGGGATTAATGGGATTAGTGACCCTCCCTGTATGGTTGTTAGAATGCTGTTGTGCTGTCGGCCATGCATCCTTGGGAAAGAGGTGCTCGTTTGATAAAGGAGGCCTTGAAAAAGGGGCCACATTCATACAATACTATTGTAGAGATCGCGTGTACCAGATCATCCGAAGAGCTGCTGGGAGCCAGGAAGGCCTACCATTCTCTGTTTGACCTCTCAATCGAGGAAGACGTTGCATCCCACATCCACGGCAGCGAGAAAAAGGTGCGTAGAATCGCTATCAGCTATGGGTTTCCATATCAGATTATGAGCTTATATCCCATATGACATTCTGATTGATTTGAATGTTTGCGCTTTGGCCAGCTCTTGGTAGCTCTAGTGAGTGCCTATAGGTACGAGGGGCCGAAGGTCAAGGAAGACAATGCAAAATCGGAGGCGAAGACACTCGTGACTGCAATCAAGAATGCAGAAAAACAGAATCCTGTAGAGAATGATGAGGTTGTAAGGATATTATCAACAAGGAGCAAGCCTCATCTCCAGGCAGTATACAAGTACTACAAGGGAATTTCCGGCCTGAACATTGATGAGGTATTTGAAAAAATGAGACAATAATTTGGTAATACTGATTTTTTGGTTTCATCTGATACCCTGCAAACGTAGTTCCTAGTTGATGTATAGGCTTCAGCACATCAGTGCAGCCACAATATGTTCTAATTTAGAAATTGAAGGTAATTTCACTAGTGAAGCAAATAGGTTTCTCTTAACCCCCTCATCTCGTGCTTGGTCTAGGAAAGAGATGTGGACTTGTTCTTGAAAGCAGCTGTGGAATGCTTGTGTACTCCTCTCGCATATTTCAGCAAGGTGAGATTACTTGTGTTTCGACTTGGGTTTATTTTCTTATTGATGGTTTATTGTTTGTTTGATCGTTTGTGTTTTTCTGGTTTGCTTTTCAGGTATTGGATGCAGCATTGAAACACGATGCCCATAAGCATACCAAAAAAGCACTCACCCGAGTAGTTGCGACCCGAGCTGATACAGACATCAAGGAGATCAATGCAGAGTACCAGAACCAATATGGAGTTCCTCTAACCCAGAAAATTGAAGAAACAACCAACGGGAACTACAAGGAATTCCTGCTTGCTTTGATGGCGAGAGCAAACTGATTCAAAAAGCTACTATTGAAATTTGGATTTCTCTTATATGTAGAAATAGTTTGAATTTGGATTTAATTGTGTTGTTAACGTGATCGTTTTGTGTTGTTATCTTGATCGTTTTTTATCATGTTTCCATTAGATGGGTGTCCACACACCCCATATAGGGAATATTATTCCTTGGGTAAGAGTTTGTGTTACCATGAAGAGAACCTCAATAAATGATGTGTTTCCATTTGTTAGCTTCAGTATTTCTGTCTTCTGAAACAATGCCATTAAGTTTTCAGGTTCTGTATTCAAGAAGAAAGCCGATTTGAAATTTTCAAAATAGTTGTGAATGATAGCAATGAACATAAATTTACTGCAACAGCATCCTCTGCAAGATACATAGCTAGCCGAAAAAACAGAGCTATCGGCTTCCAATTCAACTGAAATTTACACAATGCTTCCACCATTGGAACAGAAACAATGAGCTTTAAAATTTATGTTATTTAAAAACAATGAAACTTTAGGAGATTCTTCTTCTCAAATTTAGTGCTTCTAAGATTTGAAAAATGTGTCGTGCATTCCCTTGCCATCAATGGGGCAAAGAGTGGAGGTTCGGAGTTCTCTGTATGGAAACGGTGCACAGTGTCTTTCTCTTAAAAGTTGTTCTAAATTTAATTGCTAGGAAGATTGCCAGAACGTGGGTCTTTCTTCCTCACAGAGCCTCTGTCATTCGAAAATGTGAACAATTGCCAGTGTCAAATTCAAATATCCCTACCCTTTGCAAATTAGAGATTGAAGGATGTAAGAAAGGATGAAAGAGATATTTGCTAAGAATTTTTTAAGCAGAAGACATGTCTGGGGCTGGAAGGAGTCTGTACTGCACTAACTGCCGTCTGAAATGCAATACCAACCTCTCACGTTATTGGGTTAATATTACACTGCTAATTTTTAAAATTAAATTAAAAACGGCATCAGACAATTAATAATGGTATATATGCTGGATAAGGTTGTAGTGATATACATGCTATTTCCCTTGCTTTGGTAAAGCAAGTGTTGGACCTGTCAACCTGATGCCAATAAGATTACCCGACGAAATGTCAGTCTCCCATAATGATTCAGACAAATGAGCATTAGAACAGCAAGTTAATACAAACTGAAAATGCATATAGATATTGATAATAGGGACCCTGTCGCACTGAGCAACACGGCGACAACAACATAGAAACTAAGAACCTTACAGACTGAAAACATAGACATCAAGCAAACCAAACCAACATTATTTCACGACTACAACAACTAAAACAAATGCCCACGGAAGAAGAATTTCAATCTTCTTTCCCGAGCAGAGTTAAAAGGAAGGCCTTGTAATCTCCAGAAGTGTCCTCGGCCACAGCTTGATCAAGAGACGCACTGTTTCTCTTGTAATAAATCTCCTTGATCTCCTTCAAATCCTTCTCTGCCCTGGTTACAATCACTCGAGTCAGTCCATCCTCATCAGTCCCGAGCCTTTTGATTGCATTGCGAATAACCTTAAGCACAGGGGAAAAGAAAGTATGAGAAAATCGGTAATTCATTTTTGAATATGATATCCAACTGTCCGAAAATGTTGTACCTTTTCATAGTACTTCTTCGGGTCATTGATGCACCGAATGGCTGTGCGTAGTGCTGCTGAAAACTCATTCCCTTTATCATCTTCGCACAAGAAGTTCTGGAAAAACAACAATCAAGAAACCAATTGACGGGATGACAGTGTTTACGAGTTACCAAAAAAAAAATATTTACAGAATATATTTATGTGTACCTTAGTGATGGTAGTACCATGGTCATCTCTATAGCGATTGAAAGTTGCCATGACCTGTGGCTTACTCCTTGTACTCAGAATCCTGATAACTTCTTCATGATTAAATACCTTATCTTTGATGGCATCCTGCAGAATATCAGCCTCTGATTTCGCCAATCTTTCATTTATCTCACCACCATCGTACCTAAATGCACTCACCAACGCAACCAAGAGCTGACAGAAAACGTTTGGTTTATGAAGAGAAATCGGATAAATATATATCAGTAACAGAATGAATATTCAATGACAATTTACGTACCTTGCGGATATCACCGGTGGTATGAGCGGCCACATCTTCCTCCAGGGAACGCTTGTAGCGAAGCTGGTAAGCCCGTCTGACGGCAAAAAGTTCTTCAGGAGAATGAATGCATGCAATTTCGATGATCACGTGATAAACAGGGGTTGCTTTCTTTATCGCCACATGCGCTAACACAGCATCACGATCTGCTGGGTCCAAAATCCATCGGTACACAGCTCTCTGCATTCACATGAAAACGCAAGCAAATAAGACTGAAAGTAGATGACAAATACACGATGAAAACAATGAAAAATACAAAACCTCGAAGTCCCCGCTGAGTTCAGACTCCAGACGCTTGACAAGATCTTCCTGGTAGATATTCTGATAAGCCAGCCTGATTTCCTGCCTTTGTGCTGCAGTTCTGTGACCAAGGATTGAAATTACAGCCTTTTCATCCGTCCCCCATCCTAACAAATTCAAACAAAACTAGATTTAATCGTCACAGTTTTTTTTTTTAAAAAAAAAAACATTCGACAAGATTAGTGAATACCTTTACAGGCCTTGTGGAGAGCTTCGGCATCTTCAACAGGAGAATGTTGGTCAGGGGTAATAAGAGTAGCCATTGTTGAGACTCTGCAGACCGTTAAAAGAAATGAGAAATCTGCAAGTACACTTCAGTTTCAATAACCCCCTCCTGTTTTATAACGCTCAGGAGTATTCAACGCCCTGAAATTTCTTATTTAACATCTAACGAAAGTTGGAATTGACGCCACCTCAGATCTATTGTGAATGTTATTGGGCCGATAGACATTACTTTATTCGTGAAATGGCCCATTGTTTTGATTTCTAACTGCATGAAACGTCAGCTGTAGGCCTGTAAATTGTTTTTTGGAAGAGAGTGAGGACGGTCATAGCCAAGACTCATTTTCTAAAAACAAGATAAGTGCTGCAACTCGCGTTAGGTGATGGATTAACCGGTTACACGTTGCCAAATGTAAGAGGATACGTAGGATTCTCTGACAAGCCACTGCTACTTTACTCCGCCTGTTTTCTTTCTTTGGTTTTAATTTAAAAACTGTAATTACTTTAGCCTATTGCAAGTGAAGCCCAATTAATGTCTAGATGGACCCAAATTCCTTTCTTGGAATCCATTCATCCGTAAAATAGGGAAGATTGCTTTGCTTCGTTTCATGTTCATTCTTGTAACTATAATACAAAATTATTTGGTAAATTGATTTGGTTGATCCACTCCACCATGGAAAGTACATCTTATTGGCCTAAAACATTGAGGCTAGGAGGTTTGAATATGCATGCTTTAACCAAAATTAAGCAAACAAGTAAAATAGAATCTTTCCCTTTTGTTAATAAAATTATAATCTGAACTTAAATCAAATCCATGAACGTTCATTGAGGAAGAAGACAAATACTGGAAAAAAAAAATGGCGACAAGACTTAAAGGTCGTCTTCATATGCCAAATAGGATACTCGGAAGAAAGAAAGCAACCAAATTCATTGTTTCGATTGTTTCTGGTCAATGTTCCCGCAATTAAATTTGCTAAAAGACTAATAACAGCTTTCAACATTCCAATTCAAAATGGACCAACACAAATAACCCGCGTTAATGGAAATCTTCAAGTGTTACTCGTGTGTCCTGCGTTTAGGGATGTCTAAAGGGCCGGACCAGCTCCTCTAACAGCCCTACCTGCATCTGCCAAGTCTCCGTTGAAAAACAAATGGAAGAAGAAGGACAGGAGAAATATAGGACAAGTTGTTGCTATCTTGACGAAGCTTACAAGGAGAAATCCGAATTGGCATGGTATCTGTTCAAATACCTGTAGATGGGTTTGAATATGCACATTTAAAGATTACAACATGACCTTATCTTTCCAGGTAGTGGCTGTTGTTGTTGTCACATTCAAGAATAATTAAAGCAGGAAAGGGATAGGATAAAAGGTGTAACCAAACATCACTGAAACCGAGATTTGAACAGATTCGATCGTGTTGGTTTGGTCTGGGTTTAGAATTGGGATTGGATTATATTTGGATAAGTAGGTGCCCCTGAAGCTATGGTTACAGTAAACCAGATTCCTCGTTTGGTTGATAGCGACACAACACTGCTAGTGATAGCGAACACCAAGATAGTGGGCCTATCAACTTTTAGTAAGCTTTTATCCTCACCAGTTCCATCCACTTTCTATCCTCTCGCAACTTCCATTTTAGATTTTACTCTTTTTATGAATTTGAAAATTAATATAAATAAGACACCTTAAATATTAAAAATAATTAAATAATAAAATTGTATTTTTTCTAATAATATTCAAAAGTATTCGTCACGTGACCTAAGCCTGGGGCATTTGCGAATTGTACTAAGCGGGACACAAGAAAGGCATCTTTACCTAATTCTGCGACACGTGTTTTTTTACTTCATTGCACAGCCGACGCAATTATGCGAGCACTGATCCGCTCGCCTTTCAAGTGTCACACGTTGTCCTCGTACTAAGATCACATTGGTTGGTGATTTACAGATGGGTGATCTTATCATCTCTCTCCTTTATCTGATTATGCATTTTCTTTTATGAAAACTGATCGTGCCTGTTAATAACAAGACAAAATCTCATCCCCGTATCAGAAACAACTTTCCGTTTACTAGGACAAACGCCGTCCACTGTTGACCGTTCAGTATATGAAAAGTAACCCGTTAGCGTAACTCCGTCAAAACTAGCCGTCAACGCGCTTGATTAAATGCCGTTTGCCGCTTAAGCAGTAGACAGACACAGTAACCGGGCACAATAATTTCTCCACTGTTAAAAAATAAAAATTAAAAATAATTCGATAATTTTTTTTTAATTAAATTGTGTGACTGTAAGAGAAAGAAAGAGAGGAAAGAGCTGACTGTACGAATAGTAAGTAAATGGCAGCAGAGATTAGTGGCGAGATGGTAACAGAGGAGGCAGAAAAAATTGACGCAGACGATGAAACCAAATCGAGCCAGAAAGTTTTTACTCTTCTTGTTCGTCAATCGAGGAGAACTACTCTTATTGCTTCCCGTTTCAGTTGCAGAGCCGCACCGTGTTTTGAGTCTTCAAGCCAGTATTAGCTTTTCGGGAATATTGATTTAATATTTGTATATTTATTAAGGTTATTTAAGTTTTTAGGACAGAAGTGTTTGCCGGACGGAAACGACGATATGGAGGAAGTCGATAGCGGAGATGCGCTGTACAAGGAGTTGTGGCATGCGTGTGCGGGCCCACTGGTGACGGTGCCTCGGCAAGGTGATGTCGTTTTTTACTTTCCTCAGGGACATATCGAGCAGGTTCAGGCGTCGATGAATCAAGCGTCTGATCAACAAATGCCCGCTTATGATCTTCCGGAGAAAATTCTCTGTCGCGTTGTTAATGTCCGATTGAAGGTAATTTCTATCTTCAGGCTCATCTATCTGAACATTTGATTTTATAAATCAGGGTATCTACGGTTACAGCTTTTGTTTTTCTGCAGGCTGAACTGGACACCGATGAAGTGTTTGCGCAAATGACTTTGCTTCCATTATCTAAGGTACGTTCCCTTTGTATGATCTGTTAAATGTTTTAAATTAGATGTAATTATTTATTAGTAGATGAATAAATGTGTGGAATGACAGCAAGAAGAGGAATCGGTGGAGAAGGAGGCAGCAGGGCTACCGCCTCCTCGTCCTCGAGTGTATTCCTTCTGTAAGACACTAACGGCCTCCGATACGAGCACTCATGGCGGATTCTCAGTCTTGAGACGGCATGCTGAGGAATGCTTACCTGCTCTGGTATTGCTTCCTCCACTGTGCTATCAGTAATTTCTTGCACGACCCCGTTTGTTGAGCGTTGAGGAGAACTTGTTTTGCAGGACATGTCCAAACAGCCTCCAACTCAGGAATTGGTAACCAAGGACTTGCATGGAAATGATTGGCGTTTTCGCCACATCTTTCGAGGTAATGACTGTTTTTTGTTTTGTTATGTGTAATTGTTGAAATAGATCAAACAATTTTGAATATAGTTTGCGCTCTTTGGTTTCTCGCATATTTTGATATTGCCATAACAAAGGAAGCAATTCAGAAATCGTTTACAGTTTGAGAAACTCAGAGGGGAAAATATTTCATTACCACTTGCAATTTATTGGAAGTATGATAAGTGGAATTTGATAGAGTTGTATTTCTTCATGGAAAGGATGTCATATTGATTTGCAAAATAGAATGGAGGGGTCTTGGATGTTTAGAAACTCTGCATATGTTGTAAACCACCAAGGATTATCCAGTGTCTTTCCAGGTGGCGGGATTGCGTCCTGGAAAGTGATTAAGAGGTTTCAGGCTTCAAACTTCAATTACTTTTGGTCAATATATCCAGTGATTAAGATGTTTGAATTCTAAATGCCAGGACAACCAAGGAGGCATCTGCTTCAAAGTGGTTGGAGTCTTTTCGTCAGCTCCAAGAAGCTTGTTGCAGGAGATGCTTTTATTTTCCTCAGGTTTACTATGATCATGTTTTTCAGTGTTTTGTGAGTTGTGTAATGGTTGTACCCTTGTTACAACCAGAATAGGTTAACTGTCATTGTTACATTCGATTTGGTAATGGATTTATTATGTCTGATCTGGTCCTAGATTGTTATTTCCAGGGCTGAAACAGGGGAACTTCGTGTTGGTGTAAGACGCGCTATGAGGCAGCCAGCCACTATTTCATCTTCTGTCATATCCAGCCACAGCATGCATATCGGTGTTCTTGCAACCGCATGGCATGCTGTTGCAACAGGTACAATGTTCTCTGTTTATTACAAACCGAGGACCAGCCCTGCTCAGTTTATGGTTCCATATGAAAAATATATGGAGTCCATAAAAAACGACTATACCATAGGGATGAGATTCAAAATGAGGTTTGAAGGTGAAGAGGCTCCAGAACAGAGGTACTTTGTTTCTTCAATCTTGCCTCATTTATTTGCAGTTGACAAAAGAAGGGAAAAAGGAGTACAGATATTCACTGATCAATGCCCTTTTTTTAATTGAGTTAGATTCTCAGGCACTGTGATTGGAGTTGAAGATGTTGATCCCATTAAGTGGCCTGGTTCAAAATGGAGATGCCTCAAGGTAGTTATGTAGTAGCATTGTTGTTGTGGCACTGATAGTTGTTCTATCATCATCTAAAACCCACTTATATTTTCTTCAGGTGCGGTGGGATGAAACTTCTCCTAGTCATCGTCCAGAGAAGGTATCTCCATGGGAAATAGAGTATTCTGTGGCTCCTTCTACGGATCCCCTTCCCATTTGCCGATTGAAAAGGCTTCGTCCCAACATGGCATCATCAATTGTTTCCTCCATTCCCCCGAAGGAAGGTATGCTTTGACCTGCATTGCATGATCTATAAGTCTTATTCTGCCCACCCTTTCTGTTATTATGTTTTGTGATTGTGGTCTGTTAACAAGGGCTGAATTCCTGAATCTAACCAGGTTCCTCAAAAGTCACTTTAGACGACTCTCCAGATTCTGAGTCTATGAGAGCCTTGAGAGGCGTATTTTATGGAAAGAATGATTTGGACAGTGTTAAGAGTCCTGCCGGGCGGATTCCATCACAAGGTAAGGATCAAGTGAGATAGTTTTTCTGTATGAGCAGATTTGGTTTAGAGGACAGGGTTCTTAGTTAATGCATGTCATGAATTTTTTGAGTTCACTATCAGGTCCATGGAACATGCATGAATCCTGCAAATTTTGTCAACCATTCGTTGAGCAGAATCCTGACTATGCTGACCAAGTGAAGAAGTGTGGTTCAAATCAGGAGAGTATATTAAAATTCTTTCCACAATCTATGATGCATTTGCGTAAGCCTTTTAACATGGTAGAGTCCAGCATGGAGCTTCATAGAGCAGAGGATAAAGAGATGCTATGCCAGAATTTTGTTAATAAGAGATCCGGCACACTCCGAGGGTTTGACAGACTTCACACTCTCGAATTTGAGCAGCAGCCAGGAAAGTTGTTGCATTTATTCTCAACACCAGACGCCGAAAACTCTTCTCATACGATGGTGTTGGATGCTCAGCCTTTTTCTAAGAAACAAGAGGAGGTAATAAAATCTAAGGGGGAGAACAGTTGTAAAATTTTTGGAATCTCCCTCATGAGTAATCCTGTGGCAACAGGACCAACCATGCAACATACAGGTTCTGTGCATGAATCACTAGGGCAAATTAATCTTGCATCAGACCACATGCAACGTCCAAGTTCTAACATCCTGTTCGAGCAATTGAAGTCAGGTGAGACCACAATTGGAGGTGATGAACAGGGAAAGCCATTTCAACCTTCAGATCAGCTTTCTAGAGTTGCCACGGGCAAGCAACTTGGTGGCTCATCCAGAAGTTGTATTAAGGTTTTTCTTGGTCAAGTTATACATGTTCATTTTGGATTTATGGGGTGTTTTTCTTCTGGATTCAGAATCACAAATATTTTACTGGTTTCACCTGATTGATTCAGGTTCACAAGCAGGATATGGCTGTGGGGAGGTCTGTGGATCTCAACAAGTTTAACGGCTATGATGAATTGATTGCAGAACTGGATCGCATGTTTGAATTTAATGGTGAATTAATCACTCCTAACAAGAAGTGGCTGATTGTCTTTACCGATGATGAGGGTGATATGATGCTTGTTGGAGATGATCCCTGGCCGTAAGCTCCAACCATTTCCTCTTCATTTACTTGCATAATGCTTTTCCACTTTCTAATTAGTAAAATTTTAGTCTCCATCCTGCAGGGCTTCCTGCTTTTCGTGATTTTAATTAAGTTGCTGGTTCTGTATGCTGTAGGGAATTCTGTAACATGGTCCGGAGGATCTTTGTTTACACTCGGGAGGAGATTAAGCTGATGGGTTCACGACCATTGATTCCAAAAGCCGAGGAAAATTCAGCAGCAGACAAAAAAAATGACTTAACAGAGGATAAGAGTTTGACACATCCTCCTGTACTGAGTCCATAGGAGGTTCAGTTTTGTGTTACATGGCTGTTGACAAGGTTAGAGGTGCTTCTACTAAATTATGCAATGATAGTTTGAGAGAGACTCTTTTTTCTTCTTTTATTTTGTTTTTTGTGTCTAATGAATTGAAGGCGTTAACTATAGATGCTGTAAGTTGCCAAAATAGAGTTAACAAAACTTTAAGTAGTCTTTTGATCTTATCTTTTGAACTTCTCTTGGAATATTTCTGGCAGGTGTTCCACTCATACTCATTGGTGCTAGTACAAAATCCTGCTTTTCTGTTCAGGTTGTAAAACGGGAAACAGGTTTTCTGTTCAGGTTGTAAAACGGGAAACAGGTTGAGTTTGGTGCCTTTTAGGTTTGACATATGGTGGTGACTACTGGCAAATGTCCGCCTCCCTTCTTCTAACGTTCACCATACTGCATGTAGCTTTGAAGGGAATTTGTTTCATTTATTAATTTGGGAAGGGTATTATGGGAGAGATGTGGTTGTTAATGTTATCTTGTGGTATAAAACCCAAAACTCTGGGCAAATTGGCTTTCTTTCTTTTTTGGTATGTGCAAACTTTACTGTCCAAATTATTCTCACGTTCAACTCTTGCCTAAACAATAAGCAAGTATTTTCCAGAAACCTCAAGTGAAGATACTACCAAAACAATCAGTGGTTCCTCAAAACACTTTAGCCATGACGTCGTCCATTTGTTTTGTTTCGCACTTGCCTCTAAAATACCACCCCTTCTCTCTACTTCTGAAACAATTGACGGAAGTTTAGTTTACACGCCATCCGGTATCAACCAACTGGATGCCATTTGTTAACCTTCACCATCCCTTTGCTGCCTGCATTAGCACCCAATGCTCTTCACATGTAGTAGCAGCTGATGATAATTCTCCACCTATAAAGCTTGCCAACTTTGCTCAAATCTCTTCACGGATCTCCCTAGAACACACGTTATCTTCTTCATCTTCTTCAGTGAAGGCCCCAAAAAAGCAACAGGGCAATGTTGAGAATCTGCATTTGGTTTCTCTATCCAAACCAGAGAAACTCAATGAAGCTCGTGAGTTTATCAACCAAATGGACGAGGCCGGCGTTTCTGTTAGTCCACGCTCATGTGAATGCCTTTTTGAAGTTATTGTCAAATGGGAAATATGTACGCCAAAGATCCATCTGGTTTCTCGGCAATTGTGTCCTTATCGAATGTATTGTGATTGTGGAAGCTTGGGGGATGCTGAGTGTTCGATGAAATGATTGAAAGGAATTTGGTTTCTCCGGGAACGATAGTATCTGCCATGGGCAAGCGGGATTTTTTTTACGGTTATTTGGTCATATGGTTAACTCGGGCATTAAACCGAATTCGTTGTTACGCACAGGCCTGTTAAAGTACTTAAAAAATCATGCATATTTAGAAATTGGTAAACAGTTACATTCTCATGTTGTAGGAAATGGGTTAAGTTCCAATGTTTCTGTTAACACAGCAATCTCTAACATGTACGTAAAATGTGGCTGGTTAGAAGTGCTAAGCTTGTTTTGGATCAGATGGCCGATTAAGATGCCGTAGGTTGGACAGGATTGATGGTGGGATACGCTCAAGCTGAGAAACCGAAGGATGCTGTGGCTTTGTTTGCAAATATGGTAATGGAAGGCGTTGAATTGGATGAATTTGTCTTCTCTATTATTCTCAAAGCGTGTACCATCCTGTAGGACTTGAACTTGGGCAGGCAAATTCATGGTTACATTGTTAAAATTGGGATAGAATCTAATGTTTCAGTGGGAACTCCTCTTGTGGATTTTTTTTTTTTTTTTTGTCAAATGTGAGATTCTCAAATCTGCTTGTCGAGCATTTGAGAGGATAAGGGAACCCTATGATGTTTCATGGAGTTCTATGATCTGTGCTTCTTGTCAAAATGAAAATTTGAAGAAGCTGTTAAAACTTTCAAATATTTAAGGAGTAAAGGTCCAGTTCTGAATCCGTTCATATACAAACATTTTTCAAGCATGCTCTGCACTTGCAGACTTAAATTCATGCAGATGCTATGAAAGGAGGTCTAGTTTCCTACTTATACGGAGAGAGTGCTCTAATTGCTCTGAATTCGAAACGTGGAAGATTGGACTGTGCCAATCGAGCATTGAATCTATAGATGCACCTGATACTGTGGCTTGCGCTGCAATAATATCTGGTAATGATTATCATGGCAATGCCTCCATAGCTCCAAGACTTTTTGGAAGGACGCTGAACTGTGGTGTAAGGTCAAATGCAGTTACACTTATAGCAGTTTTAAGTGTTGTAGCCATTCAGGTTTGGTCAAAGAGGCCAAGCACCATATGGAAGCAATGAGTAGTGAGTACGGTGCTGACCCAACTATCGATCATTATAATTGTATGATTGATATATACTCGTGCTGGGCTAATTAAGGAGGCATTTAGATACCGATAAAACAAGCTGGAAATGTTTATTAGGCGATTGTTGGACCTGTAAGAATCTTGAACTTGGAAAAATTGGAGCTGAAAACCTCCTTCAGCCGGACCCAGAAGATACAGCAGATTACTGTCAAGGGCAAAGTGCACCGGTTCATTGTGGGTGATAAACATCATCCTCAGACCGAAGAGTTTACTAAAAACTGGAGGAGTTTAATCATATTGTACAATGCACAATGAAAATGAACTTCTAACCGAAGAAAATGTATCACTATGCAGTTTGCCTGAGCGAAAAGCACGTGCTCTTGACCATAGGGAAAGACTTGCTATGGCATTTGGACTCGTATCAACACCAACCAAGGCCCCCATTGTGATTTTCAACAATCTTGTAGCATGCAAAGACTGCCATGAGTTTACAAAACATGTGTCCACCATCACCGGACGTAAAATCATCGTCAGAGGTGCTTGCAGGTTCTGTCATTTTCAATCGGGGATAATGTTCTTGCAATCATTACTAGTGATCCTTGCGCAACAAAACCCAAAGGTAGTGCGGTTACTGTTCCATTTTTAATCACTGCATTCTTATAAGCTCTATACATTCGCGACGCAAGTAATTCCACAAATCACATCACTGTTTTGGAGCTATGCTGTAGATGAAGCTTATCAGGCAAGTGGGATTGGGTTGGCATGCTGTGCAACTTCACGCGTGACCCTGAAACAGGGTTCTATCACTAGCAAAACTCTCTTGCTGCATAAAGTACAAACCAATCTCGGCATGACACAAGTGAAACTGGGTTATGTTTGATTGGAGCACTTCGAAGACATAAAAAGTACAAAAGTACCTCAAATGGAAGCTTTTGCGAGCTGACACGTTGCTGCACATCCATTGTAGTGGAGAATCTTCAGATTTTCTATGCTTGTTTTGTGGGTAAGAATTTTTTTTCCTACATTATTTTTTCTGTGTGTGGTGGGGTTCATGCCAGCGTATCGTCTGTCTATCACCGTAGATGTGACGTTGTACTATCACAATAAACAATGTTATCTGCCCTCTACAATTTCCGTGTGTCCATCGTATTTAGGGCATATTTATTTTTAAAAATTTTTTTAATATTAAATTTTAAATTATATTTATTATTTATTTTATATATTAATATTTTTTATTTTAAATTTTATAATAATTATTTAAGTATACAATACATAAAATTTTTTTTTAACCGTAACATTGATATATATATATATATATATTATAGTTAAATTTATATTAATAATACAAATAGATTTATTTATTATATATTTATATATTATTATATTTAAAAAAATTTAATTATATAAATTAAAATTATTTTTAAAAAATATAAAAAATTAAAATTTTTTTAAATATAATAATACACAAACATCAAGTAGCTAATCACTATATAAAGTTATTAAAAATTAAACACGAATAAAACAAAAGATATTACATGCAAAAATTCAGACATAAAATGTGGATTTGAGATCATCATATACATATATATATATATATATATATATTTCAAATAACAAAAGTGATTATTGGCGGAGGATGAGATTAGACCTCAGTAAATGCGATACGATATTGATATATGGGTGGTACACATAACACATTGCTGATCACATGCAATGCCATTGTCGTGGAGGACAACAGAGGAGTTACGCGCACATGATTGCTGTTGTGAATGGCTGTGGTTTTCGTTTTCAAGGACTTGACGTCGACCTTCACATTTAGCATGCGAGCAGGTTTGCCTTTGGAAAGCGACTCATGCTCTCTCTCTCTCTCTCTCTCTCTGTTACTGTATTTTTTATACATAAGATTGTAAGAGAAAACATCACATGTGAAAACAGATTCCCAGTTACCATCCCTGGTAGCAAGGATTGCGTGTAGACTCTCCGCAGGTAAAATTAGGGATCTGTTAGGAGGCATAAGAAGCCGTGGATACACTTGTTGATAATGAAATTCGCAGACAACCAATGAGGAATGGTCCTTTATAAGTCATTTTCTAATGTAATGGAAGGCACTAAAATAAACTAATAAAAATGATATTTATCTCGATTTAATATATTTAAATATTAAAAATAATAAATTTATTTATATTAATTATAATTTTAATATTTAAAATGTACGAATTTATTTATGCATAATGAATCTAAATAAAATATAAGGTGGGATGGTGAAAGTAACTACAAATCCAATGTTCCTTTTGGTAAATTGAAAGTATGTATATAATATTTGGATACTTGAATCAAGTTGGAATAAAGAATGGAAAGAAATTTAGGATACAGAAACCAAATTGGATTTGAAAATGCTTATGCGGCAATGACCAGAGTTACCAATAATCTTCGTATCTTTGCACACCATACAGAAGTTAGAGATCTGGTTATCCGATCACAAAAAGAAAACATAATAAACAAGATTGGTTTAACGAAGATGTGAATGTGATCAGTGGTATTGTTCTATTTCAGTTGGCGCCAAAAGCGCTGGATGGAAATATAGATAAAAGTCTATCCACTTCTACCGCTTATGCTTATGCTTGCGCTTAGCTCACCATCTCCTTCTCTTTCTCTGTCGGTTCCTCTTCTTAAATTCACCCACTTTCACCAACTTTCGTACTCTTTTTTACTATTTTTTTTCTTCTGGGTTTCGGTCATTTTCTCATTATATATATATATATATGTATATAATTCTGAGGCAAAGCTTCAGTCTTTGCGCGCTTAAGAGTCTGCACTTCGCCTTCTTTACTGGAGCTGCTACGAACCCAACTTTTTTGGTTAGTTCCTACTTGATTTGCCCATGTCGTAATGTAAGGTAAATTTAGGTTCTTCTGGCGCATGATTCTTTAGTTCGTTTAATGGTTTTGTTTGGATCATGTGGGTTTTGCTAACTTCTTGGTCTGTTTTCAGAAAATTGCTTGAACTGAATCTAGAAGTAAGTCGCTCTGTTTTCTACCTAGCTTATAACTTGGTAATTCTTTCGTTATCGTTATAAGCGACAAGAAGAAATGAATCTCAATATTAGAAAACGTTATTTAAAGATGACCCAGAAGGCCCGTACGTTGATTTAATTTGATCCAAGATTTGGATTTCCCTTAAAGCGAATTAAGTTTGTCGGCAGATTTTGTTGGCATTCTTCTAAAGGTTTAGTTGTGAGAGAAGCTTTAACAATGTTTGTGTACTGTATCGTGATGTATACTAAAAAAACTCTGCTCAGAAGTCAGGCTTCATACTGTTTTAAGGAGAGTTCAGTGATAATTGCAGGACAAATTCAGACAAACAAAGATCTGTTTTTCATTCATAGAATTTCTCATAAATGAATGGTATTTGCTCGTTTTCTCAGGTATTTGACGGACTGAGCTGAAATCATCTTGCATCTCCAACTATTTCCTTCTTCAAACCTACTTCAGTCTATGGAAATTGTAGATAAACAATGTTCATCTGGCTATGGCAAGCCTCCATGGATATTTAAAGGCAGGCAAGTGTACTTTTTTTTTTTTTTTCTGTTTTCCATTCCCATGCTTTAGTTAACAGTTACTATCCATCTTTACTGGGTAATTTTGTTGGAATTTTTTCTCTAAAATTTCAGTGCACTGTATCAGCTTCACCTTGTGAAAGCAGAAACTGCTCGAGCATTCATTCCCAAGGAGTTCAGATTAGTTGAAGCATTCGGGTACTCCTACTCAGCCTTGTAGACAGTAGTAGAGTTTGATAATTTCATTTCTACTAATTAATCTGAATTTCGAAATTGCAGGTATACTCTTGGTGGTTTTTTCCTTGCTAGTTATGAAGACAGTCCTGCAGGGGTCTTTGATGAGGTTGTCAATCTATTTTTAAGCAGTTCCTATACGAAAATTTTGAATTATTTACTTGAATTGCATGAAATTATAAAGTAGTTAATTGTTTCTGTTCGTCTCCCCAAGCTTGTTGTGATTGCAGGAATTGTGTGGAATCCACCAACATCTTGCGCGTATGTTACTTGTCCTATCTCTTCTTGTTTATACTATAAACTGTTATATCTGTGTTATGAGAAGTGTTAGCTAGTTGTGCATGACACAGATAATTCTGATCTGAGCATTCCGGGTTCAGTTTCACGAGAGTGTATGCATGACTTGGTAAAACTGACTTGACTTGTACAACTTATGGTGGAAATTCACCACTAATGGCTCTTTCTTGGAACTAATACTTGAGCCTTTCAATTTTATAAACTGGAATCTCATTAGTGCTTATTAAATAATGCAATTAAAGGAATCATTTGTGGAGAATATATAAATCATGTTTGTTGGTACATGAACTGGTTTCTATAAATAGCCTCAACAATTTTGTCAAGTTGATGTTGTCTGACTGAGTGGGTGAGTCAGATTCATGCATCCAAGGAACAGTTGAAACAATTTTTTACAACCCACCTGAAAAAATCTTGTTTTCTTTCTGTTGGTCTCAAGCCTCTAATAGTCTTATATGCAGCTAGCCTCTTCTTTCTTCTTTTCACTTTGATTAATTAAATTATGACTATGGTCTAAGTGGTTTAAAGTTAATGGATTCTGCAACCACACCTTCAGCTTGTTCATTGCCCCACCTAAAATGAATAGAACTTCATTTCTTTTGCAACAGATGGGCTGCTAGGGTGCTTGTGAACAGTGACGATGCTTGTGATCATGGACGAAAGGTGGGAGGTGGTCAAATTCTTAATGCAAATTCTAGTACTCTGAAATTCATTCCATATGGAAGTTCAAACTAAATTCAACAAAATATCTCGCTGTTTTATATAATTGGTGAAGAAGCTGGTCAAATATGCAAGTGAAATGGGTAAAATGAAATCAGGTTTGCTATTATAATTCTTTATATTCTATGGTCTATCTAGACAAAACCCACCCATAATTCGACGACCCTGGAATGTTATCAAGAATATAATGGTACATACCTATGAAAAAAATGCACTTCAATGGAATAGCTATTCATAAATCCTTCACTAAAAAGTTCATGGATCCATGATGTGCTTTGCAATTTTTTCTTGCAGCATGTAGGGCTTCCAAGTCAGGTTGCTAGGTTTAAAAAGGTAACCTTCATCTACATTCTTTGTTGTGGCATTTATGATGCTTGAATTATCAGATGAATAAAATCACACTGGTAGCTCAGTCACACAACTTCTCAAAATTAAAATGATTTATTGTTGTGTTTGGACCATTGGATTCCATGGGCTTCTTTTTAATTGCAAACTCTTCTTCAATGGAGCTTCGTTTTATTTTAACAGCTAGGATCATCTCCTCTCCACAAATAGGCATGTACATCCAATTATGGCATGATATTAGCATGTAAGGCAGATTAAAAAGGCACCATCACTCCTCAATACACTGAAAGCAAGCCAATATATTGCAAAGAAGTTTATCCATTTCAACAAGAAATCAACATTTTTATGTTCTCTTTAATGTTTGAAATAGAGAATTACAGCGGTTCAAGGGCAGTCAAAGGCTAAATCCAATAGTTTTCTGAACATGATTAGTTTGGGTACAACTCTATCGTCTCCGAAGGATTCTGTGGACATACAAGTGAGTGAAATCGAGGGTCCTGCAGCAACGGATATCTGTAACATTAAACTTGCAACTAGTGGTGAGTTGATTTTACTAATTCTATTAGTGTTTGTTGGCTAAGTGATCACTGTGATTGGTTGTTTGAGCGTAATTTTGCATTTTCTTCTAAAAGGTAAAAAACTAACCCTATTCAGACTTGAAACCGTAGTTCGTAAATCATCACATTTTATACAAGCTGTACTCTGATAATACTGCTTTCTTTGGTCAGCTTAGTTTAGTGTATGTTTGAGTGCACCTGTTGTCTCCTCCAACTGAAAATAGGAGTACACCATGTAAAATAACTTAAATTTGACCAAAGTATGAAGATGTAAGTGTAAAAGGAATTCATTTTTCCTCATTTCTCTCTATTCTTGGGGGAGTTTTGTAATGAAAAATCATTATTTTAATTGATGGTGTTGCATATTCTTATGGTCTTGTGCTTGGTGATGCTAATGTCAGTGCCTAAAATAAAATTTGACAAGTGGATGGGGCCAGCAATCAAAATGTCGCTCCCAAGTTTTAGGTAAATTCTGCAGAGATCTATGTTATTAACTTTGTTTTTAGAAAAAGATATCCACTTTCTGACGGGGATTGTTTATCTTGTGAAATTTCAGTGGCCATACAGAGCATAACCCCAACCTCTTAAAGTATTCTTGCCACATTGAGTGCAGGTATTTGTGTCGAAGAATTTGCTCTCTCTGCTTATCAATCGTCATTAACGTTTTACCCCAAAACATTGTCAGTTTTCCTCTAGCAAAGCATAAGTAACACACCGGTTGATGTTCCTAATGAATTGATGCATGGGATTTGCTGCATTTGGGTTATCATTTGCGAACACACACCTGCTTATTTCTCTTCTCGAAGTCCAATACTGTGTATGAAACCTTTTCGAGTTATTTAAGGCTAGGATGTTAGAGGAAAATCCTTCCTTGTGGCCTTTTTAGCGTTATTTTGTTCCAGTGGACGTTAGAACCTTTCAAGTTTTTTAATGTCATTGTAAAACGAAACCATGGGAAACGCTTAGGTCACTTGAAATAATTAGTGTCTGTTTTGCAGTAACTCCGGAATGAACTCAATGCAAAAATTATTACAACTACGCCCCATGTTTTGACTGCAAGGTATTGAATATGGATCCTGATTTGAATATGACACGTGCAGGGTACGAGCAGTGGAGCCGGCAAAAGTTTCAGGGCCATCGTTTGCACCAAAAGAGGAAACAGAACAATCAATGGGGCACCCTGATTCCCAAACAGTAAACTCTGCAAGTAAAGAACTGAGAGACAGTGGCCGTAACCTGAGCATATCAGTGATGTTATCGAAACCCATAATGGCCTTGGAGTTCAATTTTCTGAAAATGCGAGTTGACGCTCCCATTGTGATTTCCAACTGTTCTGAGAGCCCTTTAAAAGTTTCCTGATCATTCTTGTACTTATTGCAATTGTCTAATTGATAATTCATTTTGGCCTTTGTCGTAATGTTGCTCATCAAGTTAATATAAACTCCTTCCCACAATAAAACTGCCTTCCATCTACTGATTGAAAGTGGTCGACTGTTTGAGTTAATATACAAGAACTGACAAGTTATATGGAGCTGTTATGCCACAATTCACTGGACACTTTTTTTTATTGGCTTGCTGAAAGTTTTTTACAAAATTTTTCTACATCGATAGCATGGACAAACTGGAGGAACAAACAAACAAACAAATGCAATTTCTTTTTTTTTTTTTTTAACTTAGAAACGATTGACAGTTGCCTTTTAGCAATCAAACTTTACTTACAATTGCAATCTGCATTCCCATCAAAGAACAGATTAGCATATCAGAATGCTTCTGGTAGAGGCCCGCCGTCCAAGAATGCCTTGAACAGCACCAGCGATCTCTCAGGCTGAGAGAATGGAGCTTCATGAGATGCTCCTCTAATGGTAGCAAAGGATAAGATATTACCATAAACTTGGGTCCATCCACCAACCTGGAGATAAAAATGAGTAATATTTGTGTCACTTTACTCATTCGAAGAACACTAACATCAAAATTCTCAACTCTTTCTAGTCTAAAGATTTTACCTGCTGGCCCGCAAACCAAACTCTGTAAGGCACAGTAGTTTCCAATTTCAATTCCATTGCTAACCCATTTACTAATTTTCGACTTCCGGTCAATGGGATAACAGAATCTTGGTCTCCACTGTAATTCACTAACCAGTATGTATCATTTCTATAATAAAATATCTGATCAAAAATTAACTAAGAAAGAAGTGGAAATTTTTTAGGTTAGCGATATTAACCTGTACACCAAGACTGGGATTCTTGCCTTGATGAGTTTTGAAACAATAGTGATAGTTGGTATCTCCACATCGAGTAGCTCATAATCTAGGATGCTGTGATCAATAAGGTAGAAAGAAAAATAATTAATACTTTAATCAGAAGATATCATCAGCCCCAAAACTGAATAAAGGATCTATATGATTCCAAATTTAGATTTCTGTTCCACCAGTGAGTCCTCCATACAGATTCATGCTTTTTCTCATGTCTGTAACTTTCTTGTTTTTAAAGAGAAAGGAGTGAAAGAGAACTTACTTCGATAACTTTATATTTAATTTTTGTTTGTAATAATTCAAATAAGGCCTTGTGGAATTTTAGCAAACCTTGGAAAATATGCAGAAAGCAAAGAAATCATAGATTGTTAGCATGCTGAATTAAATTTTTTTGGTCATGTTTGATATGAGCACAAAAATGGAAAAACCAACTTATACAGAAGAGAATTACTTGCTGCAAACAGCCCATTGACGGACTCCTACAAGACGTGCGTGGAGAGCCTGTTGCACATCTTTCCTGTTAAGATAATTAACGGTCTTATCTTCCACACAGACATCTATTGTTTCACCAACTTGCTGTGAACAAATAATACAGAAAGCTAACTAAGAAATTGAATGCTAGTTGAGATCAAGCAAGAAAGTGAGACAATTCATAAATGATGGATTAATAAAGTAGTCACCTGGGGTGTAAGGACTTTGGATTGTGAGAGCAAAGATGATATGCATACATCGAGAGTAACATCATATTTGTCAACAAATCTACTGGTTTCTCTAGTCACTAGGCCCATCACCCTTGAACACAGAGGAGAGACAGACCCTCTGTAATACTCGCTTACAAATCGAGAATAGTTGCAGAAAGAAGCGAACATTGTGTATGTTGCGTCTGAGATCAGTCCATGAGACCAGAAGAATTCGGCCCTTGAATTGAAATCAGTTGCAAATTCTAAAACTGGATTGCCCAGCTGCAATCAAATGAAGAAGCAAAAGACTAATAGATCAAAATAAACTTATTGTAACTGTTAAAGCACCATTTTCACTACCAAAGGTAAAAGATTAAAATCTTTTTTTCTCATTACTCACAGCAATTCCTTTCAAATTGAACAACTTCTCCTTTTTGTTGAACTCAAGAATAAGTTCAGCCAGTTGGGGTATATAGTGGCCTAGTTATAGATAGCAACAATAGATAAGTCCCAGTCTCAGAACATTTTGATTGAAAGAGATGAAAAATCTTCTCAGCAGTAGAAATTACCAGCATAGCTCTCTCCCGTAATGAACAAACTTCTGTTTCTATATTGTGGGAATTTGACAAACCAATTTTGCAAGAACACCAGATTGTCCCTGGCTATAATAATAACAAAGACAAGCAAGATGTTTCAGAAAAATCAATGTAATCTGTAAAGTTAAACTTTTTGTAAACGCAGGAAGAAAATAACAAAACAAGAACAGTAAACATTGGACATCGCCTCACTGTAAAGTAAAATAATGCATAGTACTACACCATTATGAATATTCTTACAAGCATTTCTCTAAGAAAAAGAGGAAAGGAAAGGAAAAGAACTCTAAAGGATTTTCAAAAGGGTAAAGGGTGAAGTGTAACCCAAAATGAAGAATAAAAAGAAGTTATAAAAATTAAAAAGAAAAAAGAAAAATCGATTTGAATATTCACCAGAGAAATCTTGTTTCTTCTCCCGTAACTCTTACATGCGTAAAATTGAAAAAGGAAATTCAACAAATTGGGAAAGCTTATGATTTGACAGACAGAAATAGTAGTATTGCCATCAAATTGACGAGACATACCGGTTATCTTGTCACTAACACCTTCGTAAGAGGAGGTATCTTTGGCATAAGAGAATCCAACACCAATTGGTGTCTCCAAATACAACATATTGGCTTCTGCAGAGCAATGAGAACGATAAAATCAGCACAAAAATATCAAACTTCTTGTTCATCTGAACGAGATTATATTCATAGATTGTAATACCTCTGTTCCAGCTATATTCGTTCCTGACCAGCGTCTCCCCACTAGGCCTAAATGGCCCATTCTCCGAAAATGCCCCAACTCCCAGAGATGAGCACCCGGGACCTGCAAACAAGACCACAAAAAAGTAATCAAAACCCTTATAAATCGATTGATATGGGAGAAAAATAATATTAATTATTTTCTGGTGTTTAAAGTATTCGATACCTCCATTAAGCCAGAGAACAAGAGGCTTAGAAGCAGGATCTATTTCGGCTTCAGCAAAGTAGTAAAATAAAGCTTTCTGTTTCTTCTCATCAACGGTCACATAACCCGAATATTGCTGAAACCCGACTCGGGGTTGACCCGGTAATGAAATGATTCTATCAGAGTAAGAGGCATAAGACTCTACTTGTATGCAAAAGCATAGCAGCTGGACAAGAACTCCAGCCAATGCCATCATTTGCAGTGGTAGAGAAGACATTGTTTTACCAGCAGACAATAAAGAACCTAGAGAGAGATAAAAGAAAGGAAGCCAAGATGTTGCTCGGTAGGGAAGCATTATATAGGGAGAGAGTACTGTTTTCTTTATTAATTCTATAATCACAATTTATTTATTTTAATCTTTTGGGGTCAAAAGTAGACTTGAGAGAATTGGATGCAGCTGAAGCAGATGTGTGTTCTGAGCGAGTTGGGTTGGGCAGGCCTTCAGATGATCATTTTCACCTATCTTTTGTTAGTGTCTGTGTCTGAAAATGCTGACTTAAGTCAGTCAGCAAATGGTGGGTAACTGTTGCACGATAATGAAAAGAGAGAATGTGCCTTTATTAATTCTGATCCAGAATTTGATCACGTAAGTTACAGATACTGTTCTAGTTTTCTCCTTGTGTTTGAAACAAGAAGCAAACCACAATACGCTCAGTACTAATACGCAGTGTAGCCTGCTCATCATAGAAAGGTGCTTTACAGAAATGCTTTCCCTCTCTTCTCAGAAGAAATTTTAAACAAATTTGTGAAATGTTAACGAGGGTAATATTATCACTGTAGAATATTTTAGGACAAAAAGAAAAAAATGTTTCTGTTTTCAGAAAAGGTATAGGGAGAGAATCATGGATTATGACAAATTCACTTTTTGGGATTTCCCAGAAAGAATAGGCACCGGTTGATTAAGTCTACGGAAATCACTTAATCAAGTACAAATCCAGCCTTTTTTTTTCTAATTTTTCCCCTTATTAATTTGTTTTCTTCTGTTTTCCGTTCACAAATTTTGGATAAGAGCCTATAATCAGCCTAAGATTTGGGGGCTCTACTTTGCTTAGTAGAAAGTAATTGCTTTAAAATACAGTAAAATGCTGATGATACTTTGCCATTCAGGAGTGTCCTCTTCAGGATACAGTATTATAGCGGAGGAGACAGGACTCTTTCCTATAAAATTCAAGTGCATATTCACTCAATTAGAATCTTTTTTGCTGGGTTTGCTTTGTTTGATCTGTCCAAGCCATAAGTTGTTTCATTTTGTCTGACCCAATAAGTGCAATAAAATATAAAGAGCATTTCTTTGTGCTGAAGCAAACACCTTTGCTCACTGGTGCGACGGTGCGTATGGGGCCTAATGGACCTAGAAAGCTGGGGCATCTCTTCCCCGGCTGAGCGAGGAAAGTGGATTTATGGCAGAAGGCATTTTCACAAACAGTTCCACTTTTACTTCAATTTCTCGAACTGTTTGTTTGCTCGCATACCCAATTGACATAAATTTAGTCCTAGCAAAACTGTAGCAGAAATCAATGACGTGAAGATGGAGTGAGGCAGACGTGAGTTCAGAAATCAATTACGTGAGGATTTAAAGAAGCATGAATGTATGGAGATATGCATTAAATAAAAGACTAAACTGCAATAAAAAAAACAAAAGAATTGGTGGATTCCACAGAGTGGGCATGTGAATCAGCCGATATTGATAGCACAGCACTGGATCTAATTTCACATCCAATTTGCTTTTCCTGCATTGTTTATGTATTTTTCTTCCCTAAGATCGTACTTTTCGGACATTTTACACATCTTGGATAGTTGATGTTTCATCTGCTTCGGAGAATATTCACAGAAGAAAAGAGGATTTGGATCCAAATCTATTAATGTAGATGATTATATATGTGTATGTGTGCCTACTAGCACCTAGCTGCAAGATTGGCTTTCTTTCCCATTGTTTCGTTTTATGGCAGCCATGAACGACAAAATATGATCCCCTTTTTCAACATTTTGTTTTGCTTCACGGCTATGTAATGTCTCGTTCTTTCATTGAAAAACACAACATGCCAAAAGGAGCAAATATTTACAATGAAAATCTTTTAAATACAGTAGTATTAATGTCACATTTCACATTGTTAAGCAGTGAGTCAAAATTATGACTTATGTAAATTAGATTCTCTTAATTAAGTAAATACATTTTAAATTACAAAATTTAAAAATAAATTTTTAATAGATTATATACTCAAAACGAATAATATTTACTTAATTATTGAATTTGAACTATTATATATAATATCAAAAATAATTTATAATTCAAAATGCGAACTGGGTATGGTAGGGCTAGTTGGGACAATGTGATCTGAAAATATGCAAGCAATGGAAATGAATATGAAGCTCTTGCATTGTAAGCTTTCTTGAAGGCTTGACATGGAAGCAAAGTTTCAACTTTTGTTTTGTTTCTTTCTGTAGCCTTCTATTATTTTTCTACAGAAAGCACGTTCGGTGGCTGTATTTATTAGTATACCATACCAGGGAAGAAAGCTATCTAACTTTCCTAATAAAAAAATATATCCTTTTGGTTACTTCCCATACGGTTAGTGCTAGAACTTACTACCCACCGATATTTCGTTATCTACCCTGTTAAAACAGAAGCGATTCATGTTTAGACAAATGAATGTGAAATGGGAAAAAGTATCACAAAAGGCAAGCTTGAAACTTGAATTTGGAATTGAAAATGGATGGAAGGAAGGAAGGAAAGAAGGAAGCTGTTATTCTCTCACGTGATAATGGGGTCAAGAGGGTAATGATTTGAGAACGTTGGAGAAAATAAGTTCATGAGAAGCATGGTTTGCTGGCAGGGCATGCTACTACAGTGAAACATTTTACCCGGCAAGAAAATAACAATTTCTAGAGAACAAAAAGGCAAAACCTATTGAAAAGCTAATGTCACTCCCTACAAACATACTCATATTGAAAACCCCCACAACCACCTTCTACTTGGCTTTTTCGTGGCCCATCTCAACTAACTTCCATACAAACTTTAACAAGTGAGAGAAGAAGCAGTTGTCAAGGTGTAATTTGCACTTACAAACATAATTGAACGCAATCATTTCAATGCAATAATTACAAGGAAAAACAAAAAGAGACAAAACCCAAGTATGGAAATTTTAATTGGATGTTTGAGCTTTAAACATAAATATAATGTAGTGGGATGGGAAGGCAGAATGGATTAAGATTCAAGTGGAAACAAACAAATGGGTATTAGGGTTTTAATACATTTTTTTAAAAGCAACGGAGGGTCCATTTGAACAACAGAAAGTGAAAAACTGTAAGATGAAGGGATTAGGTCAAAATCACCTTTAGAATTTTAGTGTCTTTCTTTCTCTTCTTTCCCCATGCGCACCTTTTCATCAAAAGAAATTCTTTTTCTTCTCTCCTGTCTGTCCACCGAGAAGCCCATTGTCACTATTATATTCAAGTGCACATGCCCATCAACCTCAAACTCACAAAAATTCATCATCCCTTGCTTATGGTTCTTGGTAAGAGCCATGGATGAAATGAAAATATTTTAGTTAGAAAGCTTGCAGGCAGCGCGTGCTAAATGCTATATAGACAGAGTGAAAGAGACCTCATATAGAAATAGAGAGGGACCTAAACAGCCAAGCTTCTACAGCGTTCCACTAGAGAAATGACGAAACTCATCGTTGCAGGAAATTGTTCTCTCCTTCCAGCTAGGGTCGTTATTAGCCAGTCTGTGTGGGCCTTTTCCTGTACAAGAGCTGGTGTATTATTTGCATTTACACCTGCTAGGGCCTAGACAGTGGAAATTGCTCCACATTGCGTGAATAATAATTGCATTTTGATCCAACATTTTCAAATATGCAATTGGACAAACAGCTGTGGTAGCAGTACGTTGTGCATGCAATTATGGATTTACATCTCTTTTCTTTTCTCTCCCTCTTTTTTTTTTTTTTCTTTGGGTTTCGGATAATAATGGATTGGCCTGCAATTATGAAAATCCAACACATTGACGTTTGCCTCTTTCCTTGGGCTTAGAGTCCAAATGCGTCATCATTGGATTGATATTGATTCGGGATCACCTGTTTCAGTGAGTGCTAAACAGCGCAGATTTTGATTCTCCCTGAACCCCAGCATCCTTCCTCGCAGATTCTATTTTCCTTTTGTGAATCATGACGTGCTGCAAGAAAACGTTCTCATCGAGATGATTTCAGGGACCCAGGTAATCAATCTTTGGTGCATTGTAAAATGATAAGCTTCGCCAACTTGGTTAGAAACAGTCATCACTCTCCTCCTTAAAACTACATTATTTGACATTCGAGACTGGATTTCCTCAAGTGTTTTTTGAGTTATAATTTTTCAATATATATATATATATAGAGAGAGAGAGAGAGAGAGAGAGGGACAGATGCTTACTTTTACAACATCACTACTAATTCGTGCTGAGAGGCAAGCCACTTTCCATGCAACTGGAAAACGATCCAATATATTGAAGCAATACATAAAGCTTAATAATAATAATAATAATAGCACAAATCATCTATGTGGCCGCACTAGTCATTGGGTTATTTAGAAATTTGCCGGGCAGTGGAAAAGTCCTGATTAATTTCTTTGCGAGATGCTTCCCATAGTCGATGCTCAAGTCCCAGTTTCCTTAACTCCATCAAACCTTGCTCAACTATACCAAAGAGGGGGAAAAAAAAAAGAAAAAAAAAACACTCAAAATAACCAAGAACTTATGAAAAACATAAGGCAGCCTCGAAATAAATGCACTCATGCGTGGATGGAAAATTCTTACAGAATGTTAATCTCTAGTAAAAGCTTAAGTTAAATGGCAGAATCATTATTTCAAGTTTCCTCGCAGAACTGGGATGATACATTTATGTGAATAAATAAATTATATCATGAAAGATTAAATTACCATCAACTGCATCATGCGAACTAGGTGAGTGTCCACTGCAACTGACCCAAAACTCAAGCCGCTCTTGGGCAATGTGCTCCTCAATACCATGGGCTGTGGCTCTTCTCCAGAAGTATGTAAGCCATGCCTATGCAAGACAAGCATGTTGTTTATACAAATCATATTCAGCGTGAACTGTAAATCTGTTTCCTTGTGTCTAATACGTAACATAAAAAATAACACAACTCTTGAAGCATGAAAATCATCATATAGAAGAATTTCAATTCAACTAGGCAAAGATTCATATGTGCGGCTAAATCACTCAAGAGACAACAAAATTTGGAAGATAAGATTGGCTGAGGGCAGAATTATGGATGAATTTCTTACACTTTCGTGAAGGGTAAGATAACCTTCCCCTTGCACTCTTTAATTATGGGCCAAAAAGAAAGAAAGAAAGAAAGAGAAAAGGAATGAACAGAGGAATCATGAACTATATACAACGTTTTCTGTAAAGTTGGCAGGTACTACTTGGTCCTCTTCACAAGCCAACAGGTTAATTTGAGCATATTGGAAGGAAATCACATCATTTGTTGAGATCTTTAGCAGATACCAAAGAAATCAAAACATGCAGTTGGATCAAAAAAAGGTAAGGTTTAGTTGTTCTAAAATCTATGGCAGTCTATCGAGAGCTTTCACAAGAAATCCTGGAAAACCATAAGCTTTTGCAGGTTCCTTGATATCACATGTGTGCAAAAAAATGACTTGAGATTAAAACACAAGCAAGCAAGAAATGAATGCCAGACCTCCTTAAATAGAACATCCTCCGACTGCTCTGGGCTGAGTTCTGCAAGAATGAGGATTAATATCATTCTTATGATCCCATGATAATTCATGAAACTATTAGAAATTAAAAACTTGAATATGAAAATCAAGTTAGAACTTAGGTCTGCAAAGACAACTTCTAACATCACATTTAGATAGACAACTGACACTACTGAATAGATCATCACTGTTGTCTGTAGAAACCAAAAGATTTCCAATGGAAGAAAAAGATTGACAGATGACGAGCACAAACTACACATTTAAGGGTCATCAATATATCTAGGTTGAGAATTTTTCACCTGAACAAGAAATTTCTGTTGTGTTTAAAAATTTCTTCAAAGAGACAAGAAATTCCTACCACACAAGTGAATTTCTTTAAACATGACAAGAAATTCTCATCTTGTACGAGAATTCATCAAAGGAACGAAATGTTCTCATCTTGGTTGAGAATTTCTCCAAAAACACAAGAAATTATTGCCCTAGATTGCAAATTTCTCACCTGAGCGAGAAATTGCCAACATGGAAGAGAATTTCTTTCAAAAGACCAGAAATTTTCAGACGGTCAGGAACATTTTTCTGGACTAGAATTTCTAAGACATATGCCATGTAGGTGGAGCAATTCTGAAAAACCACTAAGATACATTCAAAGATTTAAGCAGCAGCAATTAAATGGTCATCAAGTTCAAAATTGTGCCCTTCCCTTTAGGGTCCTAAAAGATCAAAACATTAAACAGTGCATTCCAGTGATTGAACTACTTTTGGTAAAAATACATATCAGAAATTGCAATTAACTCTACAACTAACCAAATGCCTCCATAAACTTGGGATCAACAGGAGATTTCATATCTGAAAGAATGGAAATGAATGGAAAGTAAGCATTAAGCAGATCAATGAACCAGAGAGATTAGTATTCACAGAAATTTGGCATGTCTACAAGCTATACAATGCACACCTGAGATGGATAGTCTAAAAGAATTTGAATGCCTTTGTTGGGCCAATGCAAGCACAATAGTATCCTCAACCTTAAAGGTGACAAGCACAAAAATATCACACATATAAGAACACTTGAAAAATTAAAGCATGTAAAACAGAACAGAATGAGGGTGGAGAAGAAGAATAATGCTTAATGATTAATATTAATTTACTAAAATACGTGAATACATATAATAATCCACGAGGAGAAAAAACCTTCAATGCAGCAAGCTCCTTTAAACCCATCTCAACTGAAAGCATACTCTCGATATTTCCTTCTCCAGTTAGATCACTGAAATCCACAGCAAGTTTGCTTCTCTTCACATCGTCATCGTTACCTGCGCAGTTCAGAGTAGATGATCACACAGAATGGTTGACATAGATGATACAGTACTGAAAAATGTCACACTTTCTATCTAATTCAGAAGAACCTCTAATGTTTTGCAACAAATACAATACAATGTTAACTGCAAAGACCAATATACTAGCTACTAGCCTTTTTCCCAGCCTACTTCCTTGGCCTTTTGACCAACAGATATGACAAACTCAAAAGGAAGTGGTGCTAAGGATGACCAGTATTTGTACTTCGAAACTGCAACATCTGCACAGATCCCTACAGAGACAAGAGAAAAATACTTAAACCTGCAAGTAAGAAATGATGGATCAACTGAATATCATCTGCTTTATAATAAAAATCAGATAGGAGTAAGCATAAATTTAACGAATAAACACATGCTCCTTACTTAAAACAAATGAACATGAAGCAGACTAAATTGATATGATATTAACGTCAGCATGGGACATCTGTGAATAAGGTCCAAGTTCAAAGAAAAATAAGTTCTAAAAATAATAACTCTCTGAGCTTTAAGAAAGTGTTACTGGCTTAATTTAAGAAATATACAGAAAAAGGTAAAGACTGGACCCCATGGGTCATGAACAATAAATCTAGAAGAAGAATTTCATTTTCTGTGACAAATTAGTAACATGATGTATAGCAGATACCATATTTTGCAGCTAAGCCCCAGTACCAAGCAAGCCAACATCTCTTAAGAAAAACTTCTTCCTGAAATGAAGATACAGTGAATATTTATATAGATAGATAGATGGATAGATAGATAGATGACCATTGATATGCTCGTTGCAACAAAGTACAAACCATTTCTTTCTGAGTCAAGATCATTCTTTGTGTCATTGAACAAAGGGCTTTCACTTCAGTTTCAGCTCCATTAAGTTGTTGTAGAACAGTAGCAGTGTCATTTTTGATGTTCTGATTCAAACAAAAATTGAAGCATAAAGGTAGCTGTAGCCAAAAACTATTTGATTAATTTTTGAATAACAATATGACAGAGGATACACATAGGGGGCATACCTCTAGTTCAGACCGAAGAGAAGCAATTTCTTTATTTACCCCATCCTTATTTTGTTTTGCATCCTTAAGTGTGGCCTGTGGAAAAGAAACTGGTTTGATTGTTATTTTTCTCCAAAAAGAAAATAAAACAAAACAAAAACAACTGCTATGTACTGAACAGTCCATTTTATTCCCATAGTTCAAAACTTCAAATCAAAAGCCCAAGTTTGACAATTCCACTTATACTATGATCTCATAACAAATCTAAGCTTTTCCAACCCAGAGAGCGTAGAGCAAGAATTAAGATAAATTTAAGCCAATCCCTAGTCATTTACATAACAAAATGTAGAGTTCCTCTATTACCTCTCTCTGACACAATGCAGCTTCCTTTCTGTAGATGGTAAGAGAAATAAGTTATAAATCCACCACAGAATTAAGAAGGGGCAGGTATAAAGGCAGGTGAAACTGCAACTTACCTGCTCAACAGTTTAGCTTCCAAGGATACCCCTTCTCCAAGAGCAGCAACCTAAAATCACACATAAGCAGCGAAGTTAATATGTCAGATTGATTTGCATTGATTAACATTACACTATAAATGACAATAAACAAAAGATATTTGCCCACCCGCAACCACACACACACACATCTTACAATATGTTTAAGAAAATCAATTACCTGTTTCTCAAGCTCCCTAACTCTGGCCTCTGCTTCCTCACATCTCTCTTCCTCAAGTCTGAGCTGCAAAGCATATGAATGAATTATTATACTCGAATAAGTGAACTAAAACATATACTGATGAAATTAAACTTAAAGAAAATAAGGCACCTTGTTAAGGATATTGTCATTCTCTTCTTGTAGCATATCAAGCTGCAGGAATTACATGACAAATTAACAACAATTGCAAAACAGAAACTACAAAAACAGTCATTTCCATGTCTTTGAATGACAGATAGTTATTATTAAAGCGTCAAATTACTCTCTAAATTTGGAAGTGCAAATAACATACTTCATCACGGAGTACAGAAGCCTCGCGTTGATCTCCATAATCTTTTGAGTTGAAATGTCTGCCATTCATGAACAGTGTTATCTCAGTTTCTTACCATACATGAAGAATTATTTATTTTTTGGTTTGATTACTACATTTCATCTCTACGAAGATTTTTTGGTGGATCAATTGGCGGCAAAGAAACTGCAGTCCTCATCGGCAGCGGCTTATTTGGCGGCACAGGTGGCGTTGCACGGAGAGACATCGACGTCCGTCCAGCTGATGTTGATCGAACCGACGTGGGTTCGTCAACTAAGTTCCTACCTAACTAAAGGAAAATTATAATACAATCCAATTAACTTCAATTTACTTTGAAAAACAAAAACAGTGAAAATCAATAATTTATTTAATAAATGTAGCACATTGTCATATAATTACCGCAGGTGAAGGTGATCTATTGATCCTTGCAGACGTAACCGCCGGTTTACCAATAGTAGCACTAGCACTACCAGCATTTGAACCGCTGTTAACATTTCTCAAACGAGACAGTACAAGAGGAGGAGGAGCGCTGTAATGAAATCCTAGATCGGTGTTATCCTCGTCGTCATCGTCAGCAGTTTGAGAAGCCATGACCTGAGCCAGCCGCTGAGCCGCCGCTTTAGCCGCGAAGTTCTGGTTCCTCTTGATAGCGGACATTCCAGAGACGGACCAAGATCGAGCGTGGTGGTGACGCGCAGGAGATGAAGAGTCGGTGACTGTGCTGCCTCCAGACTCGCTGCTCCACCGCCACTCGTTAACTGTACCGTCGGTTCCGTTCCGGTCCATTTCGCTTCCACTAGATGTAAGAGAGAGAGAGAGAGATTTGTGGCCTAGAATCTAGATATCGAGATATTCTTGTAATAGAAGAAGAAAGAAGATTAAGACACAAGTCAGTCACCGCGCAGCGTACAATGCGGGAGAGACAGGCGGAGATTCTTTCTCCCCACCGGTTAGTACATACAGTGGAGCCACTTTTTGGATGCGATTAAGTATCTTACAACTATTTATAATTAATTATTAAAAATTAGAAATTAAATTTTGGGAAACTGAATCCAAGTTATAAAACCATAACTTTAATTAGTGGATACATTAATGATTTACTTATTTATCGCAGACGGTGGACGGCGGACAAAGAAAATTAAATGCAAGGGATAAACCGTCATAAACAGTCAACTTAATTTGAATTTTGATTGGATTAGGATTTTTTTTATTTTTTAATTTAAAACATATTAACATATAATTTAATTAATAATAAAACATGGTTATGTCGCGGATAGTAGCTTATGATTCTTATTTCTATTATTAAGGTTTGCTAGAGAACTCTTCAAGACCGAGCTCTTTGAATTACTTCTCTTTTAGTCATCATTTCTTTCTCCTTATAAACCCTAAAATTATCCTTCATTAATAGGTCTGATAACCCCTTCAACTTCAGATCATTCCTCTTTCCAAGGCACTGAATTCAACAAAATTTATTCTCTTGTTATTCACCTCTTTGCTCAAGTTTCCATCAACAGGTTCTTTCAGGTATTCCCGCTTTGAGTTAATGGAGGTTTCCATTTCAAGATCGCGATGTTCATGATGATCAACAGATTCAAGATGGGAAGTCGGTTCCTCCATTTCATCAGTTTCTTCGTATTCTCGCTTAAATTAATGGAGTTTCCCATTTCGAGTTCGTGATGATCAACAGATTCAAGATGGAAAGTTGGTTCCTCCATTTCATCGACAATTTTTGGTGATAGTCTTGTAATTGTTGAGCTTGGTTGAAGGAATCGGGTGAAGACAACAATTTTATGGCTGAGTCGGGGAGATTCGGATTTCAGCTTGTCGTAATTTTTAGCCAAAGAACGATGGGATTTGTGCAAGTCTTCCGCCAAGGAATAATCTCCATTGTCTTGCATTATGTTAAGCATGGCCTTTGTCTTCTTGTCCAAATAAAATTTGTATGCAACGTGCCATCCGCTAACCCGTGCAAAACAATCGTGAACACAACCCAAATCCAGACCTGAAAGAGTAGTGAGAATAATTACTGTTATCCCACGACGAGCGCCATTAAAAGGCAGAGGCAGCCTGGTCCTGGTCCTGGTCTTTTGCATGATGAGTTTGAGACGATGAAGGAGACCGCCTTGGTATTGAAATCTTATTCTGACTCTTACGTAATCCTTAACTCACTCACCATTCGTCAATCATACATCCCAATCCTATTCCCACCCATTTAATTTGTCTTTCAGGACTCTCTGTAAACACCCTGCAAATCTTCCACGAGGGGCGAATATATTTTCTGTTCCCTAGCCATATGGGATTAACATACTTATATTTGGAATTATATGATTTCGGGTTACGACTCCTGAATAAATTCGAATTATACCTGTCAAAACAATTTTCTAGTTTTAATATTTTGACATGAAGGATGCCGATGACAGTGAGAAATTCTGTGGACGAACTCAACAAATCATTAATTATATTTAGATATTAACAATTTTGGTTATGACAAACGCTTGATGATATTTTCCAGAATGATACTAATTGCATTTGGTGATAGAAAGCAAACTCTGACTGCCACATTCTCTTCCAGGTTTTTAACCAAATTTAGCAGTCCTCTTTTTCCCATTTCCGCACTTAATTGACAATTTGCAGGGCACTGCTACCGACGTTTTCAATGATTGGTAGTATCAAAGTTGATTCCGGATTAATTTCTCTTTTAATTCTCTAAACAAATCAAGACAATCTCTCTCACAATGGAATCCTGAACAAACCAGAGACCCAATAGGGCATACCAAATGAAACAGTGAACAAAAATTTGGCGCACAATTTTAGGAGGCTCAGATCGGCAGTACCGGCTAACTAGACTGTCTGGTTTTTTTCGCAACCAGACTATTTACTCATTCTTCATGTAGTTTTCAGGTCCACTTTCCTATGCAGTTTCCGAAAACTCAATTGTCGCAATTACCACCCGATGCAATTTCAAGGACCCTCAGTTTCACACGTTCTGAAATTGTTTTAATTTTGCTTTTTACATCTTGGATGTCACATAGAATGATCATCCCATATTTACTATTACCTGTGAATTTAATTGGCAATTGGAAACTTTTAAGTGACTTGCCCCACATCATGTGAAACTTATGACTCAAATTTCACCCTCCACTCTGTCAAAAACTTAAAAATGATGCAAGATTCTTAGACTTCCCGGGCATCTTCTTTATATGCTCACGCCAAACCCAAATAATTTCACCACTCCTCCAGCATACTCGGCACAAAAGAAGAGAAAAGGCAACAACTGGGCCATAACAGGTAGATGAATGAGGGCATGAAATTTAATGCCAACCAACCCTCGGCTCTAACGCGGAACCTACCCAGGCTGACTTGCTTGTGTCCTTTTCCAATTTTAATGTGCATTTGAATTAATCTTTATCAGGTCTTGATTTTATCAGAAAAAAGGTAGTTAGGGTAATGATTGTTTATGGTTTAATGGCAAAATCTTGCTCATTTGCCCTTCGATAAAGCAAAGCCGATGCTTCCACCCTGCACATAAGCATTATGAAAAGAAAATGGAATGACAAGTCAAAATCCAAGTACGCTCCTCAAAGTGCAAAACATAAACTGAGAACACAATTATCTCACCAGCCCGGATGGACAACAAATCTTCCTGTGGATAGAGCCCAATTCACCTGTTCAAAACCATTGAAAGCATAAATGTGAGAGAAAGGAAATATAAATTTACATTCCAGCAGATATAAGTCCTTGTATTTTGGCAAAGCAGACAATTCCCATGCTGTTTTTACTTGAACTACAATTTCACAAAGTTATGTTTTTGCATGAAGAAACTCTGATATGTCTATAATATAATTTTATGCTCACAGCACATAAAAACCGGCATCTTGCAGGTAGCTAAGAATTTATTTGTTTAGACAACCCATTTAGAAAAATCTTAGTACAGGGGTAGTTGTGAGGAAAACAGAGAAAGAGTCACCAAAATTACCTTATCAGTTCCAAGGGAATTGGCAACTACATGAGTAACCTGTTCATCTATCTGTTTTGCGCAAACAGCACCAAACTGTTCAGCTGTCTGCCACAATGGATGTAGATGAGGATTGGCTTCGCCAACCGGAAACACTCTACTAAATACTATACGACAACCAGCCAAAATCTTTCTTTGCTCCGCTGCTAGGATATTTCTAACATCTACATCATCCAAAGCTTGATGAGAGAAAAATATTTTGTGTATTCTCTCAATAACCTATTTAAAGCAAACAAAAAAGAAAACAAAATGGACGAGGATCAGAGGAGAATTATTTGTTGACTATGAAATTAATGAAATTGCTGCCTCACCCCCAAAGAAGATGCCAAAGTCCCATCTTCTGGTCTCTCATCATGGTCAATCTCAAGAAGAGAAGGACCTAGAAGCCCAAACTGCCGCCTACTACAAGGAAAATAAGTATACCTGCAACATGTATAATTAGATGGGTACAGGTATCCAATGAAAGTTTAATAAATCAAACCAGAAAAGCAGAGAGGATAGGACTTAAATCAAAGAATAATTACCTTTCCACAACTATTAAATTCAGCTTGTTATGTGGCCATACCCTAACAGAATCATCAATAATCACAACAGCAGATTCCATACCCAGAACACCTTCCAGATCCTTACTCCTAGGAACCCTCTCATCACCGTCAAAGGGCTCCCCATCATCACCCCTAGAGATAACTCTTCCAGCAAACAATACCCCTTTAGGATCAAGCACCTTTGCCATCTCTGTAGCATAAAGCTTGTTCCCCATTGTGTAAAGATGTAGCTCAAATAGCTTACTAGCTCTCTCCAAAAAGGTCCAGATCCCAGGTCTCAGTTTAGTCCACATTCCCATATGAGGAAAGCGGAAAAGATGTCTCAGTGGTTTTTCACGATCTTGCTCCTCTTTCTGTCTCAATATCTCATCATGCACTGGGTCTACTTCATTGAACTGAACAGAAGCATAATTAAAATATGAAATAATCACACTTTTCCAAATAGAAGCAACAAACAAGGAAAAAGACAAGAAAAGAACTCCTCCATGCAACAGGAGTTTACCTTTGCTGAATTTAAAAGAGTATGATCTAGATCCAAGACAAGGCAGAGCTTGCGTGCAGCAAACATTTTCTTCTGTTCTTCCATCCTCCTTGCCCTCTCTCTTTGAATAGCGGCTTTTTGCTGGTCATCATATCCTTCAAAAAGATGCTCAACATCTCCCCAAGTGTTCTGGGACTGAGGAGCTAGTGGCCCTACTTCAGAACCCGAACCAGTTACAGATCGCTTGTCATCATGATTTGAAACTACAGCTTTCATGTCTACTTCCAATTTAGTCTGTCCTGGTTGAATTGGTAGATTCTGAGAAGCCATCGGTTGATTTGCTAATGGTTGTGAAACAGACATGAAGTCAGCAATATCTTTCAAACTCTGTGTGAATTGCCGGGCAATATCTGGTGGCAGTTGAGAATGCATTGGCTTTGCTTCTACTTGACCCTGTTGCTTTTGGGAATTCAAATTGTCTTTATTTCCATGGGTACTTGGCGTAGAAGGTCCATCTGTTCTGGATTGCTCAGGTCCCAAGCTCCCACTCCTTTGAAGTGCATTTCCATGTAGAAAGCGTCGAGGGTCACGGGGTTTCATGCGAACTTTTCCCAACTCATCCTACAAGGCCCATATATTATTCCACAGGCACAAGAAATTTATTTGAAGAAAACCAAAAGATGCTTAGAAAACAGAGATATTCTTTAAAACAGCAAAACACTCAAATCCTTACTTAAATATAGCAACATTCTTCAGACTTTATAAGCAAGAATAATTTCTGCATTCTCAAAACAATAAATAGGTGCTCACCATTGGAACTGCTTGAGAAGGAACCTGAACTGCTCCCATTGGTTTCGGCAAAATCCCTGCAGGTGTAACATTTACTGGAGATACTGCTCCCATACTTGAACTAGAACTGGGATGATGCATAGTAATTAGTGAAGTATCAGTAGACTTCTGCTGGGCTTCTGCTGCTAATTTCTGTTGTTGTCTCATCTTAAGTATATTTAACAACATGGTTGGATTCACTGCAATATCTTTCAATAAAGCAGGCAAGGAAGCTGTGGTACCGGGAATTGTCACTGGTACTGGCTCATTTCCACTAACCATATTGGGTGTACCACTAGTAGTAATTGGACAACTAGCTCCATTGTCCAATTTCCTGAGATTGGATTCTGCAGAGTCTACCAACTGATTTCTGTTCAGAATCTGAGGTCCAGCCATATCAGTGTCCTCCAACCAGCCACCATTCCCAGATATACTTTTCTCATCCCTATCAACCCAAGAATTTTTGAATCCATTCCTTTGCCTTTTTAGTGCAGGACCATCCAAAACAGGCTCCTCCACAGTCTTCTGCTTTCTTGAACTTAGAACTCCCCCAACAGATTCTACTTTTGATGCGTTATGCACCGTCGTCACTGGCTGGTGGTTGAGATCCAAAGCATCAGACTTGGCAAACCGAAGCCTAGGGTCTCTACTCTTTAGAGAAGCTTTCACCACTGGGTTAGATTTCACTACTAGATTAGACACAGAATTCACAGATGCAAGATTATTAGCAGAAGTCAATCCTTGCACATTGGAATTGTCAGCATGTTGAGAAGAAACAGCTTGTTGGCCCAGAATTGGTGTATTAACAGGTTTTATTCTATCAACGGTGGAAATGCTAGAAATCTCCCCACCGGTATCACCACCACCATCACCAGACTCTTCAGAAGGGGTTGGGCTGGGGAGCCTATCATTTGAAAGGAATGAACTACGACCAAATTTTTGTTGATATGAAGAAACAGCTCTGAGCGCATCAGTTTCATAAAGAGGAATTTTATTATCTTCAGTATCATGAGCTGCCTTTGCTACAGCCGAGCCTGATTTAACCATACCATCTCCAGCAACCAATGCTCTCTGTACGGGAGGTATACAAGGTGTCGTTTCCCGTGTGGGTGATGGAAGGCTGTCTGCATCATGTACCTTGTGAAGGTCAAGCAGTGGAAGCAAAACTCCTCTACTTTTATAACCAGATACTCCTGGTTTGAAAGCTTCCAGTGGCTTATTTTGCACCAAAGAGTCATCAGGTGAAGGAAACTTATTTTTAGAAGTCAGATCACTGGCAACATTTTTGGCTAAAGCATTATAATCCTTCCTATTCACCCCATTTATGGCTTGCATGTCTTTCTCATTATCACAGGCTCTAACACCCAGAGATAATACCATGAATTCCATCTGTTAAACCAACATATTTAAGTGTTCAGAATCATTAGACAACCTTCCATCTAAACTGAAAACTGAAAAGTATTTAAATTTTTTTGAAATAATACAGTTAGAACCACACCTCTTTTATCTGATCAGGGGAAAAAATAGGAGGATCATGACCCTTTATGAAAGAAAGTAGCCTGTAGCAAAAATGCCCCAAAATAGATAAACTAAATAATCTGACAGAGACGGCTAATAAAGAATGTTACGAGGACAAAACAATGAGCATGGTAAAACTGGAACCTTGAGAAAATGTCTTTATTTGGTTCTTTCAAAGAATGATTCATGGAGCAGAATACCTGCAAACAAACAACCATTTTCAAAATACTACATTCTTCACAAACCAGCATAATAAATAAATTAATAATGTCAACCAGTCATGTCAAAGTAAACTTTCAAATGTTGGTGTCTTACAGAATGAACAGATTGAACTGCTGAAAATGCTAGTCGAATGAGAGCATCCTTTGTGGGAACATTAGTTTCATTAACCACTTTCTGCAAGCTCTCCAGAGTGCTCTGAAGTTTTGAACAAACTCCTTCGAATGATCTACAACACACAAACCCACAAAAATCAATATCCAGAACCCAAAAACTTTGGTCAAAAATTCATCAACAACATTCAATCCAGTTCACTTACTTATCAGCATTTACCACATTAATAACACTCTCTAAAGCTTCCCGAATTACATCCACTTTAATCGACTTCACTTCTTTTACTAATTCACTAACTTTATCATTAGACTCAGAATCCAAATCAATCTCGCCTTCCTCCAACTCGCCTTCCTCCAACTCAATCTCATCTCCGCTATCATCAATCACAACTTGCTCCACTTCCTTCTTTTCATCTTTAGTACCACCGCCGCTGTTAACGGATGCCACCGACGACGACGGTGACGATCGTTTCGACACTTCATCTTGCTCAGCCTCCATAAAAATCTCATTGAGAGGTTTATTCTGTACAGCACGCGCCCACGCAAGATTATGCAAACCAGGCCCGTATCCGCGACAAATCGTCGGATACTTGCTATATAGATCCCGCATCGTCCAAACCCTAGCTGCTGCCTCACCTTTAGGTTTCGATTCTTTAATCACCTTAACTTCTTGATTAATATTAAAATCCGCTTCACTGATCTCTTCAACCGACACCGTATCCGAAATTTCACCTTCCTCTACATCCTTCCCCATCTCCCAACTCAATTTCTCCTCTTAAATTATTCAACAGCTCAGCCACAGCCCCCGCAAGCATATATAAATAAAGACACCAGATCAAAATTAACAGTCACAGAAATACAAATTCAACCGACCATTCAACAAATCTCACAGAATAAATACATAAACAGATTGATTAACAATTATCCTCTCCTTATTACTCCGATTTGCGATCTTTGACCTAAAGTTTACCGAAACGGATTTCAATCTCAATTTCAATCTCAAGTCCTTAATCTCTGATTCAGATCTGCTTGGATCTGTTCGTCCAACAGTTTATTTACAAGGAAAATAAACACTAACTCGTTAAAATGGTGAATAGCGATGAAGAGATGAAGCGCACGGGGAGTTTTATACGGAAGGAGTCGAATCTAGTACAAACGCTAGATTTTGAATCTGGGCCGTACACGTCATCTATCCGTGTGTGGAAAACATTTTAATTCTGGTGGGCGTAACGTGTGACGCAACTAGGACTAGTAGTATAGTGCGGGGCGGAATTGCTGACTCATGAATTGATGGGCGGTTGATTTGGGTTCCGGAATCTGCACGGGTGAATCAGGATCGTACAATTTCTTATCAGAGAGGAAAGGAATAAGATCATAAATAGATAGATATTCACGGTATGCATTCGTGTGAAGCCTAAACTCATCAAGAATATGGAAACCCTGCTTGGAATTAAGCACTACGAATTATATAAATTTTAAATTAAGGAAAATATATATATATTTAAAGAGAATTATATTTTTAAAATTAAATAAAAAATGAAATTAGTGTGGGTGTTAATTAATGCCAAAGACAGCTGCAGATTCTTCACCCCACCAAATTGCCAACACGAAAGCATGAAACAATGCTTTGGCAGGAAGGAAAGCCATTGAAATGGGAATTCAGAGCCCAAAGAGGGTAACAGACTTACAAATATAAAAGAAAAAAAAAAAAAAAAAAGATTCAACTTGGAACCTGCACGGCAGCCTCTCCCAAGCAGTACCAAGTCTTGAACTTTTTCTAGGACTCCCCTCGTTAACACTGGCAATCTCCTGGAGACTATTTTCCGGGAAAATATTATTGTATATGGTAGAAGAAAATGAAGGATAAGACTTTGGAGAGTACTAACCTTGGGACTTCTCCAAGTCTCCTCCCGTTAGCACCGGCAGTTGTCCGGAGATTATTGTTGCGGAACGCACAGGATATGTGCTAAAATAAAAACAAAAAATAAGTTTGATTGGGCTCGTCCTTTACGGCACAAAAATAAGTTTAATTTTTAGAAAGTTTTAATTTTAAAATATTTAATAATAGAAAAAAATAATTAAAAAAATTTTATAAATATTTAAGTTTGAATCTTGAACATTAAAGTGATACTTTTAAAATAAATTTTAACTATTCATTTCATTCATCCTTTAACTATAAATAGATTTCATATACTAAATCATCCACCAAAATTATAAGTATAAGTAGTCCTAAATAATTGTAAAGTTTTATAATTTTATAATTTTTTCGTTCAATTTAAGCATTTCTCTTGAAGTTCTCTTACAATTTTTTAATTCTTTCACTTTATTTAACATTTTAAGCATTTTAACATGTTCAAAATAATTTTTCACACAATAATTAAGACTTGTTTAATATAGTAACGAAAATTTGATACTAACTAAATGTCGTACGGATTCAGCAAAAACCTATCTTGTGACATTATACTCCAGAAAAATATATTTCCATGTTGTAGCAGAAGGAAGAAATTGAAGGATGAGATAACTTTTCAGATAGCCTGTCTAATTCAAAGAAATCATGGACAATGAAATCCCATTTCAAACAAACTGAACTCTTTTAAAACAAAAATGTTATTAAGTTCATACAAGTTCATCAACGCCAGTTCTAAAACCAAAACAGTAGTCATTCGGTTGAATGCATCTCAGCATAATCAGAAGAAAAGCAAAATGGGCTAACTCCTCAGTTTGATTTCAGCTCAGCAGATGAAAACTTCTATCCTCTTGCCCACTGGCTCTTTCCTCAAGCAGCCTTCTTTTCTACAAGCTTCTCGATTAAATCAGCTGCCTCTTGAACTGTTGTAATGTTCTGGGAGCTTTCCTCTTCTACACTAATTCCAAATTCTTCCTCCAAACTCATAACAATTTCCACCTGTATTTATAGAATTGGAAGATAGTTATTCCTCTCATAGAGTCAAATTATGTGGTCAAATTCAAATATCACCGAACACTGAGCAGCAAAGCGAGACGAACTGTATCAAGTGAATCAGCACCAAGTGCAGAGAACTTGGATTCTGAGGTGAGCTCTGTCTCTGCAGGCAATGCCAATTGTTTCCTCACTATCTCACAGACTTTCTGCACTGTTTCAGGCTTGGCCTGCCAGAAATGTACAAAAACATTGTCAGCACACATATGAATGTTGTCTATTTTGTTCACGCTCCCTCCAGTGACAGTTAGAATTTCCTTTTTGTTTTATTGAGCTAATCATGAAATTAAGATAACATAAGGGGAGAGAGTGTTTACGGCACAGCAGACACGGAAACGATTACTCTTCAAAGAAGGAAAGCTGTTCTTTCTCCAACCCAATGTAACCATCTTCAGATTTGAAGTCCTTTCACTTATCTGCACAAGAGCAATTTAGCATTCAGATTATCCAAACATTTGGAGCTCTGATTGCTCCTTTAAATGCTAGTTAACCGACCTCCATGCTACTAACCATAAGAATGATATATATAAAATTTATATTGAGTTGTTTATACAGTGATTTGTAATATTAGTTCTCAAATCAGTAACTAGTAGACCACTAGCCAGGCAGGTTAGGCTTGGGAATTCAAGTTGAAAATGTATGCATATGGAATTCGTTTTGAATATCATGCGGTTTTCATCATTTGTGATCGTTCTGTCACCAACTACAAAATCTAATATACCAGAAATATTATCTTCAAGTGTTTTCACTTCATTTTAGTTCCTCGTAGATGAAACACTGGATAGACATAATCAACATCGTCTTCAACACGCATAATTATACAACTTACCATAGAATACTTTAACATGAATACTCATGTGAATGCTAAATTATAAAATCATTCTCGTAAAAACCAAGATCAGTTCCAATATCCCTACACAATTTTGGTTATGCAGCGCGATGCCTGTTCATCTGATATGGCATTTAGCTCTGCTTTTCTTCACTAATTTCTAAAGCTGGTCATAAATAAATCACTGTAACTTTGAGACCCATATGTCAATGTGGGTACAGCATTATACTACAAAGGAAACCTCATAAAGGACCTAAAATTTTCTCCTGATTTTCCAATTCTCGTACTCCTCTTATACCTAGCCTTACTAGTGAAAATTTCTAAATCTGGAAGGAATTCATCATGCAAGCAAGCAACATTTCAACCTCTTTTTGAAGGTGGCTCAAAGTCCAAACAACAATAACAATACCAAGAATCCATCTTTACTAAATTAAATCAACCAAAAACCCAGATAGCAAGAAAAGCATATCTAATATATTGAAGTCGTGATATAATAATGATAAACAAAACCCAGAAAGCAAATGCAGAAATACACGCAAAGTAAAGAATTACCGCATCATTCCCGAGCGAGGGCTTCAATGAAGAAGCGAAGGTAACACAAGTAGCCGCAGTCAAAGTTGCCATTCCAAGCAGAGGGGAAGAGATAAGGGGGTGTGAAGAGATAAACGGAGAAGGTGTAGACAGAAAGTTGTTTGTGAACCAGAAAACACAGCTAGCTGTTCATATGCAGAAAAAGTAACTTGCTTTATCCACTTGTTGCGTAAGTCCTCTTTGTATTATTGGCTGCTGGGCTGGTTTTGGAATCTTGTAAGAATAGCAGGACAAACGAAATCTTAACGAGTGTGAGATCGCCACACATTTACTGTGAACCTTGGTCAGGTCTATCTGCCTTACACGTGAAATTTTCATGGGAAATCTGCTCCCTCTGTCACTCGATTCCCTTGCTAATCGTACATGCATAATAAAAAAAATAAAAGTTACTATTAATTCAACATTAATATTTCATGCAAAGCAATTAAATGTGTAATTAGTGTTCCTTAATTTTGTATTTTTAATGATTTCAGTTATCCAAGTAGTGGGTATATATGACAATACACAATCAAAGCTTAAAGTGTCAAGGAAACAAGGGAAGTGATCAAAAGGGTACAACCACACGGTAGAAGAAACTGGTAAGCCTCGTAATCCCATCGAGTCTGGCGAATTATTTTCTCATTTCGTTTACAAGTCATTATCGGATTATTCGAATTTCGAATTCTTAAAATCTCCTCGGTTGATTCGGATTCCTAATTCTACAAAAGTTGACGTTGCCAAGATCAATTGCTTTATAAGAAACTCGATCGACAAAATTCAACTTTGCATAACATTTTCTTGACAAGAGATTAAAAACCTTGCATTCAACCATGGCTTCCTCGGCAACTCTCTTCGTCCTTTCAACAGTACTACTGTCTCTTTTCTTCTTCCTTGCGCTGCAGAAGAGCCCACTTGTCCGTTTGAAGCAATAGAGCAGTTAGGAGATTCAATTGCCGATACCGGCAATCTCATTCGCAGTGGTCCCGCCGGTGCTAGATCTTATGCTTCGTGGCTGCCGTAAGGTGAAACTTACTTCCGCAGACCAACTGGTCGCTTCTCCGATGGCCTACTTATGATCGACTATTTCGGTAAGTTACATCAAAACCTGTCCGTTTTATGTTTTCTTTCTTTGCATGAATGTAGAAATTGATACAAAATCGTGAATATATGTGAATGTTTTGAAGCTATGGTTCTTCAACCCCCGCTTCCAAATCCTTATCTGGACAAAAGCAGTTCGTTCGATCATGGTGTCAACTTTTCTGTAGCTGGAAGTACAGCGCTGAGCAATTCGTTCGTCGCAACAAGAAATATCAAAACTCTGAACAACATTTCTCTCAGTGTTCAGGTTAACTGGTTCAGAACACACCTCAACTCAGTTTGCCGTACAAACACCTGTTAGTGACATTATTCATGTCGTATAAGCAAGATTACATGTAGATTTAGTACCATTAAACTACATGTAGATTTAGTTCCATTAAACTATCTGTAACTCTTACGTAACTTCTAACTAAATTTCAACAGTGTGCCAGAAAGCTTAGGAGACTGCTTGTCATGGTGGGGGAGATAGGCGGCAATGACTACAATTATGCTTTCTTCCAAAGAAAAGCTATCCAGGAAATTCGAACTTACATCCCAGACGTTGTTGGAGCCATTGTTGACGCCGTCAGAGTACGTATCCTTCCAATTCTTTCCCTTATTTCATACATCAGATTTCAGCTTCAATCTTTATCATATTTTATTTTCTCTTGAAGCAGGAAGTGATTCGCCTGGGTGCAGTCCGAGTAATTGTTCCCGGAAATTTTCCCGTGGGATGTCTTCCAATTTACTTGACTTCATTTCCAAACCTTGAACCCAGAGCTTACGACGATAAAGGATGTCTGAGAGGTGCATTCGCATTGTCTCACAACTATGACCTTCAACGGGCTCTAACTTTGCTCCGGTCGAATTTCCCCATGCTGTCATATTGTACGCCGATTACTACACCGCCTTTCAATCAGTTCTCCGCCGTGCTCAGCATTTAAGTGAGTTACTTCGATATTCGCAAATTCAATTACAATTTCTGCCAATACCTGTTGGTAATTAATTTTCATCTAATTCTTTGGTGTAGGGTTTGAGCCGGGATTGAGTCTGAGAGCTTGCCGCGGGACAGGAGGATTATACAACTACGATGGGAACAGGATGTGTGGATCGCCAGGCGTGCCCGTTTGCCCTAGTCCGGATCGACATATAAGCTGGGATGGCATACATCTGACACAAAATGCTTACCGCCGTATGTCAGAATTTCTGATAAGTGATATTTTATCTAAAATTCAAGAGAAAGTATGGTGTGACACGGTATTATTATTATATTAGTATTATTGACGTGACAAGATAGAGTTTTAAATAATACGGTACTATCATATTAATATTACTAGAGAAATTATTTAATTAACGAGATAAAAATAATATATTTATTATTAGTGAATAAAAAAAATTAAAAAAATAATTTCATAAAATTTTCTCGTCATTGATTTTTTTCATCTATTATTAATAAATATATATCTCTCACTTTATTAATTGAAAAACTTTGCCATATTGACAAGTAGGATCGTCCATTTAAGATTTTTGTTTAATTAATAAGATAAAAAATATGTATTTATTAGTAGTTGGTGAAAAAAATTAATAAAATTTTTTATAAATTTCTTTCATCATATTAATTAAATAGTAAAATTTTAATTTTTTTTTAATCATTACTAATAAATATATTTCTTTTAATTCATTAATTAAATAATCTTATCACGTTAATAATACTAATATAATAGTACCACCTCACTTAAAATTCTCTAAAATTCAATTCAATACATAGGATAGAAATTGACAATTTATTCCAAAATTTTTTAATTTTGTACCGCATGCCTCAAATTTTCAGAGATCAGAAAATAAAATCATACAATTTTGTTTATGGAAAATTTTCAACTTATCCATGAACTTGTTTCATAAAATGATATGCTAACCAACCCTTTAACGTGATCATAGCTACTGAAGATGAATGCTTAAGGTAACATCAGAATCTGATCGCATAGCGAGAGAGAGAGAGCAGAAAGCAAACCCACTATAAATTGAGTGACATGTTCAAAACTTATTAATAATAGGAAATTCTAAAATCCATTCCATAATCAAAAGTTCCGAAACTGACAAATATGAAGGGTTGCTATATATGATACTAGAAACCTCATCTTCTCTAATAACATGAAGTAAACTAGAAACCCCGACGTCTGGTTCTGGGGACATTCGTAAACTAACCCCTAATTTTACAGTCCAGGAGTTTTTGCGAATAAAATAATCTGTCTAACTTCGGTTTGGAGGGTAAGCAGTATCAAGGACAATCCGTCCAAAAACATGTCGCACATCCCGCAAACTGCCGCCTGCAAGTGACTCGTAGTCACTTCTTCTCTTTGTCCTGGGTATAAGTCCCCTCTCCGTGTCCCTTGAAAAGCATTCAGAAAACTTGCACACTTGTCGTAATGTTTCTAGAGGCACGAAGACCTGAGAATTAAACAAATAGTTATAACAAGTAAATACCTTACAAGAAGCTTGAGAAAGCATAGATAAAAGTGAGTCCACACTAGATCTGAGGATGGTGCTTGTGGATAGTCTGTTCATAGCCTCGAAATATAATCTTCAGCCGTCATCTTGCATACTGCAGCTTTGACAGATGTTGCAATAACAATGACCAGATATTTGTATCCTAGATTTGGTGGAAAGAACAATTGATGGAACATTTATGATGTGGTTGGGATATATTCTATCTTTACAGCTTGTAACAAAGATCTGCAACTATGAACAGCAAGACCAAATGCAGCAATGGATAATAGATCTCGAGTCTGATCGACTAGAACTTTGTGGAAAGCAAGGATACTAACCCTGCACTCAGATATTACCACAACATACCAATTAATACAGACAACGAAGAACCATTTTCATTCCGAAGAAAGTTCAGTGCATACAAGGAGATAAAAACCTTAATCTCTTTTCCCTTCCCCCCGAGTCTCTGACACTTGATACGGAACAGAAGAGGGAAGAAAGCGTGAAAGTCGCGCAAAATACATGAGCTTGGGCCACACTTTGTTTCGGCCCTCAACAGTTAGCTCATTATTATGAGCCTGGCTAAATACACCACAAATATAATTCCCTAATCTTTAATAATTTTAATTAGCATTCATAATTTATAAAACTATATTATGTAATTAATTATTCTATCGAATAACTTGTAACTATTTAAAATAATAAAAGTAGGATCACATGAAATGATTAAAGTAGTGATACAATCATAATACTCTAATTTCCAAGTAACTTCCGAAAATTGTGGGAGGAATGTAACCAAATTAGTCAATGAGACAGCCTAAGCAAAAGCAATCATCAAGTTTTGTATGAGAAATGAGCACCCATCACCTTGACCAACTTATTTTGTGTAATTGTCGATAATTTAAATAATTAATTTATTAGATAATATTATTTATTTATTTTTATAAATTTAATATTAATTTATATTATATTTCATATAAGATATGATATAATACTTACATCTGTATTCAATTTTCACTCGAACACTAATCATATTTATAATTAGATGAATAATTTTTTAATATTAATAATATAATATTCATGTAATTTTTTAACAAAATTATAGTTTATAAGTATCGATAAATGTTTAAATATTGTATTAATAATTAATAAAACAACTTTATTTAGCATGAATGGAACTAAAAAAAAAAAAACTTCTAAGACTTGTGTGTAATAATCAGTGTGAATTGCACTTGTTAAATGATTGTGTTACTGTTGAATTAATTGAAACACGATTCGCATAATGCGAATCACACACGTGTTCAAAACCTAATTTGCATGTGATTCATTGAATTTTCAAACCCATTTTCCACGTATCGTGATTCGTGATGGTCCTCGAATACAAAAGGATATGAATGAGACAGTTTTTGACTCACAGGCGTTGATTTTACTTGCCATGATCAGCAAGCTGTATTGATCCACATGATAATTTGAATTTTCAAAGCACCAACAGCGATGAAAACTGTAGTAAAACTATGGTGAAGTAAGCACATTGCGTCATTCACGTGACGATTATTGACACCATGAATTGCAGATTCAAAGTACACAAATATCAAGGAAATTGCAAACAAATTAAAGTTCTGTGCTGTCTCTGTCGGATTTGAAGGCAAAACGTGCGTGCTGTTATGCAAACGAAATCATCGCACATATGGGAATCAATGGTTTACGTTTACGAGTCATTTTCAGTTCAAAGAATCTTTGAAAACTTTCAATGACTCCTGCTCCTTACGTTATTGACATTCAACTCCTGTTTGGTGTTGTTTATGACATTATTGAAAGAACATATCATAAGAGGAAGAACCCTAAACCCCTTTTCAATTTTGCCAAATGAAATTTCAATTCGTTAATTATATAGCCAGTCATTGCTGTTTTTAGCCAGTGCTGTAGTGTATAAGAGAATTGGCTATCTTTCTTCATGCAAATTACAGGAATTGGACATGACAAATATGCGTCGAATTTCAACAATTGATGCTTACATTGCGTTTCTTTGTTGTGTAAGCAGCAAGCGATGTAACATGCAGAGCGTTATAATTCACCGCCCTTGGGTCGACTATGTTATCTTTGTGACAAGCTCTCGCAGAAACAACAGCCCTGCTAGTTTCGTTGGGTCAACTATCTTATCTTCATGACAAGCTCTCAGTCTCCTGCAGAAACAACGGCCTGCTAGATTCGTTGAAAAAGGACGCAGTTCCATTCAAATGCCAGCCCAAGACTCATCACATCAATGACCCATCTCTCTCTCTCAGTTGTAATCCGGATAATAACATCTGAATCCCTAAATTTTAGCATTATAACAAAAGAATACAAATTTTATAGACTGACTTATTACAAATGGATAAATTTATGTCCCTCTTTATTAAAGCATAAAATCTTAGGAATCGGGATGTTATTACTCAATTTGTATCATATATAAAGATGTAGCTGGCTTGTCTCAGACTCACCATCCGGCAGTGCCACCTCTGTGTATGATCATCTCATCTCATTTTCTTGCCCTACTTTGCATTTAATTCCAATCGCTCATCAAATGTCAGCCTTTTCCTACCCGCACCCCACTTTCGTTTTCGACTCGTTTTTCGTGCCAGACACCTCGAACAACATGTCTAGCTTCCCTCGGCAAGCAACCATTATTACAGCAAATACAAAACCCTGTTTTCCTCCAATGCTTCCGGCTAGTGATAATGAATGCTTTCAGGAGATTCCTTTGCTTGCTCAAATCTATGAAACTAGCCCTTCTTACAAAATTAGTTGCAATACAGTAAAACAGGATCCAAACACATCCCCCGCGGTGGCTGAGATGGATGGTGGCGATCAATCAGTTGCTCAAACGGAGTCTGCGGCCGAGAAGAAGAGAAAGAACGTGAATGTAAAAGTATATTACTGTAGAAACTTACACTTGATGTGTAGTAGTGATTTGCTAGCTTTGCATGAGCATTCGTTTGTTCAATTTCGTTGTGATTTGAAATAGGTTGGAAGAGAACGCAGAGGAGAGAGAGAAAGAAAGAATAACAGTGGTGTTGCGGGAAACGCAGAAGAGAGGAGGGGAAAACCGTATGCGAAGAGACAGAAGAAAGTGGCTGAAGAAACCCCAAGTGATTATGTTCATGTGAGAGCAAGGAGAGGCCAAGCTACAGACAGTCACAGCCTAGCTGAGAGGGTAACTAACCCTTCAATTTTCAACTGATTAAGACTTCTATTATACTTAAAATGCGATGAAATACACTTCATTTCAACTGAATATTACCTTTTCCGAATTGATTTACAGGTAAGAAGAGCGAAAATCAGTGTAAGGATGAAGCTATTGCAATCACTAGTTCCAGGATGTGACAAGGTGACAGCTTCTTAATTTAATCTGCATGTTTACGTTCGGTTTCTTTAATCGGTATATAATTTACTTACGTTTACACGTTATCTTTGCCAAAAAATAAGAGAGTCCAAAATTCTAACATTTTCGTTGATAATGTCATTTGACTTTCTGGTCTCACGAAGGCATGGCACACACCACGACGTCAAGTTATATATGTGTAATCTGTTCTATTGTCTATATTCCAAATTCCAAATATTCGTTTTCAAAGGAAATTGACGATGCATATAATCTGATTGGTTATATTTTCTTTTACATTGATTACTACGATAGATAACTGGCAAGTCTCAAATATTGGATGAAATAATTAAATATGTTCAGACTCTACAGACTCAAGTCGAGGTAATTAATTCTTAATTATGTTAATTAACACAGCTTGAACTGTTGTTCATCAACCTTTTGTGTTTACAATGTTATCATTAGCCAGTACTTAATTAATTATCGTTATCATCTTCAGTTCCTTGCAGCAAAACTTGCTTCTGTAACTCCCATGTCCAAAGACCTTGACATCGACTTCAGCATAAACCCATTTGCCCAAGAGGTTACTGCATTTTCTTGACTTTTTAGCTGTGTTAAATTATATATATATATATTAACTCATAGTTATAAATTTGCAGAGCCTCGATTATCATCAATTACCACCTTTTCTAGAAACCAGCTCCCCCTGTGCTGGAATCCAGAACATCGATTTTCGTCAATTCCCAGAGGAAACACAGAACCCAAATCCCATGTTGCTTGATCATCAGGAACAGAGATCCAAATGCACTGTAATCCTTCAATTACTCGTATATACTTGGATTGAAACTGTACACGATAATGATATTCCTTTCTAACTTCGATCACTCATACTCACTTTAGGATAATGGCAATTTGTTATGGGAAGCAGATCCAACCCGAGAGAAGAACTTGCTAATGAATATGCATGGATTTGATCATTAATTCTGTAAGCTCACTTCAAATATAAATATTATATTCCAAGTTTAATTAATAATACGATCTACCAACTTATTTTTTCCTTACAGAATTTATGGTTTTTCTGCAGGCAAACTATCAAGGGGCTCTCTTGCATGACTTGTCACTATCGATTTTCTCTTATATATTCTGCAACATTGTTAGAATTAAAAATGTCACATGACTTGTTTTCACTTGTAATATTCCAGAGAAAGAAGACAATGCTGGTTTGACTAGCTCGTTTGGCTTTCATTTCAATAATTATCTTCGTTTGTTGACTCTGAATTTCTGAATAGCTTTATTTCGGTCCATTATGTAGTCATTATTCTTCCTTTGATTCCTTCTGTGCGTACCACAATGTAGTGTCGTTACACCTTCCATGTATGCTTAAAATTAGCAGGGTTAAACGGGTCGGCCTGCACTTTATAATATTTTGAAAATTGTGATTCAACCAAGCAGTCATTAATTTTAAGTAATGACTTACAATATTATAAATTGACCAATGAAACATGATTTCAATCTTGTCCCCCCGCATACTACTTTGTCAAAAAGTTGTAATAGGATGACTAAATTCACCAAATCAACTGGGCAAACAAAACATCGTGTTTGCAGATTAGAGACTTGACGGTCCATGCATCTTGTTGTCCTGTAGGGTTAATAAGGACCCCGTCAAAATTAATCATTCATCGAGCACATTGAAATCGAGATTTCAAAAGCCACATGAATTCAAGATTTTCAAAGAAAGGACCATTAGTTTCTTGCATTGTTACATGCAAAAAATTAACATTCGAGCAATAATTGTATGCCAACTACAACTAGGTTAATCATGTCTTATTGTATAAAAAAAATCAAAAGTGAGTTTTATAAATTAATTGAAAAGGGGACTATCTAGAAGGATACATGTGTCCGGACATTGCATATAAGCATTCGGGGCAAAGAAATTGGTAGATACAAGAGACACAATTGCACAAACAATATCTACATATAACATTAACTTTATAGTCTTTTCTCCAAAACATAGAACTTAAAGGACACGTTCATATTTTAACACCACATACATACAGTAAATGTCCCTTACTACTGTTTTTTATTTTTTGGCTTTTAAGTAAACCCTAGTGGCCACAACAGTTCTCTTACTACTTAGTTATAAGTTTCTTCAGAAATATACAAACATACATATAACAACGCTACGATAGGCAGTCAAAGTCGGATGATTGATGGCTAAACACAAAGATGTAATATCATCGATCACCCGAGGAATTCAAAAGAGTCGAGAGATTCGCAGCAAGGAGTTTTAATAAGATGCTCATAGTTTGGCGTTGCCCCGACACCAAAGTTATTCTGATTGTCGTTATTATCTCCTTGGCCAAGATATTCTTCCGGAGTTGGGTAGCTTGCAGTTGCGGTGTGAGTTGGAACATAATCGGTTTTCTTCCTAGCACGGACAAGCTGAAACATAATTGTGTGGAAAACTTGGTGAATTACTACCAGTCGTGAATTATTTCTCCGATGATTGAAGTAATTTAAGTATTAATGGACGGATAGAACTCACGTATGAACCAATGATACCATCTTTGAACACCATTAAGTAGTCTCCAAGCTCCAAGTGATACTTCCTTATGAACTCCCCTGGCAAAATTTGGATTGATTTTCATATTAATTCAGTAAACAACAAGTTATATGGATATTTATTATGCAAATAAAAAGATTGATAATTGAAGTCATTGATGGGAAGAAGCAAGCTAGAGATTTAAGCTCACTGGCATTCTCAAAGATGTAAATACGACCGCGGTTGTTGGGCCAGAACCTGCCATTGGAGATAGATAGAACCACAATTATGTCAAATGAGAAGACCAATGCAAGGAAAATAATCTGTTCTGTGTAATTCAGCCAAACCTGAATTTGAATGTCCACACTTGCTGATAGTCCATGTCATCCAAGTGCATCCAGAAACCTCCTTTGTCGTTCAGGGCAGGGAGATTGCTCTCAGCAAATTTCTGAAACAAAAGAGTGCTGGTTTTAGAAATAACATTATTCATCCTCAATCACATTCAAATTCAGTAAGTCTACAGTACATTGATGCCAAGCTTGAAGGTTAGAAGGGAAAGTTTTTCAAACCTTTGGAATCACTATGCGCCCAGCCGAGCTCACATCACTGTTTTGCAACTGTTTCTCGAATAGAAACCTCATCAGGATTGGATTGAATTGCTGAAAGTTGTGCGTATAAGAACATTGATCAGGAATAGACAACCACCATATATGTACAACACCAAATGAATCATTATAAATGCCTGATTTCGTTGGCAGGGAAGTGTGCTTAGCTAACTAGATTCCTGCACCAGCTTTAGTCTATGCCTTGAGTAGAAAACAATCACCACAATAACACCTCAACTAGATCATTCAATGAAAGGATAAACTAAACTGCATGGCTGAAGGAAAATTTTTTTAATATTTTTAAATGATTAGCATATGCAAGGAAATAATCATTAATAATTTCTTCAATGCAAATTTTGAACTTTCTACAACCTATTGGTCAATTAATATTGAAACATATGATTTTGATCCCATATTATTGATTAAATAGAGAGTTAAATATAATCTGTAAACTAAAAAACTTGGTTGAAAAAAAATAAGTTTTAAAAGTATTAAAATTTTATCTTAGACCAAAAAAAAATTGATTATACACCCAAATTTCATGCTAGGACAAAATAAATCGAGTACAATTTTCCTCATCTAAACACATGTTGTTAGCAGTTAAGGAGTTGATCATTATTTTTATCTCATTTATATACAGAAAACAGGTATAAATCCAGCAATAATTATGACAAAAAAAATTCTATAAATTCTATTTAAAATAGAAGCTTTTCAGATCAGGAGTGCTACATAAGAAAAGGCAAAATGCAAAATGATAAACAAGCAAAGGGTGACGAACCTGAGAATAATCAATAAATATTACACAGATCAAGATAGGAAAATACATTACTGCGGTTAATCAACAGTTTTATGACCAAATGATTCGGGAAAATCGAAAGTAACACTCGTATAACATGCAAATCCCATTGCTGCAGGGAGAGGTTACATGCAGGACTAACAAGCCATAAGAGCAAAAGGGTTAGTAACAAAGTTCATCAGGAATTCAAAGAAAGCCAGAGGTATAGCAAAACTTACACGAGCAGGAGGTGCAGGCGGAGGCAGACGGAGGACACGTGCGACTCGTGGGTGGAAAACCAGCGGGTTATCAGCAGCAACCCTCTGGTTTGGCGGTCTCCTCCGATTTTCACGGTTCCTGGAACGTCCAGCATCTGGCTCTCGATTCCTTCCTCCTTGATTCACCTGATCACCGTTAGCCGAGTTTGCCGGATTCAGAACAGCATCGCCAATCTCCGAAATGATAGCCATTGCCACGAGAGATCTTCAGGCCTTGAAAATTTCAGTGTCCCATTGCAAAGTGCAGTCCTCTCTTTAAACAGCAGGAGGACGCTTGCTATTTTGTCGTCTTCTTCGTACGAGCGAGCTTCTTGGTGGTTGCAATTACGGACGCTCGTCAACGAAAAAATAAAGAGTGATTTTTTTTGTATAAAAAAAATGAAGGAATCATTGGTAATTTCTCTGGTTCTGAGGTGACATTTGTGCAATAAGCATCCATTTTCGCTGTTGTGATAATACGTTTTTGTTGTTTTCCTTTAGGTTTAGGGTTTAGGTTGGTTTTGCCACCATTAATTTGCGATTCTTTCAGTTTTACCTTTTCAACAAGAATTAATAAAGCATTGAATAGGGTTTTGGGAGTATATGAAAATGGGATTACGCGATAGGATTTGAGAGTTACGTCAAAGTGGGGAGATTTCTGTACAGGTGTTGCCATTGCTATCAAAGCTTGGACACGAATCACTTCTGGATCGTGTTATCACCCATTAACGACTGGTTTTTCATACCACCCAATGAAGAAAAGAGAAAACCACCGGTGTCTTTGGGATGGAGCGTTTGACTCCCGTTCATACTCTTCCTGCTTGCCTAACAAAGACGCAAATTTCTAGGCACAAAATAAAAATGGAAAATATGTAATTTATAATAAAACCAAAAGTATTTTAAATGGGTTTTATGTTGTAATAATTATTGTGTCATTAATCATTTAATGAAAAATTAAAAGACCTCTTATTCACATTAAATGAAACTACGAGAATCTTTAAAGAACTAAATTATTATATCAAAGTGAATGACATTTAAATTCTAAATAGTTTATATCAAATTTCAATAAATTTTATCGGTTGAACTAATAAGCACGCATAAATTTTTAACTTATAAAATGATATTTACATTTTTAATTGGTTATTTGATTTCATACAATAGCTTATAATGAGAATATTTAACTCTTTGATTCAACAATTTTTTAAATTATTTTTAACTCGCGATATTATATTAGATGGGTTTGTGGGGATTTTTGCCTCATTTTGCATAAAAGATTATAAACAATGATAAACTAACTTTATTTTTTAATCAAATCAAGAATTGTATTTGAATTACAAATTAAACAATTCTCTATATTATTTAGTATTTATTTTTTTAAATGTTCAACTAAATTAAGAGTAAAATGTAATTCATATTGAGCATCGCAATAAACCTCATGCACACAAATGTGTGTGTATGTACACGCGCATGTGTTATCTCTTTCTAGTCATATCCTCACTACCTTATTATTATGACTACATTATTTGCTCATCACTTTCTTCTTACTTTCTTGTCATTTTATTGTCATCATATCCAAATTTTTTGTCATCGAACCGAGAATGGGTTCAAATTTTCATAATTTGTGCAACATAACCTCAAATTTTGAGTTCAAGTTGCACATGATCTTAAATTCATGGTCAATTTGACTAATGGCCTTGAAATTTGAGATGGAATTGAAAATATGATCGCCTCAAGCTCTATTTCTATGTTTAAAAGCAATTTTATTTCTTTTCTAAATGCGCTTTAAAAATTTTGTCTTTATTTTAAAATATTAAGTTATCACAGTATAAACTTTTTAACTTATATGAAATAAATTTAATCCTCCTAATGTGAACAAGATTCAAACTCTATATTGATATTTTACAATGTTAGGGTATCACATCTTAAACCTTTAACTTATATGAAATGAACTTAACCCTCCTAATGTGAACAAGATTTGAACTTGATATTTCTCTTTATAATGTTAGGCTGTCATACCTTGAGCTTTCTTATATGAAATAAATTTAACCCTCTTAATGTGAACAAGATTTGAACTCTATATTTCTCTTTACAGCATTTTTAGGCTATCACACTTTAAACTTTCTTACATGAAATAAACTTGACCCCACTAACGTGAACAAGATTCAAAGTCATATATTTCTATTTTACAATTTTAGGCTATGACACCTAAACTTTTGATTTGTATGAAATATACTTAACCATTCCTAGTGTGAATAAGATTCAAACTTTGTGATTTTGTTTTACAATATTAGACTATCACGCCTTCAATTTTTAACTAATATGACATGAACTTAACCTTGTGTTATTTGAATGCGTTTCAAACTACATGTTTCTTATATCAATCATTAAAAGATTTTATCAATTAAACTAATTGTCAATCGCAAAATTTCGAGTTAAAATTATACTAAGATTTAATTTTTTTGATAATCAATTTTATTTAATACAAAAATATGTGATATAAAAAATCGATAAAACTCGAAATATAAATTCAAATTCACAGCTTTAATACTTCAAATTTCTAAGCAGTGAGATTATAAGAGATGGGAGTGACTTTTCAAGGTTGGTGACAAATAGATGGGCTGATGGGGTGTACGTAGGATCAGATCCGAATCCGATATTACTAAGTCCACCCTTGAAAAATATAGCAGATGGGAGTTGGGCCGATTGTTACCCAGATTCCAAAGCAGACCAATTACATAAGCCTGATGTGTAGAACCGTGCCGGCCCCCTGATCTCAATTATTCACCGTCCGATTCTCTTACACATTAAAAGATCGCGAACCACAAAATTGATCTCAGTTATTCATCGTTCGATTCTCCTAAAAAATAAAGATCACCCACTGCATAGCTGATCTCAGTTATTCGTCACGACCATTCCTTATCCTGCGCACACTTCACACACTCACAGTCACACAGACACGTACGCGCACGCACTCTTTCTTAGTCACTGTTATGGCCGCAGAGTTGCAGCCACCGGACAATCCAATAACCTCCGCCACAGCAAACGCAACAAACGCAACAACGACAAGTACTATAGCTGCAACAGCTACAATAACTACGGCTATAATACCAGGCCAAACGGAGACTGCAGGTCTATCGCTGGCCCCGAAACGGCAAAGACGGCCCAGCGTCCGATTAGGCGAGATCGGAGACCAACCAGCTTACGATTCACAAATGCGCCGTGCCAAACCCCAGCACCACACGTGGCGTCTCCCCAAAGACTCGTCCACTAAATCAATTAAGGCTCGCTCTTTAACGAACCTCGTTAACGGCAGCGATTCGCACGATTTTCAAGAAGCCGAGGACAGGAACCAAAATGGAGAAAACAACAATCTTGAATTCGCTCACAAGAGAGTGAAATCTAAGAGAGCGCCAACGACGAAGAGAGCTAGAACTAATTGGACTTCGAGAATCGACGAAGGAGCTGATGGTGACAGCAGAGAAGACGGGGAAGAAACATTTCGTGATTTTGATCACGATTCAGATAGTCCGTTAAAAAACCAAAGCCCAATTCATTCGCCTGATAACGTGTCGTTAGATTTTTGGCCCGCACAGAGGAGACACGGTCCCGGACGGGCTAGGGTTTCGGAGAGTCGGGAAAATGAGGGCAATGAGTTTGACAATAACGTGGGAACGAGCGACGGAGTAAGAGCGTGGCTGATTGAATTGGGTTTGAGTCGATACGCCCCCGTTTTTGAGATACATGAAGTGGATGATGAAGTGTTGCCGATGTTGACATTGGAGGATCTTAAAGATATGGGAATAAATGCAGTGGGTTCTAGAAGAAAATTGTATTCGGCGATTCAGAAGCTTCGTAAGGGGTTTTCATGACTTTTTGCTTAATAATACTAATAATAACAATAAATATAATTCTGTAACTCTTTTTATTGATGAGAAAAACTTGGTCATGGATCAAATTTTAGTTATAATTTGCATGTCTGAGATCGTTTGAGCTCGTGTTTCTACTAATATTACCAATAATGATGTTATCCCGTTATGTGTGCTAGTCTTGGATTCCAATGGTTTGTTTATGTCTTGTTTTTACTGGATATCTTTGACTTGTTTTGTTTCATTCTTGTTTGTGTAATGATTTAATTACTTCTTAAGAAGGAAAATATCTGAGAAAGAAACTTGATTACCTTGGTTAATATCAGAGAAATGGCTGTTATGGGACAGGGGAGGATAGTCTCTTTCATTGTGAAACAGTTGTAGGACGTAGAAAGGAAAAAGGAAAAATCAGTTATGGAATATGTATGAATGAAGTTTCTTGAACTTTTCAACAAAAGATAATGATAATGGTTTCATTGGTAGCTTGGTTTTATTGAACTTTCCTTCTAGAGAACTGCAGGGATTTAGATAAGCGGAGTGGACTCGAATGATAGTGGCTCTAGTCATACATTAGGTGCTCAGTCACATGATTTTCATAGAACAAAGCATTAAAAATATTACTGTTAGTCCTCCTAACCACTTTCCATTGGTGTCCACTTTAGAGTTTGGACTGATTAGGCTGTGGTCTGAAAAGCAGTCAACATTTTCCAATGACTGCATCTGAGAAAATACTATAGCAGTGACAACAATAGAGCAGCACTTTTTGCAGTGATTCAGGAACTCAAACCATGGGGAGGACTAAATCATCTTGTGAATCATGTTATCAGCATAGAAAACATATAGATGAGCACTCATGCACCTTCTCTGCTTCCATTCAATACTCTTGTGACCACAGCTTGCAGTGTCTTTAGCAGTTTTGGCATGAAATATTTGCCGGACTCAATAAGATTGATTGATTGTGTGTATGCAGAATTTGGATTAGTGTCTTACTTCAATTTTCAGCGGCTTGGTTCATTTGACAACCTTTAAAAGGAATCATAGGCTTGTATATCAATGTAATTAGCTGAAGTTGAATGGACCTACAGTGTTGTCTTTTTAATCAGTAAATCAACTTGTCAATAATTCCATTTAAGAATTTGTAGTTCATCTAATCAATCTCTCCAAATATGATTCTGTCTCTAGTCTCCAAGTTGTAATTGGTGCTTGAGGTTTGCAAAGTTTTTTCTTACGCTTCTACAACTGCTGTTGTTGAGCATTTATGTTTTTAAGGGCTCTTGCGTGGCTGCTTATTCAGCTTGGAAAAGAGAAACATGTTTTCATATGTGGTACTGTCTATAATGATGTGAGATTCCTTTAGACATGTGCATCTAATGCTTGTTATGAACAGCATAAATTACAGTTCAAACTCACTACATGAACTGTTTCTTAAAAATTTAGGCCTTAAAGTTCCATATCAGGAATCTTTTCTTCAGTGATAGTGATTTTGGTCCTGCTAGCTTGAGTGGCTTATTTCATTGCATGGGCTTTGTTTGCATTGAATTTGTCACGCCATTTTATTTCACCATTTTGATCTTCTTATTTGCGGAGAATTCTTGATCCCATTTGACTTTGTGTGTTTCACTATGGAGTGGTCTTTCTTGTTCTTGAATCATTCTTCGGCTTCCAAGTAACATTAAAAAGTTATTGCCGTTGTATTTGTAAATATCTGATGAATGCTAGGATTTAAATTCTGTTCTCTGCTGTTCTGGTGGTTCTGCAGCTCATTTGGGCAGTATGCCTCCCTCTCCCTCTGTCATCCATCATCTAATATAGTTGCTTTGCTTATAGTTTCGGCATCTTAAGTTCACAGTGATGTTTTAACGCCCTAGGACATTTTATGCTTCCTTCTAAAGTTTACGCTATGGTCTGCTTAAAACAAGTAGTATGGATTTAGCTTTCCCGATTTTCTTTTCTAATGCTGTGTGCCTTTTGTCTTTATTAAATGTTTGATTGGCTGCTATGCTCGGACAAGCTATATAGCCTAGTCCCTCTTAATTGTTAACAATTCTCACTCCCAAGCTATATCTTATGAGCATTCTCCATTCCCCAGGGATTTCACCTTATGCCCTTCTGTGTCTGTATGAATTGTGATTTACTAGGATCACTGACTTGCAGAGATTGACCTCCTTTGCAGAATCCTGGAGGTTAAAGTATTCCCCAGGTTTTAGAAATTGATTGATGTACATGTCGAGGTAGTCTATAGTAGAGTATCGAATTCTTCTCCCTAAATTCAGAGGCCGTTTCTGTTTAGCTTTGGGCTTCGAAGATCTCTATCTGATAGTGAATTATTGCAGCAGGCTGTGCATCTAAATCCAGTTCAATATAATGGGCTGCTCTGCTCAAGGCCCGACGGCTTCTAATAATGGGCCTGAATTATGGACTATTAAACTGGCTCGAACATGACATGAATCACGATTGTCGTCCCTTCGGCTTTTTCCAAGGTCTCTTTTTTCTTTCCAGCAGTGAAAAGTTTCTAATTTATTTGCCTTAAAGCTATCGAGATTACTTGTTGGAGCAGCAAACATTTGAAATTAAAGCATCATGTGTTAGAGAAAATTGAGTAAACACAATAAAATTGAAGGAAGAATTAGTCAAATTAACAATTGTTAACACAAATTATCATAAATTAAATTACCAAGCGGGCATAGCTTGGAAATACATTTGAGCTGTGTTATCGAACTCAAAATATAATAACACCATGAACCATCATCATTTCGGGTTATCCCCAACTATTTTCTCTATCGATCAATTAAAAAATTTTAAAATAAATATAATTTTTTTTTTAAAAAAAAAGAAACCCAGTAGGAAATATTTAGAAAAAAATAATAATAATAAAAGGGGTGGGGGGGTTTTCCATAACTTAACAATGATAGTACACATGGTGGGAGGCAGGAAGGAGAGGGGAGTTGTAATGTAATGTAAGCAGTGGTAGCTCAGTTATGAAGAACTCCTAGCATAGTGCAGCACCATAACATGATCGGTGTTGGAGCTTGAGGCTTCTTCTGCTTCTGCGAGTAAAGTTACTGCATCTCTTGAACTCCATATGCTATCTCTTACGTGCTGCAACGTCAAGAAAGGCTGAAGCTGTTGCCCTCTACATCTCATCTCTACCTGCAAGAAATTCAAGTGGGTAAATGGTAATTTCATAATTTAAATAAATTAAAAATATTATTAATTAATGACGTCATGCTTTGTCAGTAGCTTACGTCTATTATACCCTCCTAATTTTCCAAACTCCTCTTCCTTTCACTCCCAAGAGACCCACTGTACCCAGGGCAGTTCGGTCAGCCGAGGAAAATCGACCAGTTAGGGCTGCCCGGCCACCCCCGCGATCTTAACCAGCCCGAGTTTTCATCATTACGGGACCCACTCAGACTTTGCTAGCAAGCCAAAATCATGATGCCTTAGACTTTTAATTTCTTAGTATCAGATTTTATAATCCAACAAGTGTCCTTCCAATAAAATAACAATAATAATAATAATAATAATAATAATTAAAAAAAAGGCAGCAGATTTCAAATGGATCCAAAAAGCACGGCGAGGAATTGGCACTCCACAAACCTAATCGCACAATATGCATAAATAATTCATTCTCATGTCATGCACGTCTCCTTCACGTCGCTTTCTCTCCCCTTCTTAAATACAGAAACCCTAACTGCAGGTCAATATTCTTTCACGAGCTCTACATGTTTGATAAATGTTCGCTCAGAGATGTTACGTTCACATTGAGTAAGATCTTATGTTGTTTAATGGGTCAGTGTTGATATGATCAGCTTATATTTTATATTGCATGTAGTTCATTCACATCACCAACAACAGAAAATTCATTTACGTGGCTCTCTCTTACCTGTCGTTTTGTGCTTTTGTTTTTACTCTTTTTCAACAACTTGGAATGATTCTGTTGTTGATTTATCCTTCATGCATTGCTTTCCTCCCACGTAAAAAATATATATGGGTTGCAATTATTTATTGCGGTTGGTCGTGGAAGAGATGAATGATGAGGTGTTTTTAAATTCTATCACAGTGCAGCACTAGAAGAGTGAATAATAAAAGGGAGCTAAAGTCTTGGATGTCGGTTTGTATAGATGAGTTGAAGAAGGCGAAAGCGTGACGAAAGGAAGGCGATAAGCGCATGCAAATGAATGATGAGAATGACAGGGTCGACGTGTAATATTTGTGGCCCTACGATATGATTTTCGATGTGTTATGATATCTACTTTTCTTTTCTCTTTATTGTATGTATGTGGTAATGAGTGTCAACTGTAATCCCAAGTTGAAGATGTTTTTATCTTAAAGTCAATGCATTCTTTTCAAAAATATATCACAAAAAGCAAACGCAAGCCTCCCCACCATGAACGCACCTCTCCTACTTCCTGCAACGATGATTGCCCTAAGACTCTTGCAGTACATTCATGTGCATAAAAAGCAAATTCCTCCATGCATCTCACCGATTGCGAGCAATCATGGCAAAATATATGCATGATCCTTGGTATGAAAACTCATTAATCAAGACAAAACCTAAAGAGAGAGAGAGATGGAAGACTCCTAAATCATCAAGATCATACTCATGGCTTCCCGATATTTATGAAAGGGAAGGGTTGGCATTTGGGACTTTAAGAAGAAAGTTAAGTGTAACAAGCTGTTCACATCACCAGCTGGTTCATTGATGCAACGCTAGCCTAGCAAGAAGGCCTGTTTTGGTTGGCCTAAAGGGCTAAGTACATGGGAAAAATAGAAATTGATTACAGCAAGGCAGAGGAGAATGTTGAGGGTGACGCACATCCTGAATAATGACCATATTTTATGTTACGAATGATAGTTTTGTGATTAGGTGTATATATTTTAGGTGAAGGGCATAAACTGGCATTATTTTTTAGATGTTTTGTTACCTTTGAGGATAATTATAATAATATTAATTAATAAAATAAGATACTATGTCTAAGTCTCATCCATGGACCATATCATGGCATGAAGGATCGACCTAACCACCAACCAATTATATGATACTAAAACACAAAGGAATGTCGAGTGGCATACATGCCAACAAGCTAGATAGAATATATCTCTATATATATAGTAATTTATATTCCCATTCGTAAAGAAGACAAATGCCTTTATGTACGTATGACGTTTCAAGCACCATTCAGGAAAGGGAGGGGACGAATTCTACTAATTAAAACTTCATGGGGCTTCTAATTTAGCCGTCCGGTTTAAAGTTTGACTCTCGAAATGTTTTTTCTATGAAGTTTATGGGAAGCCATAGGTGTAATATCTTCTCTAGATAATCCCTTAGTTGGGCTGTTGTCGTTATTGATGTTTGTCATCTTCTACCCCTAATTTTGCGGTTTCCCTACCTAAGCAATGCCCCTAAGCATATCTCACCGTACAAAGCAAGAATCATTCAGCTGCAGGTATTTAAAGAACATACGCAATTTCCTGCAAAGAGTTGACCAATATAAAAAATTTTGCCCACTCTTCAAGTAGAATTAGCATAAAGTTTCTCCTAAAGGATGGGTCGCGGGACTAAATGAAGAACACTACGAACACCTCTTCTCGAAGAAAAAAGAAAACAGTACTTACTCAAGATTACTTAACAATAGAAAAACAAAGTAATATTGCTAATATTTCCTAGCTATGATATGCTGCAAGCAGTAGGCACTCACAAAATCCATCCCATTTTGTGAATATTCTTTGAAAATTTGAACGCAGCAAATTGCTAATTGATTTATATTTGTTCATGCAATTTGTTTCCTAGGTTTATTCTGCCAAATTACTATAAAGGAAACTTCACTTTACAATAATAAACTGCGGAAAACATAATTGTATTTCATAATGAAGTGTGCATGAGAAGCATTGTCTCAAGTGCTGGGACACATTATAATGTGAAATTTATATGTAAATTATGTCAATATCGTGCACCCCATTATTACCGTATAAGTCTATCTTTTTTACTACTAACTACTACATACGAATGTGAAATCATCAAATGTGGGTACTTGAATAACCTTCAACGTGTACATGATTCATCTAATTAATAGCATACAGTTTTATCCTGCATGCCTGTGCTTGTAAAGATTTACATTATCAGTAATAATGACTGCAAGCTAATTTGAAACCTATGATTAGACAGTGCATAAAAACACGGTGTTGGTAATAATATGAAAGAAATTTAGATGGACATGCATGCACGCTGAAAATTATTAGCCAAATGCCAATGACTATTTATCCGATGATTTAGGGTTCTAGATGCTAAAGAATAGGTAGACTATGTAATAAATAACATGGGTTTTGGAATTTTAAAAAAGACATTGAACAAATTTCTTTAAACCCTTAAGGTCAGAAGCCTCTGAAAGAATTTATATTCATTGAAATGTCGTGCATAATGGAAAGTAAACCATATTTTCAGGCTAACTTAATGTCTTGACTGTAACCTAGCTAATATGAGTGTATTAATAATATTCGAAGAGATTCTTCCCATATTTCTCTCTCACATGGGAGAATAGCTTAATTAATCCAAATTCTCTGTACAGAGTATAGCCCAAACAAAGAAGCAAAACACCGTAGGAAGCAACCGAATAAATTTTTAGAAATACTTAACTATTTTTTAGTTAAAACCCACAGACATCAAGACTAGAGTTACCCAATCTGCTATAAACTTCAGTTGTATTGCTAACTGGGATTACTTCTCGCAATGCTGCATGAATATTATTCACAGCACTTTGCTGTTGTTCACAAGATTTGAGGTTAGGATTCTAGTTGAAGGTTTTTATATTAATTTATTAATGTGGTAATACAACTTGGACTAGATATAATTATGGTCTCAGACACAAATTACAGGAAACCCAACGAAAGCTACACCTTTTAAACAGTGAACACACTAATCCCTTTTCCATTTATTATGGGGTCGGGAAACGATATGGTGGTAGGTAGTTTTCTATGCATTATCTTCGAAGTTCTAAATTTGAACCCTACACGTTTAATCCCGTCAATAAAAGCAACTATAACGAACTAAACACGAAGCTTACGACCATTTTAGAAGAGTCATTACTTTGATTAGACAAACACGTATTAGAACAAAGAAGATTATGGGATGAAAGAAAGGTTAATGAAACCAAAAAGAGAATATGTCTACCTAGCTAGAAATATACTTCCCACCTATAATACGATGTTATCAGAAGAAATAAATAGTACTATAGAGACGCATTTAGTTCTGCTGTTTCTGTCATGTCCCTAACACCAACCATATCCTTGTTCATGTAATCAAAATTATTGGATGAAAAGATTTTCGTTTTCTCTTTTTATCTTTCATGTATGTATGGAGCCTTGTTTGCGAATCTTGCTAATAAGAAAGAATGATGCAGCAAAGCGTATATGCTATCGATGAACTACGGCGCTTAGCATTGAAAAGGACATAGAAAGTGCAGTAATCAGTGATGGTTATAAGTACCTCTGATTCGCTATCCAGTCTCAGCTTGTTAACCAGGTACTTTATTAATAATCGAACTGTCATCCTCCCATCCCTGAAGGTATAAGAAATCGATATAGAAATGAAATTACTTAAAAGACAAAACACTTGGATGATTTTACAAGCGCAAAAAGGAGAAAAGTATTAGCAGAAGAATGGAAGAGAGGAAGATAAAAGGGAAAAAAAATTACTTGATCCTTAAGTAGCTCTTCGGTATTTGAGGCAAGAAGGGTTCTTTCCCTCTGCATTGAAAAACCAGTAGAATTTCATTAGAATGTAAATTAAAAATGATTTTTCAAATATTTTTAAAAAAAATGATGGCACAAAACGAAAAAAATTGTACAATGATCGATGGGGCTATAGCAATTGTTTTCCTTGTGTCTTGTTTTGCACTTACTGATTTTGTGAAGCTAGCAACATAAACCAAATGCCAGAATGGGGTCTTCGTGGAGGATCAATGATTCTGAAATCTGAGCTTGGCCCAGCAATATCAATTCCCGTATGCACTTGAAATGGTCGTGCACAATAGGACCCAAATGGCATCAAAGAAGAAAAAGATTGTGATGAAGAGGAAGAAGCCATAGCAATATTTGGTGGGATTGGCCTAAATGCCCAATTAATCTCTTGATGATGAGGAAATGTTGAGCTACTTCCTTGCTGCTGAAAGAATACAGATGTACTAAAACAATTGGCAGTTGGAATATTCATGACCGGCCCGCGGGGACCTTGAAACTCAGGCGCAAGAAAAGTTGGGGCCAAAGGCCTTGCTTGATGCGAACCGCCGCCTGGTAATAGATCAAGCTCGATCAATCCTCCTCTTCTGGCCGTTGGATCTACCCGATTATGCTTGATTTCATGGCTTGTCGTGCGACCACCAATACTCAATTGTAGCCACCCTTCATCACTTTCTTCTGGGTTTTCCTTTGTGCTTGAACCAGCTTCGGTTAGACTGTTAGTTCTTGATTCGTCTCCAGCCATGGGATTAGCAAACAGATCAGATCCTAAGCAAGCTTCACTACTATGGTCATACCCTTGTATTCGACTCATATGACCAAAGCTTTCTGAATAACTGCTAGCACCACAACCACCATAACCGCCGTAAAGAAGAAGAGGATGATGATGATGTTGTTGTTTGGAGAGATTTTCAGCAGGAATCATGGTCATATTCGATAACCCAAAAACCCAAACCGCCAGTTTCTATGATAATTATTTTCGTTGATCTGAACATGAGCCATGGATTGGAAACTTCTGAAGCAGCAAGTTATATTCGAAAGAGAGATCTATAGTTGTTCCTATAAGCATGGTTTGGAATCGAAGAATAAACGAAAAAGGATACACCCATTAACCAGATAAGGGTTCTTGTATGCTTTTTCATCGTAAATATGGCATCGGAGAACAAACCTTACAAATCTCACTTTCCATTAATTCTCTGTGTTTGGAAGCTTGTGGAGATGAAATAGTTGCAGAAGGAGAGAGAGAGAGAAACAGAGAGGGAGAAAGAGAGAAATCGATGGTGGTCAGTCAGTCAGTTATATTAAATAAAAGAGATTATTATTTATATATATATATATACACACACACACACGTATTCTTAGGGAGTTCGAGTAGTAATATTTTTTTTCTTTGACTTTATTAAGACGAAATATAAGTTCCACCTGTTTTCTAATGGAGAAAAATAATCAAAGGTCTTCGAGCTAACAACTTTAGGGCATGTAATGTTCCAAGGGAAAAATGACCGTAAAGTTTATGTCTTTCTAGAATATCACAAAAGGGTCCCTTTTAGCCCTAATAGATGTTTAAGGAAAGCTAAACTTACAATTTGGGGAAGAACACATCAGAAAAGAAAGATTCAATCACGTCTTAGGATGTTTTGGCCACCTATAATTAGCTTGCAAAGATCCCCCACGCGTCTCATGTTCTTGCTTGCTGTTTCGATTGTAATCCTAAACTGATGAATTACACTATTAATTAATGGGGGTTCCATATGAACCAAGGGGAGAGAACTGCACATTTAACAAGTTATCTACCTGGCATAATGGCATTACACTCAATAACAACATAAGATATTTAACACAAGAAGCACACATTAGAGTTTTGTTAATTAATTATATAAATTAATGAGGTAATTATAAACAAAGAAATGGGGGAATTTGGTATGCATGATGGTGCTTCCCCACAACCCGAGAATCGAAACACAGCGAAGTGGGCTTGTAGGACATTTGTTGCTTAACCATGTGCCCCCCACCCTCCCTGCATTAACTGTGGATGACTTCTGATATGTCAAAATTTGTAATCCTTTCTTCTTCTTCTTCTTCTCATGTTGCTCGATTTTTTTCAATTAAAACTCGAACAACAATGGCGGTTCCTGCAGCCCTGATCTCTTACTGAAGAGCTGCCCACATTCTTTCCAGCCCGTCAAACGTGGTCAGCGTTCTCTCACTCTCAAATTAAACGAATTCTTCAGAGATGTGTCATGTCAATATATACACTGATCTATTCGATATATCTCCATAATTTCTTTATAATTTGCCCCTAAATCTAATTATTTTGATCTCAGGTTGTTGGTGATTGGAATGTTGCAACTTTCTTTTTTAATTTTTTTTTAACAGGAAAACATCTTGCCAAATAACGAAAATGAGGAGCGTGTAATATGCTCCTGAAAAGAAAGCAATAGTAAAAGAAGGGAAGCGTGGCCTGATCTGGTGACAGTGCATGGGCATGGAATGACTTAAGTGGAATAAAAGCATGAAAGCAAAGCAAAGTGTCATTGATGTCGAAATCTTTCTACCCAAAATTCACCCACAAGATTCTACCAAGTGGGCACCCCCCCCCCCCAACCCTCTTTCTCTAAAGCCCATGTACAATACACACGCTCCACCACGCATAATTCAATAACTATGTGCGCCAAATTAACTTAGCCAATAATACTTTGTTTATACACTAATATGCTTTAATTACGCACATAAATCACTAGTCAAGAACATTTAAGGTCTAATCAACCTAATCAGCTTGAAATGGAAGAGAAATCTTCTCTCTAATTTTGAGCAAGTTGATGTTTCCCAATCTTTTTGAGAAATATGGCACCAGTTTATGCAGTCAGCGTTAATATGCACTGCAGGCTGGGGCAGCTATTTATGTGAGATTACAAGCAAGTCGAGGTCAACACAACAGTTGAAATTGTGTAAGTATCTGGGGCCATAGCTAAAGGATTTGCTGACTCCTGAGTCCTGAGTAAACAAAAGGAAAAGCCCAACTACATTTTAAGTGGCTAACCAACTAATACATAAGTAAACAACGTTTACCTTTAGAAATTAGGGGGGAATATATGGAATTGGGAAGGGACGACATGAAATGAAGCATTTATTGGTGTATACGTAATAATCATGCATGGAACGGAATCCACTCATGTCTCTTTGAAAGATATATATAGAAAAAAGAAAGAGAAAGGGAAAAGATTTCATGTATCAGAGTCCAGAGCAAGTTAGTTTCGTACTAAAGAGGGGACCAAAGTGTATTAGCTTTTCACTTGACATGTTCTCCCATTAGAGATTGTGGGGTTCTCTTCCACTATATGGAATAGTTGCAAGAAAACATTAAAATAACAAAAGAAAGAAAATAGCCCATAATTAATCTCGTCATCATACCATCATCAATGCCATCATCATCACTTGTCCATATAAATCCCCTAGTGCCATCCAAAACTTACCAACTATCACAGATTTAAACTGGTAAGAATTCGTTTATCAGAACAATATTGAAGGAAACTTGTCTCTCTGTTTTCACTTGGATTTTGAGTTGAGTGAAAAAAGAGAGTATGTTTGCATGAGCATGTGGTGTAATGAGTGGGAATGTCGGGCCATGCATGTCAAAGTAAGGATAATTCAAGTCGAGAATTAATATGTTGAAACCCAGAGAAAGAGAAAAGGGAAAGAGAGAGAGTGAATGGCGTATGGAGATGGAGGGAATTCTGTCAGGATTTTGAGCAGACCTTCTGTTTTTTATCTTGGGTTTTAAATCGAATGCATGTGCGTACTTTTCTATCTACTTGATTCAGTGCTTGGTCCATTCTAGTCAACATACATTGCAACCCTGTCTACACAAATAGTTCAACATCTGATAGAGAGAAAAACCAAGCAATTTTTCAAAGAAATCACTAGAGACCGAATGTTTAGACCAACCAGAGGATCTCTATATTTCTCTTTCTATTCTTTCATGTCCATATTTTCTTTCCTAGGATGTTTCGTCAAATAGGGGACCGGCAAATAAAGAAATTTCATTCAGGTGTTTACAATTCTACCATAAATTTTAGCCCTCTTACGTATGTGTATGTACATCTGGTAAATGTATTAATAGCTAGCTAGAGTTAAGCAAGATAGAGAATGATGTGTAATTATAGCCAATCAAATTAATTCTTTAATGCTGCAAAAAAAAAAAAAAAAGGGAGGGGGGGTGTCTGGAAATGAGATATGATATGAAGCTTAGAAGCTTGAAGAAATTTTAGAAACAAACAATCGGTGCTTGATAATTGATGATGCCCTTGTAGTCATGCACCTTCTTTCTTGGTTAATCATTTCATGTAGATTCAAGAGTAAAAATTAACAAAATTAAAAAAAAATGAAAACCACATGTCCACATACATGTGCAAGTTACACCTCTTCAAGTCATAGTAATAATAGCAAGCTTAAGGTAATCGCATCTTCCTTAAAAGCAAGAAATTTGACTCTTATTGGGCAACTTAGCTTCTAAAATTGGCAAACAAAATGAATCATGGACATACACATTCATGATCACAAACAGTGTAACTTTGCAACATGTGTGCATGTTACATGTAATCCTTGAAGCAAGGAAACCAAAATTCACGCATTGGAAAAGTCTAGAATGTTGAGCTAAATTTGATTTACTCTACTGTTAATATCATATATTTCGGAGCTGAAATCCCATAAAAATGGATGAGACATGGTAAGTGTTATGAAGGTAATGGAAGAGAAATCTAAACATGTGAATATCAAAAGTATTGACATGCACTTATCATATGAAACAAAACCATACTAACATGGATAGATCCCAAATTTAATAGGGATTGAACATTTGTTGACAAATTAAATATCTCCATTCATTCTCTCTCTCTCTCTCTCTCGTCAAACTTTAATGGCATGTGATTATAACAAAGGTACAGTAATAGAGTATTGCTCTCTCTCTCTCTCTCTCTCTACAAAGCAAAGCCATTTCACACCAATAAGCTTTGTTTTTGCAATCTTGTGATAGAGACTGGTCTTTGAGAGAGATCGACTGGTTGTGATGAACGTTGTGTGTGTGTGTGTGTTTACCTCTGTCTACTTTATTATATTGTAGTGGATATTAAAATGTATGTGGGGAATGAAAGAGATGCTCTTTTGTAGTCAATTTCATCAGTAATATCATAGTTGGATAGTTTTGGCATGGAGCTAGCTCTATCTCTAATATATATGGTGGGATGCGCGGGGTTATCATTCCAAAGTGAAAAGGGGGCCAACTTTCTATAATTCAGGCCCTTTTTTTTCCCCACTTTGCATTGCATTTGCATGTCCCCTTTCAAACCAAGCAAACCTCTCACGTCTACAGAATGTTCTCCTTTTGAGCACTCCCTACTTTTTATTTTTAATTAGGGCACCAAGTAGATTAGGCATTCTTATCCTTATAGTTTTGCCCTCTTTTTAAAAGAATTCGTATCATATTCATTTCTAAACTTGCTTATAATCTTTGAAAAATCTTCTCGTGAGCAAGTTTTATGTTGTTGTAAGTGTCAAATCGAAAGACAATTTTGGTCTCCTTTTTAAAAATTGAAGAGTTGTAGATGGCAGCGAAAATAGTGAAAGATCCCAAATCCTGGTTATGATGCACCAATGAGTGCAACTTAAGTCTTTGATAATTGTAACATAATAGTAGTCCAATGAAGAGAGATATGCTAAACATATTCTCCTTTGAAGCTAACTGATTGGTTATAAGAGATTTTGAACAAGCTGTTTAGAGATTGAAAAAGCTGCCATTTGGTACGAGCATAAAGAATCTTATAATGAAATCGATTAATTTTTGTTTCGGATAAGACATGTAAAGAATAAACGCACACTCACATATGTATATATATACACATACATGGCAGCTGCTGGTTGATGAGCAGTCCAATTGACAGGGTTGATTTTCGCTCATCTATGAGAATTATGGGCATGCTTGCTTGATTCGATCAAAGCACACCCATGCATAGGAAATTACGAGTGCAGAGAACCGAAAGAAGTCACAGCCTGCATTCTTTTGCGCGTCACCAGAGCCTAAATATTCCACTCTTTTTTTTTTTTTTTTATAACCATCATCACGAGCACCCATCATTTCCCATTCTAAGTCTAAAATACTAATAGTATAATACTCTGTCTTGTTGTTTTCCTTGGCCGGCTGGTTTCAGAATTTTAGCTAGCTTTGCTTTACAAACCTACCACTTTCTTCCATTCGATCATCACTTTCATCCATTTGTTATTATTAGTTTTACTACCAAAAGGGTACTCGTAATTACACTCAAATTGACTTGGAGATCGCCTTTTACATTTTCTTTTTCTCCTTTTTCCACTCTCTCTCTCTCTCTCTCTCTCTCTCTCTCTCTCCCATGTTATCTTTCTTTTACATTTTATTTGTTTCTATTTACCTGGGAAAGGCTTTGGAGGACCTAATCAGCATTACTGTTGTGATAAAATTATTTAATTAATAAAATAAAAAAAATATATTTATTAATAACAAATAAAAAAAGTTAATAAAAAATTTTATTATTTAATTAATATAATAAAAAAAATTATGAAACTTTTTGTTAATTTTTTTCACTAACTACTAATAAATATATTTTTCTCACATTATTGATTAAATAGTTTTACCATATCAACAATATTCATTTAATAAGATCGTTCTATTTAATATTCTTTTATTTATCTTTCTTAATCAAGCTCAACGTATTGTGATTGGGTAGCATATTTTAATTCTATCAAGCTCTAATGTATTGTGATTGGATAGCATATTTTAATTCTTAAATTAATGAGCCGTCCAGGTTCCTTATCTCTTGAATTATACCCATCTTGAATGTGCACGTACTGCTTATTTTTCTTCGTAGATTAACTCATCTTCTCACATCATAGCACAGAGCGTGATCCATCTTTCTTAATGCATAATTCATATTCAAATTGACAAAAGAAAATTCATATCTTTCAACATCCAGGCCAGCGATTGAAACCAGAACTCACTGGTTTACATATTAGTTTCCAAATATATGTAGGAAATCGGCTAATATTTCATCTCTGGATCCAGAATAATAATTGGTCAGTCTACATAAAATCCAGCCGTCTGTGACGCCTGTCTACTGAATTATTATAAAGTTCTATACAATATACTACAAAAATTTTGATATATGAATTTCACTCTCATCAAAGAAAAAGTCTAGCCTCCGATTACATCACTAAATCAGTTTCATACATGAACTCTAAGCAATCGGATTGACTAGACATTCAGACCCAAAAAGCACATAACCGGCATAATGAATGGAAGGAAACAACAGAAAAGTGACGAATTTAATATGAAAGTGTGTGTAAATTAAACTTTATTTATGTCAAAGTGGCCTTGCAAGGCAACCAAACATTTTGCCTTTCCTTTCTTCTCACTCATACTCGATGACGATTTTCATGGCCGCCTTGTGCATACAAGGAATGATGTGATAATCAATGTGCCATAATATAAATGATAAAAGCAAACCCTAACTTTTAGTGGGTAAAAACCCATATCATGATAATTTATTGGATGAGTGGCGAACATAACATAAAATGAGGAAAAAGTCATCATGTTGTACGAGTATAAACTATGTGTAATCACAAAAATTAAGAATAGCACCATAATAGCCACGAGCACACAAATTATTTTAAAAATTTTCTATGATTCACGAGTTGTTTTGCTTTAAAAGTGAAGGCAAGCCGTAGTGGACATTGTGTCCTACAAATATTAAACTCATATATTGTCTTGAATGAAATTGTTCATTGATTGAAAGGATTCGAGTAATCTCCAACCACATAGGAAATCATTCTAATTTCTCCTTGCATCAATCTGCACATCAGGTCTTTGCATGATCTTCGATGTCCAGCCAGCAATAGTTTCCTATTATTCTTCCACCAGCTAAATTGGCACGCATGTTACACCACACCCCTCCACCTCAAATATGGTAACTCTCTTGTCCATATTGAACAAAGATCTCAAACATTAATTATAACATGTTTAGTATTTTTCTGACCTTTACCCATCAATGCCTCTAGGGTCTTACTCCGGACCATGTCTTCCTGTATTATTCCAAGCAAATAAAATATATAGAATCATAGATTCCCACACCCACAAGAGTTAATTGTTCCTTAATAACACACGCATATCAGACAAATTGAACAGCAAGGAATTATGGACCCAAGTGGCTTCTTAGCTCGATCTATACCCATGCACAAACCCTAATGAAAGGCAATAATCATAACCCTTCTCTCTCTCTCTCTCTCTCTCTCTCTCTATATATATATATATATATATAAATTTATAGATGTATACAGGTATAATTATACCGTCGTGCACGCGATATTCCCATTGTTCTACAATAATAATTCTAGGGTTTTCTCGACGACAGTGTTGTGATCATCAAATTATTGATTGTTTTATAATACAAAGATGATTTATAATTTTTAGACCAAATATAATCTGCCCTTTTCAGTTCTCCTAGAAAGAGTCAAAAGCGTATAATACACAAGACATTACACACAGAATTACAAACATCAAAACCCGACAAGGGCGAGAGCAGACTGTGTACAGAGGTTTGTGCCACACCGTTAATACTTTTCCCGTCTCGAAAACGTGGACGCTGATCACCGAAGTTTAGAAAGATAATGATGATCATCACCATTGCGCATGACGGGGGAAAAATAGTACGGTAGTTGACGGTTCAAGACAAGAAACGTACGCCCTCGAAATTATCAGACAGAGACATGCGATGGAATGGAATGGCTGGCCAGTAAATTCCATAGCCTTTCTGCATGGACGTGGGTGGGGTTCTGTTAGTGGGGCCCACTCCCCTGACTGCGCGTGCAAAGCCGAAGTTCATGGGGAGGCTGTCCCTGTGGGCCCCACCCAGCCCCCTTTAATCAACACGTATTTTCGTCTGTTGGTTTGTATTTTTATATTGCGTCCATCGTTGTCATCTTTTACTAATTTTCAAAGGAGAAATTATTTTAAGAAATTAATTAATCACAATAATTATCATATTAATTATATACCCGTAATCGAATGTTAATTAGTTAATTAATTTTGTTTTGTTCCGACAAATTCTTTGTTTGTGCTTGGAGGGTCCCATTCCTATAAGCATGAATGGGTTTGTTCTGTCACGGTTGAGTCATGTCGACGTTAAATTTGTCAGTGCAACGTGAATCTTGCCAATTGATTCCTTCGCAATCAAAACTGTGGCGTATTGACTAAGATGGGTTCATCGGAAAACATGATCAATTGAAATCACAAAAGAAAATTCCCAGACACGAATATATTCATGGGAAGTCCTCAGAGAGTTCTGTGACTCCGTAATCATAATGGGCAAAGCCATGTTCTTTTCGTAAAATGTCAACAAAGATTTTAAGCTAAAATTAAGAAGACATTGAACCGACGTTAATGGGCTTCTTTTGCACCGGGTATTTACGTTATGGACACAGCTTCACATCCTCGAGTATGAACAACTCTCAGGAATTGATGTGAAATGTGAATGCCTGCATGTTTTCAATCTAAGAAGACATGCGTGCATCGAATCTTGGAAGGAAAGGAGAATGACTTACTAGTGAAACACCCGAGGGAGGAACAGTAGGTAACAAAAGTAAAGACGAAGAAAGGGCATATATCACCTAACTACAGTACATCACACAAGATTCTGTTAATTAGGATTGATAGATAAAAGCTTGCAAATTACAGTGTAACAAATATTACAATGTTTGTAACTGCCAGGATGCAGCCAGCTCCATTTCATGTTCAATTTGAAAAACAAGCATAAAGAATTGGAAAAGCTGGGCAAGTGGTAATATTGTTGACCTGAGATCAAAAGAAAGGGTGAAACAAGTTTAGGACAGTATATTAGCAATGGTGCAATTTGTAGCTTTTCTTGTTTTTGTTATTCTCAAGAGTAGATGAAAGTGATCGAAATTTTCTTTGTAGCATAAATGTGATAATATCATGTAAGAAAAAAAAAAATGATCCCAAGAATGTTTATACTTACCTGTGGTCTTTGCTCATTTTGAAAGCAAGCAACAGTCAATGTCATCAGGTCTCCAACAAGGATAGGTTCCTACTTCTGTGATTCAGCAATTCCCGAGCAAATGGCCAAAGCAACAAATGTTAGTCTAGAAAACTCAAGCTCCATTCAAAGTTATGGATTCAAACAATCCATCCTCTGACTCTAGAGCTTATTGAGAATAAATTTGCACTCAAAAACAATTATTTTCGGTGGAACAAAATCAAAATAAATTCATATCATAATTTAGAGAGGATTGAATATATGAGTGCAAGAAAGGTGATTATGGCAATAATGGGGCAACAAGGCAACCATTTGGCTGGTTTGTCCATTCTTTCTTAGTTCGGCCTTGCCATTAAATCAGGCCCTTAAACTCGGTAAGTCCCTTTGAAAGAAACATAAAGTCTAAACAACATACAAGTGGGTGGGTGGTTACTGGTCATGCGTAATCAAAGTGAAATACAAGTTGCAAGAAAATTGATCGTGGACCAAAGCAGTACACTAATGACAGTAAAGACCACTGTTTCAAACAGGAAGTCAATATTTTTGTGTCTGCCCTATTTTCAGAAGATAATTCTAATTCTCCAACATAAAGGCCTAAGGATTGCGAACCTCTAATCCAAATCCTAAAGCCCAAGGACACCACTACCACTGTTATGAGAAGCAATCTCATAGGTGATTTCGTAAGATGAATCTTTAATGATCAAGAAATCGGAAATAGCAACAAAGGGCATAAAATAATCAATATACTGCATTATTCTGAAAGTGCGTCATGATGCCCGACATCAAGTATGCAAGACAATACAAAACTAGAATAGGTACAATAAAATCCTAATATCTGTTAGATCCCACTTGGAGGGACTTGATACTGTTGGTGTTATGCTAAAATACCTGTTGAACAGAATGTTGGTCAGGAACTAAAATGATGAGCTCCAAAATACCCTCGTGACTTGAGGAATGGTAAAAGAAGAGCATCATCATGCTGAGTTGCTATATTGTCTTCACTTATCCAGGTCATGGACGAAATGATAACTCTAAGCTGAGACTTTTGGTGAATTTTTCATGGATAACAAATAAATAACAATATATCATGGACAGACAGTGCAGGAAAAACAAAAAGGATTTCTAGCATAAATAGAATATGAAAGAGAACAGCTACCTGCATTGTGAAAGAATATAACAAAGACCCAGAGTTTGCAAATCCGAACTACATGCAGATAGAAGACCACTATGATATTGTTCCACCAAATAAATTTCAGAAATAAAAATACCTCAAGGGAGATTCAGAAGGCAAAGAAGATAGAAGAAGCTGAAAACAAACAAGATATGGGGATGTCACAACCCAATGAACACCACCTGCAAGAAGTAAAAGCAAAAAATAACTAGAAACAACCTTCAGGCTGACTAGTCCATGTATTGAATATTCAACAATCAGCATGGTTCAATAGATTAAATTTGCTATAAAAGAGTTTGGTTTCCTGATCAATGTCATCAACAGAATCCATAATATATATGCAATAAGATTAGGTGCAAATATGACTGATGACCTTCGCTACGTCTTGGATCCAAATAGAACCATGTGCAAAACCAAACAACTATAAATGATGCTGTTAGGGACTGCATTTCAGGAGCAGGGCAGGATATTGGTGGAGTTGGACCTGGGCCTGAGGAGACTACAAAGACAAATCATGTTAGACCAGCCCACGTACTCATGAGGCCTCCAGTTCAGCTAGTATATGAGAGATGAAAGAAGATGGGGACATGTGAAGGAAAAGGGATGCAATAGAAGAAAGGGAAGCTAACATGGCGAGGTTTAGAGAAAAGTTTGTTAGAAAGAATATCAGGGGAGGAGAGGGATTGTACAGGGGGAATATAAAATAGGGTGATGTAGGAAGTGAGGGAATCTTTTTTGTTTATCTGAGAATTGGGGGAAAAGTTGTAAGGGGGGGAAAACCCAAGCAACAGTGGCTGGAGGCTTGGTTGCCTAAGTGATTTTCTTGTTTTCTGAACATCGTTTCACTGCTTGACAGTAATATATAAAACATAATTCTTCATCTACTCCTTTTATTTGTTAATTCCTTTGAATCATTTAGTTTGTTGAGGCTGAATGAGAAATATGTTGTATCAGATGCATATGTGAACCAATGGATATTGATTACATTCAATATGAACTCTATTGGAAGTAAACATCTAAGATTAGCCTTTGACAATCATATTGAATTACATCAGGTTATCATTTGCAATTTAATCCAAGGCAACTAATAATGCTACAAAATCTGAATTTCTTGATCTAGATTATCAGCAGTATGAGAAGTCTTAAAGAAACCCAATTACTCGTGAGTTATATCAACACGTCCCAATATATGAGGATTCAAATTTAAAATTAAAAGCCACCCTTACTATCTAATCTATGGTTTCTGCCACCAGAAACCATAGTTTAGTTACAACTAACATTTAAGCATCAAAGAAAAGCCAGTGATCTAAAAGAATTTCAGAAGAATAGTAGGCATAAACAAATACATAATGCACAGAATCCTACCTTTATATTATCTGCAGCTCATCTCACTAGGAAGAGGATTGACCTTATAATTGTGTTGGATGCCAAAGCTGCAAGAACATTTATCACAGAAACCCATGTAAGTTTTCACCCAAAAAAAACAATGGCATCTTTGCAGGATAAGCCCCGGTTAGATCATATGTTTGCAAAAATAAAAAAAAAGAAAAAAGAAAAGGGGTCATTCAATGTGGGAGAAGATTCCAACCTTGAAGATTCTGATCAATGATCATTTGTTAGTCCGCAAATTCGATTAAAAAATGTTCAAACACGCTACCATCCAATATGTAGAACAGTCAACAAGGCAGAATCTCCAGTGAGGGACCCCTCAGACGATAACTGCACTGTCCTTTTCTTTCATTATGGTGGAAGATTGTGGCACTTCACTATACTGCATGATAGTTCCAGAAATGTTTTAAACAAGAATCAAGTTTTATAATCTGCAACTCAGATTCACTAAATATAAGTGCAGTTTGTAAATCTTCTGATTGTAATTCTGTTTATTTCATTTTTCTAAGCAACCCAACGTTTATTTATGAAGAAAATGCAAACCAGCAACCAAACAGTAGTAGAATAGAGGTGCATAATTGTCCCAGGGTTTGCAATTACCTAAGGCCAGCGAGCTGGGGACATTGCTAGAAAGTTCCTCAAAGATGAAGCCTTTTTTCCAGGAATAATGATAGATCTCAATACGACACATCAATCACCAGTAATTGCCACAAGAGCAATGTCCATCCTTAAAGTGATGGAACCGGTTACTATCTCTGATAATAATGTCTCGCTGTACAATCTTTGATACTAATTTTAATGCCGCATGGCAATCCACACATGTTCGGAGATTTTTAATGATGCGTATAGGGCTTCCAGGTGGCATTTTGATTAGTGCAAAAGCTAGAGCCAATCTTTCACTGTGTACCCACAAGTGACGCTCTTTTTCATCTTCCTCCATGTCTTGCAAAACAGCACTATGATTCGGGATATAACCTGCCTTCCTGGTTTTCAGGTTCAACCACTCCAACATCCCTCTGATCACTTTCATGTCTGGATGTGAGGTGTCCCCTACAGTGAAATAATGAACCCAACCTTGGTTTTCAATCCAACTCAGCCCTGGTTCCTTCTTCACTCCTTTCTTTTGCATGATCTTTCTAACAGAAGCAACTTTTTCCCAACTCTTTGCTGTGGCATACATGTTTGACAGTAGCACATGGGTTGCGTCATCTTCAGGTTCAATTTCTAAAATGTGTTGGGCAGAAATTATTCCAATCTCAACATTATTATTAATAACACATGCTCCAAGTAAGGCACGCCACACCATGATACTTGGCTGAAATGGGATTTCCTCAATCAACTTTGCTGCCTTATCAAGATGGCCTGCTCTGCCTAGAAGCGAGACAATACCACTGTAATGCTCCGTACTTGGTTCAATACCATAGTCCTCTACCATAGATTTAAAATAAGCTTGTCCCTGCTCTACAAGTCCTGCATTACTACATGCAGATAGAACACCAACAAAGGTCAAATTGTTAGGGCTGCACCCTCTTTGCTTCATCAGTTCAAAAACTTTTAAGGCTTCTGCACTTAGGCCATGCATGGAGTATCCTGAGATCATAGCATTCCATGAAACTTCATCTCGATCATTCATCATGTCAAAGACTAAACTAGCATCTTTAATACTCCCACACTTTGCATACATATCTATCAGAGCATTTGCGACTACAACGTTCATCTCATAACTTGTTTTGACAGTCAAGGAATGAACCTGTATTCCTGGCTCCAGGGCTGCTAAACTTGCACAAGCACGGAGAATGCTAGAGTATGTCACTTCAGTTGCCGGCACTTTGTTCTCAAGCATTTGCAAGAACATACTTATTGCCTTTCCCCCATCACCTAATTGCATGTAGCCAACAATCATTGTATTCCAAGTCACATCATTTCTGTTTGCTGATTCAACAAATAATTGCATAGAGTTCTCCATCCTTCCACATTTAGCATAGACATCCATGAGTGCATTCGAAACAAAAACACCTGAGTCAAGACCAACCCTGACAACTTGAGAATGGATTTGCTTCCCCAAATCCAGACCCTCCATAGTAGCACAAGCTTGCAGAACACTAGCAAATGTAAATGGATTAGGTACAACAAAAGCTCGCCTCATCCTACAAAATAGCTCCACCGCTTCTAGGCCCCGACCACTCTGAGAATATCGTGCAATCATGAAACTCCAAGGAATTACGTCTTTTTTGGGCATCTCCTCAAATATCCGCCGAGCATCACTAATGTCCCCAGACTTAGTATACAAATCAAGCAAAGAAATACCCACGTAGAGATCCATTTCATACCGATTTTTTAAAGCACATCCATGAACAGTCCTAGCAATACTAAAGGCCTCTAATCCAAGACAAGCTTTAAGCACAAAAACAAAGGTAAAATTATTCGGCTTGAAGCCAACGATCCTCATCTGAGAAAAAAATTTTAATGCTTCTTCAAAACAATCATTCTCAGCATAACAACCAACCATTCCAGTCCAAGTAACCATGTCCTTGTAAACAATCCCGTTAAAAACTTCTCTAGCAAAATCAACACACCCGCAAATAGAGAAAGCATCCATCATTGCCGTCCCAACAAAAGCATTAGTGTGATGGCCGAGCTTATATATACACGAAAAAACACAAGAACACAGCTCTGCACTCTCCATAGAAGCAACCGCCTTCAAAATAGTAGTAAACACAAACGGGTTAAGCTCCTGACCTTCTCTATGCAATCTAGAAAACAACCCAATAGCCTCAATAAATTGAAACGACTCCGCGTAACCCTTAATTAAAGTAACAAATGATATGGTATTTCTCTCAGGCATTTCATTGAACAGTTTGCTTGCATCAGATAACAAATTTAACTTCACATAGACGTTGAGAAGAACGTTAGTGCCAAATAGGTCTAAGCAGTTACCCTTCTTCATGACTTGACAGTGAACAGCCACTGCCGTTTTGGGATCATCGTTTTGGATACAGCTTTGAAGTGCAGTGGCGTAGGCATGAGAACTGAACTCCGAGAACTCCGCAGAATTGTTGCATTGTTGGGTCAACAGAGCCGCTTGGACTGAGAACCCACGTACCCAGGTGTTGATTTTACTGTGTCGCGTAAAATTTATACGTGACAATGTTCTATAACTCAGCAATCTGATCATGCGAGAAAAACAAAACTTTATCAACAGAAAATATATGAATAAAAAACTAGAACGAACTGAATAGAGACTCGGTTCAGATTCTTGTTAAACGAAAGAGTGCCACTTCCCGAAACGGTGCGTTTATCCTGAATTCCTAACGACGTCGCACCGCAAAGGTTGAGAATCTGAGCAGATGATGAAGCAATATATCATCAATACATAGCTAATAAATCCATGAAGCGTCGAAATTCGAGCTTTTTAAAACCGATGCTCTGTCATTCTCATCTTCCCTTCAATTGAAAATCGTTTCGTTAATCTCATATGCGTCTTTTGGTATACAAATTGTACAAGCGCCTGATTTCATTGCCCCTGAACAAAGTCGTCCTTTACTTGTAAGCACTAGTCGTATAATCTTCATTCACCATTGGGTGACCTTAGTTATCATTTCCAGATTGAACCAGAAGTTCTTAATTTCTAAATAGTACCAGAGGAATTTACTTGTTTGACATTAACACTAAAGTAACTCGTCTTTCAGTGCTAACATGAAATTAGTAGAGAACAGAAACCTTATTGATCCCAGACGAATAATGGACAACCTGTTTTACCTTGAATCAAAATTGGCTCAGACGAGACGAGCATTCGTTACACTCTGACGAGGAAAGAAATTCACACGGAAGGCTGAAAGTGCTTGTGGGTGTATTTAGTAGAAAACTAGTCATACGTGCTATTATCATTGGTTGGGCCAGTCAGATAAAACTAACCCGAGACAAAATTTAGCCACCCCATTTGTCCAAAATATGAATCATCGATAACATAGGTCTCCCTCTGAGCCGGTAAATTATTACTATAAATATTGATATAATTAATAATAATTATATTTATTTTTGTTATTTTTATAAAAGAATTTATATTTTTTGTTATTAATTAAATAATTTTCATTATACCGTAATACTTACTCTAAATTTTCAACGGTAAGAGTGGGTCATGCTTTGCTTCTTCAATTTAACCATACTTACTTGTACATCATTATTGGTTCTTCAGGTCTATTTGGGTCGGCTTGACGTTAACAATAAGTATCCATAAAAAAGCTAAATAGCAAGACTGTCTCATCTCGTTTCCTTTCACATTTCAACGAAAGGAGTTTTCAGAATTTGGTGAACTGTAAAAGTAAACAAACATCATAATTATTATTTTTGGAAGAAATCTACTGCCCAACTTTATTCACGTTTGGAAAAATCCCTACTCAACCTCTTCTCCACTTTGCTAGTGAACCTGCCAAAAACAAACCTAACATCACATTATCCATATGCCTAACTTTAACACGTGTCCTCCCTACCTCCCACCTTTTACAGGGAATCAAATAAAGTAGGAAGAAAATTACGATTTGATGTAGAGTAGAAAGCATTTCTCTGCCAATAAATTACTATTGGTAATAACGCATTCCACAGTTCCAGCCCTCCTCTGGTTCGTCTCTCTTTGTACTTTTATACTTTAAATCATCAACTTATACTTGTCATTATTAAACTACTCTACGTATCAATATAATTAATTTTAATTTATTATTTTTTATTATATTAATTAAATAATAATTTTTATTATTTTTATTCATTATTAATTAATAAATTTGTTTTATTTTATTAATTAAATAATTTAATTATATCAATTATATTAATACAAATAAACAATCTCACTCAATTTTATTTTTGTGATTTAAAAGAATAATAATTAAGAATTAAAATATTATTTATTATTTATTTATATATTTTGATTTTTTATTTTGAACTTTACAAAAATTATTTAAATTTTATAATTAAAATTTGTTTAAGATACTGGCTAATAAGTGACCACACCTTTCCCGCTGCATAATCAATGAACATAAGCGTACAAATCAATAAATGAAGCAACACGTGGCCGTACGGTATGAAAAGGAACTACTCAAAAGAAAAGATTAATGTACATACGGCTTCAACAACATAAATAGACAAATAAAACCATCTGAACAAAATAATGGCCTTGGTCCACATCGAGTCCCAAGGAATTTGCCAGGAAGCAAGCTTGGAAAAGGCCAAATAGCCGAAGGCCATTACAAAAAACGTGCATTTAGGACAATAATCTGCCGTCCCTATTAGACCATACTATTGTAATATTGTATATCTGTAATCAGTCAAAAGTGGTTGGCTAATACACATGAACTACTCTTATGTCTGTTATCTTCCATTTCTCCTCTTTTTAGGCCATGAAAACAAGTATCATCTCCAACAATCCTCTGGCCCCAGGACGCCATTTATTATTATTTAGGACATGAATACGGCAATACCAAAGTCAATCTGCACACACGTTAAAACAACAGGTGTCATTTATAAATTTTAGGAAGGAATTACAACATGTGCTAGAAAATTATAATATCGTCTTCTATACTAGGCGGGTTTTGAAGTTCATTCAAATCTGCAAAACTATGCAGTCAACATCGTATGATTTTTCTATTTTCGAATCATAATTGACAGGGTATGAAATAGAATTGCCCCAGCTAAAAAAAAGTTCAAGAAGTTGCCAATAGCTGGTATTTCCCATGTCATGGTCACTGACCGGACGTTTGAGCAAAGCATTTACCGCTAAGTTGCTTGACATCAGACTCCATATCATTCCTGGTTTTCATAAAGGGAGACCTTGTGTAAATAAAAGTGTTTTCCTAGTGTTGAAAACTAAATTATAATCGTCTTTTTTTTGGGGGGGGGGGCGGGGCGGGGGAATTAAAGGTTAGCAGGATACATAATTTACAATTTGAAATTCAAATATTCTGAATGTTGAAAAAATGTTGAACATGTGATGATTATCCAGCATAAATCAGATGAAGATCACAACAGACATGGCAGCACATCCAACAAAATAAGACAAGTCCTTCCGAATTTAAGATCTAGAACATTCTGGAATGTAAATAGAGACTTGGATTACCTCTCTTTGCGTTTCTCCAGAAATCTCTGCAATGATTTTCTCCTAGCAATTGGCAGATCTGCAAAATGAAAATTTCTTTCTAGTATTATAACAAGAGCAGGCTTTTCGGTTAATCTTCCCCTCCATGTTGTTTATTTACATGTAACGACAGGCACTAACCTCCGGTGTTAAGAGTCTCAAGCAGCTGTTGCTGATTGTTCACAGCATTTGATTCCATTGGCTCAGCAGCTTTTGAGTTTCCTTCAAAAGCAAGTTTCAATATGCACTCAGCCTGTACCATTGTTCGCCAAAAGATGAGAAACAACACTTAGGAACAGAAGATTAGAAATTAAAAAATGAAATAAGTGAACGCAGTTGTTTAAACAAACCTTCTCTGGAGGAACATCGAAAACGGCGACTGATCCATTGTAGAAAATGGTCAGAGGAGCTGTTTCCGGAACGTACTCGGATTCAGGCCTGAAAACAAATATTACAAATATACATATACATTTAGCTGTAGAATATTTCAATGTTCGAAAAAAAAAAAAAAAGCAAGAAAGATTTCGCATGAAGGATATGATTCAAGTACCTTGGGATATGTCTGTAAAGCGACAAAGCGGGAAAAGGATTTGGTTCTTCCTTTGGGGTAGTCGGCATTGAAATCGATGATTTCTTGGAATCAACCGCACCGGCGGAACCGGAAGCAATCACAGATTTAATTATCTCAGGATTAATCTTGGAAATGGCGCTTTGAATGTCTGCGACAATGGAAAACTCACAATAAGAACCACAAACCACAAAAAAACAACGATACCGAAGCAAATCAAAAACGGGGATCAAACGGCAAGAATACCTCGAAAGCTTCTTTGACGATGGGGGAATTTCTGAAACTGAGAGTTGTTAGGAGAGTTTTCCTTTCTCTCCATGCCAAAGAAATCGAGCTCGACGGTAGCTCTCAACATGTCTACTAATCAAGGAAATTTTGATTTCGTATTGAGTTGCAGAGAAGAGAAGAGAAGAGAAGAAAGAAGCAAAATATAGAAAGCACGTACTGAGTTTGGAGAGGTTGATCAACTTAAATGGTAAAGCAGGAGGGAGATGAAGCAGCACGAGGTACACATGAGAATGAGAAATCAGAAGGAGAGAGGGAGAGAGAGACGTTCGCAAAGGCCTACTCGTTTAGGTCACACATCTTACACGAGGTATCCATTAAAAGAGCTAGGTCCCACCGTAACATACGCAAGTGCAGCGGCCAGTAGGTCTTTGTCCACAGTATAGGATTCTAGCCTGTCACTCGTCGCTATCTCTGACTCGTCATCCGCCCAGTTTTGTCCAATTTTACCCTCTGCAGTCTGCTCATTGTGTCCTGGTTTACTTATTACAGGGTGACTATTATTTAATGATACAAGTTCAAATTGTAAAAGGGACATAATTGTAAAACAACACACAAATTCAAATTGCGGAAACGGTGGGTTGTTGGGAAGGGAACGGTGCACGAAAGATACGAAAGGGATTTTATATTTTTTTTTAATGCCAAAGTCAGAAAAATTGCAGACAGTGCGCAGCTGTCGTGCCTTAGTAGGTAACGTGTACCCGAACTAAGAAACTCAAAAATCACGTGGTTAAAACCTTCCCAGATGCTTCTTATCACATGTTTAAATTCAAAAGAGGTAATTATCCATTTAATTGTTTCACGTGTATGACGGCAAAATTTGTCGCACCGTCGAGTCCAACTTGTGAATGTCTAAAAGAAGAGTCGCCTCTGATCCTCCTCGAGTTTCGCAATTGACTGCTCATTTTTTTCTCATTAAAAAAATAATAAAACGCACCGCACTCACGGCGTGACTCCATCCGTCAAGTTGTTGAACTCCATCTAATTCAAAACAGTGGGGCCCCGAGTTTCTATGACACGTTACCGAATCAGTATTCTGCTCAGGGCGTTTTAAACATTAACGGCAAAACCAAACAAGCGGCGAGTAATTAATTACTTAGCAACTTCGTCAGTTGTGCCCGTCACGTAGTTGGTGGATGTAATGAATATAGAATACTTGAATACGACGTAGATTGATTGTATACGACAGTGATCGTACGTTTATTTTCAAAACAATTCTTAAATGCTCGTATTTTCCACGGTTCACTCGTGCTGTATTGTAATTTGCAAATAACTGGAGTCTTGAAGGGATTATGTCTATGCTTTCTACTGTATGGTTATCCTGTTGCGGAGGCGGGAAGTTTGGCGAAGGGAGTGGTCGTCCTCCTGTGACTGTCCTGGCACATATCACAAGCGCTCACGACAAACAGGTGAAAATGGTGACACCGACACACGCATTGAATGTGCTCTTCTCCGCTCTGCTCTGTTCTATCCAGCATTATTCTATGAATATTTGTCAAATACCACCAAAATGGATACAACATATGGTGACGTGTGACAGTCATTAAATCGTTTTAAATTTTCCTTTTGGGCAAACCTCATGGAGGCCCAAATGGAACAGAGGATGAAGAATACAATAAGATGTGGTCCAAGATATTAAAAAAAGACAAAATTGAGCATATTATATTCGGTGTGCAGAATCAGGAGAAGTCCTAGAAGCAGAATTCCTCCAGTAACACAGCAGCAGCGAATTGCAGCCAAAATGCGAGCATAAGAAACTAGAGGCACAAGAAATTGGTGAACAGTTATCTGAACCAGTGCCCGCAAGCATGAGGTGGAGTATTTGGGCTCAATTTAATGAAGTATTGTTCTTCCAACTGGTTTAGTAATGTCCCCAGCCTAAGTGGGTTACTCCAGCATTAATATTATCTTCGGAATTGTATTTCGGTGAACGAGTTCTCGACTAATCAACCAACCTTCACTTCCAAAACACATCCCACAAAACTCAGGTACTGCACTTACCACGGTCCTGCGGCGGAGGGTATGGTGGTGATGGGTGCCCCTGAATTGCGTCAGCACATAAATCGCTTAATCACATAAAACAAACACTAAACACGAACTTAGAGTTGCAAAATCAATTAGCTGTAGCAAAATATGAACATTTTTAAGCAGACCTGAGCAAGATGGAACATAATTGACTACTAAAATAATCGTTGAGGACTTGCCTGTTGGGGATAAGGAGAATCATGAGGAATACGTTGGTAAATCATTGCTGAGAGTTTCTTACTCTAATGACACAGAGCGATATACAAAGCGTACTAAGTTTTGAAATGTGAACGACACATGTAAAATAATTCGCTTGGGTTTACTGAAATCTAGCGGGAAGCTTCCAACTTCTTAATCACGAAGATGAAGGCCAAAACAGAAGAGAACCGAACTTATCATTCTCAATGACCAGTGTGCGCACAAGAAAAAGAAGTTCTCGATTGATTTGGCCTTCATCTTGAAGAATAAGAACAGAAGAGAACTTCTCATCCGCGGCGTAAATGCAGGGAGCTCCAACCAACTTTCTTCGTGATCTTGTCCGTCACCTACCCATCAACATCTTATGATGTACGTAACAGGTTCAATTTCCTTTCAAATCTTTTACATCAAACAGTTTGATTTCTGAACAAATTAGGGTAGCCTGCCCATTCATAATATATTCATTTCCAATATCCGATAGAAGATAAACAGAATGAGAAATATGTTAAATTCACCCAATTAATTCTCTCTTAGACCTCACAACTACTTTCTTGGTAGAGAAAAGATCTTGAACCATCCGCAATTCAATTTCTTAACATTAACTATACACTCAGAAACAGTCTACATTAAATATATGGGCAACACGTAAGCAAATCCCAGGGCTCAAATCTTTGAACTGTACTGTTGATTTGGATCTAAGTCCTGCTCGAGGGACCCAAGAGGGGATTTTGATTTTGAGGACAGTGTAGAGAAAATACAATATGGTCTAGGTGCTTAAATCATACAGTGTAGAAATATTCATGGGAAAGATCCACAAAAGAGACTGCAACTCGAAGCTTCGGGCATTTTTCGCTTGAAAGACGACTAGTCGACAAACCGCTAGAGATTGCCACATAGAACTCCTTCTGGATAAACTATGCCGCTAAGGATTCTTCCAAAATCTAGAATGTTGCTTCTCACACGCCTGCTTAGTGGCAAAGGAAAGAAAAGCCGTGTATAAAATATAGTAAAATAATATCTATAAATGGTGAAGTTGTTCAGTTTTGAACTAACCATCCATTAAAACAGAGACGCTATAGAAGAAGAGTTGCCAGTGTTTTCCCGTAGCATCTACTTTCCACTCAGTCGATCAGCTACCATGACAAGCACAAATGAAGAAAAGTTGTCTAGCACTGTGACAGAAGCTCCAGCAGCATCTTCAACTCCACCTTCACAAGAAGAAACCAAAAAATGGGGCACCCACGTCATGGGAGCACCGGCAGACCCTACTGCTCATCCAGACAATCAAAAGGCAGCTTCGTGGAACGCCGGAGACCACCAGCAAATCTACCAACAGCCTTACGTCGAGTACTCCCCTATCGACAAACCAAGCAACAATCCTTTGGAGCCTGTGATTCATGTGTTCAATGCCTGGAGCAGGAAAGCTGAGACCATAGCCCGCAACATCTGGCACAACCGTAAGTTTCCAAAGCTTCAAATGAATCCCAATTAATCATGATATTTTAAATTCTTATTTATGTCAATATAGTCGTGATGAATTGAAATCAAACTGGGTTCTGAATCTGATATCCAAAAACTATCGCAAAAGCTAAGATTAATAGTCATGAACTAGTAATTGATTATGCCCTAATGTAATTCAGATGAATCTTTGCAGTTAAAACTGGCCCATCAATGTCGGAAGCTGCATGGGGAAAGGTAAATTTGACAGCCAAAGCAATATCAGAGGGCGGGTTTGAGTCTCTCTTCAAGCACATTTTCGCAACTGATCCAAATGAGAAGCTAAAAAAGACTTTTGCATGTTATCTTTCCACTTCTACGGGTCCTGTTGCTGGAACACTCTATTTATCAACGGCCCGGCTAGCTTTCTGCAGCGATCGTCCCTTATCTTTCACTGCTCCATCAGGGCAAGAGGCTTGGAGCTACTACAAGGTAAAGCATATATTATTATGAACAATGATTTACGTACGTATAATTAATGAATTTGATCAAAATATAGTATTCCCTTGGTTTTTATTGACCTGACAAATTTGTGATTAACAGGTTACGATACCTTGGGCGAATATAAGCACAGCCAACCCAGTGACTATGAAACAAAATCCGGCAGAGAATTACATTCAGATTGTTACAACCGATGATCATGAATTTTGGTTCATGGGTTTTGTTAGTTTCGAGAAAGCAACGCATCATCTCTTGAACAGTTTGTCAGATTTCGGAGCAACTGGGAGTGCAGGGCAACCACTCGTCGGCTAGCATTGCTGCTGGATCCTTCGGCTTATTCCTTCAAATTTAAAACTTGCTGTCTGTCGTTTGTTGTCTAGTTTTCTACCTTGCGAAAATACTGTGCGTGGTTGATTGTATTGTGTAAGTTTGCAATCCACATGTATCTCTTCTGTAGATATTTGTTTGTTCCTGATCTATGCATGGAAGTTTTTCCTCTGCTGTAATATTTTGCTTGGATGTTGAAGATTTGGACAGAATTTTCATATCTGTTTCAATAAGCACCCGCTGCCCTTTTACCATCCTTAAAATTCTGAAGCTTCGTGAATTCCTAAACTCAGTCCATCAGGACCACAAATCCTAAAAATTCGTAGTGCGTATATTAACCATCTCAGAAGACAGGTCCTGCGAATGTCGCCGTTTAGAAAGACTGTCGGTGCTCTTTGGTCTTAGTGAGCCGAATGGCACAGGCCATGAAAGCGGTGTTGGTCCATTGAGATGAGCTAGCCCATACATCCAAACCAAACCTGGGCCATGTACAGTGGGACTCGATTGCATGCCGAATCAATCTAATCTATTCTTGGGTTATAATTGCAACATAAGAACCCAGTTATGGAGAAGCATGTACGAGAAGAATTTCAACCATGCTTCTCGTGTCAAATGAGTCGTTCTTTATTGTAATGGACACAAAGATTTTCAATCCTTTCGCTGTTGCCAAGTACAGGAAGTTTCTGAAACTGGAATGCTAGGACTGATTGTGAACTCGCTTACAACATGAGATAATACATTTTTGTCCTGCACTTCCATTTCCCATGAAGGGAAATTCCTAAAATCTAACAGGGACATAATCATACAACAATTTAACATCATTTACCTAACTGGGAAACCAGAATCGTCAAGGACTAAATAAAACACTTTGTTGGAAGAAAGAGCTGGCAAACACTAGCTAGCAACCAAAAAATAAAATATATAGTTTAATTGAAAGAGGCAAAGTGCATTGCAGTTTATGCGTAAGTAAAACTGTAGAAAGATGCAAAGTGGAAGAGAGACACAAGAGCAAGGATATTGAAACAGACAAAAGAAGATACGCAGATTCCCCATTAACGAAACAGGCTGAATCACAAGGGATAAAAATATGTACAAGGGTCCTTATCTTCCCAGTCCCCAAGTATCAGTCAGTTTCTTTGTCTTCGACCAACCGATAGAAAGAAAGAACAGAGAAACACAAAGAACGAGAGACATTTATATATTATGTAAATTATGAATGAGTGACAGTATTATCAGCAGCTGGCTGGCTCCGTCCATCTCTTTCTATGGCGCACTGCTGCTGCTGCTGCTGCTGCAAACTTTAGCACCACTACTGCTGCATGTTCAGATTCCTTTCTGCCCATTAGGAAAGTAATTGATTGAAAACAAAAACGTTTTCCTTTGTTTCCTCTACAATCCGCTGTCCAGCTATGAGCTACCCCGCCCATGGACCATCTTCTGCTTTTGTACTATATTAATTTGTCTGTCGCTCTCTGTCTGAATTTTCGAATCTTTTAGGACGGAGGGCCTTGCCTGCTGCTTCCTGCTTTGCTATGCTAGCTGCACTATGTCACATCCCACCTTTTGCATGCAGCACAAGCTACCAGAGAAATATAACTTTTCTATTGTTGTATTTCGAGCTTCACCTTATCTATTTCGTTCCTGCAATTTACATTATTAGGTTTTCACCCTGTGAGCACCCATTAACCATTCGCAGGCCAAAATAGAAAGAGTAAAACTTTCCTGTAAGTCGATAATTATTATAAAGTTTGAATCATATCGTCACCACGTATATGTACTGACAACACTACTTGTCCTTCCCGGAGCACAGCTCTGTCAAAAGCTGCTCACAATTTTCCTGTTCCTGCTTCATAATTCTGTCTTTTACCGCGTTCTACTAGAGAATTCTGGTTTTTCTTGGCAGTAGTCTTCCATAATTATATGTACCTCTTCTTTGTTTAATCCAACTCATGCAAACTAATAAATCATGATCTTAGGCAATTGGGTTCATAACATGACATGACATCTTGCACTAAGTAAAACGAAAGTGTAGCAAGAAATCTGTCAGTCTAGAACCTCTCTACATAAGAGTCCATAACACATAGACATCTGAGGTTTCTGCAGTAAGATTTGTCCATTTTAGATAGAGAATTTATTCTCTCACACTCTATACCATTGTCTTGCTCGATCAATGCGAATGCCAGCTACTTTTCAATGGGCTAAAGTCCAAGGTTTTGACTGTATTACAGCTTGCACAATTTCAACCATACATGAATCTAGGCATATATTTATTTCCTGTTCTGGGTATTAAATATAAGTAAGTACATCAACTATCCTTGCCTGTGTTCTGTTGATTCATTAACAATTAAAGAACAAAACATCAATGAACACTTAATCCAACCGTCTAATGACGAGTCACATTGACTAATTACAAAAGTGATAACAGTTTGTTAAATAAAAAGAACAGTTGACCAAATCACAACTGAAAGAAAGTGAGTAGGATACTAAAATCACTTACATGTGGAGATGTAATTGGAATACGTGGGTATATATATATATATATATATATATACAAACACAGAAAAGTTTTAAATTGAACCACTTTTATCGCGTTGTCACGGTTAATATATAATTAATATAATAATATTATTTAAATAAAAAATAAAAAAATATTTATTAATATTAAAAAAAATTTAAAAATAATTTTATTATTTAATTATCGTAGTAAAACTGTTATAACTAAAAAATTTTAATATATATATATATATATATATATAAAAGCCATGTTTTTGACACTTTTTTTCTTTGAATTAGCTGTACATTGATTATACATAATTCAAACCCTACTTATATGGACAAATACAACACTACGGATACAATAATTTTATACACATGCACATGTGCACATAGTTTGATTGGACCCAAGTTGAACTTCTTAATTGCCATGGACTCCATGATTGCTTTTGCTTGGCCACCAAAGCAGCTGCGGGCCGAAATGTGAACATTTCATGAAATCAGAAAAAAAGATTACCAAAAATCTCAGAGGATAATGTCCTCAGTCCCACCACATTGCTATCCCAAGCTTGGCATTTTAAACACTAACCTTTCAAATTTTATTGTGCTCTTAATCCTGGATAATGGATTCTCCTTAAAATGAACGAATAGGGTTTGTAACTTTCTGACTTCCCTTGCTCTTTTAGCCTTTCCGAGAGAGAGAAATGAAAAGTTTTGAACTTTGTGTTCTTACTCATTTTTAAACCATAACCCATGATTGCTTAACGGGCAGTTTAGTCTCCAGCATAGGCTTAATTTAATTGATAAGAAGTTAAAAAGAGTGCGAACCTGGAGAGAATGGTGATAATTAAAAGAAATTACTTGCAGGACTGACAACAGGAAAAAATAGAATTAAGAATGGAAGTTGTAATATGTTCTGAAACTGCAAAGAATGTATTAATGGATAAAAGACCAGATGGTCAACAGATCATACAAGAAAGAACAAGTGGAATTAAGGGAGAACAATGATCGAGAATATTATTCCATCTTGTATATTTGACCTCCTTGCTGATTCCTCAGGATTGTCTCTGAAACTAAAGAAGAAAAGGAGATGGAAGAATAACAGCAAATTAATAACCCATATTTTTCTTGAGCTTCTTCATTCCACACTGAAAATTCTTCATAGGCATAAAGGGTTTTTCTAAAGCAAAATCCACGAACAAAAATATAAGAAAAAAGAAAAATAATGAGCATAGAAAATCTGATTCAAGGAGAGCCATTTTCAGATCGATCAAAGTGCAGAAGTTGGCCATTACATTTGGGGCAATCTTCAACTTGCTTGGGGACCATGAAATACATGAGACAAGTCTTGCAACCAGCTACCACCAAAACATTGTCTTTGTCTCTCTCAACTTGATGACATTGATCTCTTGTGAATAAAGGTGATGATTCCGACGATGACTCTTCGCTGTCATACGAGCTATCATATTCTGAATAGAAATCCCCATTAGACTCTGTTGCTGTTCTCGGATCTTCCTTTGCCTTCATGCCGTTCATCCAGTTTATGTAGTAAACCTCTCCTGTCTGCAAACACCGCGCCAAAAAAGCAAAACCATAAACAAAACAGAAATCTTGTGCCCTCTTAACTATGAATATGAATTGAAGAAGAGCAGAATATGATCAAAACAAAAGAAACCCAGAAAGGAAGGTAACATTTTTCCAGTGCCAATCAGATAAAACGTAAAATCAATCACAGAAAGTTGTTTCCTTCGTCATTTAACCAAAATGAACATCTGTTACACACCCTTTTAACTAATTAAAAAAAAATGCAGTGATCAAAGAAATTTATTTCATGGCCAATCACAAAAATTTCTTCGCAAATACAGAAAGAAAGAGGAGAAAGAAAAGGTTTTTTTTTTTTTTTTTGGGTTTCCCTTTTTAGGGTTTTGGTCTTTACCCTAATCTTAATCTAATCTTGGTATATGTTGGAGAAAAAGAGACCAGCAAGACTGTCATAAATGCAGGACAGTGGTTGAATTCCATTAAAGTATGAAGACCATTCCACTCTCAGAAAGTAGAAAAGAAAAGCACAAGATCTGCCATGTTTTCTCATTCAATATATCAGCAGGACGAAAGGGATTATAATCTAAACAGATGACTGTTTTCTATTCAAAGCGAAACAAATAGACGAAAGACTAAGAGAAACTGAAAAGAGAAAAAGAAATCCACTTACCTTTAAATCGAGACATTGTTCCCAGTGGTAAGGAAGCGAGACTTGTGAATTAAGCTCTAAACCAGCTTCCCCATTTTGAAGATTATTATCATCTGAGCGTCCTATTCCTTCTTCACTCGCGCCTTCATTAACGCCTCTTCTTTGATGGTTATTCAGCGAACAATTTTGAAGAGACCTCTCTAATGATTCAGTTATAGTCGCCATGTTTGGTGCTGTCATATCTTCTTTCTCCAAAGCAAAAATCCCAGAAAAATTATGCAGAAAACTAACTGAAAGAGAATTTTGAAAGGGAATAAAGTGGAGACAACGGAGGTGTGGTGGTTTCTGAGTCTTAGAAGAGAGGGATTATTGAGTTGAAAAACAAGTCTCACGCTCCATAATTGCGCGTGGAAAATATGTAAAAGAACCCTGGATGGGCCCAGAACTGTTACCACAATGATTCCATTGCATTTTGTCTCGTATCAGTCCATCGGCTCAAAGCCCACGTTGGCAAAATAGTTAACGATTCAAACGGCATCCGTCTTGGGAGGGTTAAAAACAGAGAGGCGCTCCGCGTAAAAAGAATGGGAACAGGTAAAACGTTGCAGTTACCCAAAAGCGTGCCGGAACTTTCTTTTAACAGTTTCCGTTTTTCGAACAGGTTTGTAGAATTCTCAATTGGAGGGGCACCTTCTACTCCACCCGCTCGCTATAATCACACGCGCGCCACTCTATCACATCTTTGTTGCACAACACTATACTTCAATTTTATACTGTAATAAATAAATAAAATCGAATATATAATTTAAAGTGTTAACATGGGCTAATTAATGATGATTAACGATAATTAAATCAGTTTTCTGGTTCCTCCGCAGATATATGCATGCAGTTGTTCAATCCCCTGGTTCCCACCTCACAAAATGACATGGAAAATCTCCTACTTCGGAAAGATGTTTAAGGTAAAATCGAATTTAAGAAGCTTTGCAATTTCACATGTAATTTGCCAACACAAAGTAAAAATTTGGTTAGTCAAGCACACTATTTTCGTTATATGTATTATTATAAGTCACCAAACCAAATAAAAATGTGCTGGCTACCTTGATATGTTGGGTAATTTGTTGAATTCAGATGCTTAATTAGGACTGTTGCGAAAGGCTGAGCTTTAATTTTTGCGGTAGAAGTTGAGGTGGGTACTAGGAATGGTAGAAAACTGGACAGGGAGAAACAGACGAGCAAGAAAGGTAAGAGTCGACAGACAGGCCGAATGTATTGGGGGAGCCGCCTGCTGCTGCTGCTGCTTTTGAAAAATAGATAGAAGCAATTTGTGTGCAATGATGCAATGTATTGTGACTTCACGAGATGACAGTAGGGGCAGTTAATTTTGTTGGAAGAGGCCCAATTTCAACAAGATTTTTCCTGTTGTGTGGAATCTTATTCTGAACTCTTTCTCAGTCCGGACAGAACAGCATTACCCTCTGTACAAATATTCCCTTAGATCTGGCTATCCCAGCCTGTTTTCCTCTGGACGCATCACTTTTCTATTGTGCCTGTAAATTATTTGAGAAAATGTCTCACTCACACGCACCACAGCGACTTTCAAATTTTTATATTAATCTGAATAAAGGGCATGTTTTGGCGAGTTTCCCAATTCATTCCCTCTACATTGCGAAGTGGGTTTCATTTTTTGGCACGAAGGGGACACTGGAACATGCCTCAGTTCTCTTGAACGTGCCGCCTTCTCGTTTATTAACGCCATTGTTCACGCATTTTCTTTCGCTGAACTAATAATATTTATTTACTTACTTCAGGAATGGCATAGAAAGCTTCCTACGCGGATTTCCACGTGCTATTATTTACAAAATTAATCCTGTTAAATATTGTACGCTTAACCTGTCTTGACTTGAGCGTTTCATTTTGTTTGTTTATATTCTAATACGTGTACAACTGGATGTCAAGAGTTTTCGTCTGGAATTGTGTACGATTTTGGGAAGTTTCGCCGTGCTCATAGGCAAGTATGGAGAATGTTTATCAGTTTAGGCCTAAGCATAAACGATTTCCGGTGATTACGGGGAGGAGGGTCGACAATTCTTTGTAAACGAGACAAGGATGAGGACGAGGCCGATTTTCATTCCCACCCCCACTTTTTCTATTTTTATAATATTAATATATTTAAAATTATATATATAATAAAATTATTTTTTATCGCTTAAAATTAATTAAAATAAAAGTAATAAGAAAAGTTAATATTTTTCTATAAAAATTAAAACAAAATTTAATAAAATTTTTAACATTTTATTTCGACTCTAAGAAATAACACTCTCAAAATATAGGGACGGAAAACAAAAATGACCATCTCCCACCTATTACCGGGTCATTGCGGTCACTAATTATGGGTTTCAAAACACTAATCTAGAAAACCCCAATGGCAGTCATAGTCGTCATCATCATCAAACCGACATTACCATTTTCAGGCCTTGTATGTTCTTTTCATTGCCGGCTGCCAATGTCAAAAATTGTCAACTTCACTAGAAAGTCTGAAATTGGACGTCCTTGCTACATTATTTGCCCCGTTTCTAAATAAAATTCTATCAAATACATACTTATTTTGAAATTTATAATTATGATAAGATAGTCCCTAGAAATTATTATCTTACAGAGGACTAATTTTGAAATTTGAAAATTAAAAAAGGTGGGTGTTTGTTTTGTCATGATCGATTCTGTCGAGAAATCCGGATTCAAGTCGAGAATTCAGGTCTTCGGGGGGGATGTCTTCCCTTCCTCCGGCCTCTTAAGAAGGACCAATGGGCTGGGCTTCATCTGGGCTTTAACAAACTTGAGCATAAAATCAGCTAAATTCGACAGAAGGTATATGTGTTTTTGAAAATGGGCCTAGGCCCAATGAGTCCAATGATGATTTTTTGAATGGGTCGACGATTGGCGCCGGTCTCTGCAAGCTACAGGCATCTGCCAGGAAGCTAAGCAGACGTTTCTAGAAGGCTTCTTTTTTTTTATTTTCTTATTTTATTTACCAGTTTATTTATTAAATTAGAAGCTTCCATCCAATCCCACCTTCAACAAGTAATCCACGAAGTCATTAAAAAAATTTCACACCATTTTCTAGTTTTATAAATAAAGACGTAATTTGTCAGTTTATATTAAATAAGTACCGAATAATCCCTGTTAAAATGACTGAAATACCCTTTAATTTTGAGTCGTATCCCAAAGCTATATTGTGAAGCGGTGGTGTAGTCAGTCTATTAGGAACTGGGACCTATTTGATAGAAATGGTTAAACTATGTTCCAATATGTACAATGTAAGAAAATAGGAATCCGGATGTTATTACCCGTAAAATCAAATATTCTAGGTGGTCATAGCCGTCATAGACCGCGTGCGCGAGGATATTTCAGTAAATTAATATTTTCCCAAATGTCAAGCTCATCATGAACAGGGTGCTTTTATTAAAATCAAATCAAAGGGAGCAGAGAGACTCCATTGGTTCTCCCTCTCTCTTTTTTGATCGCTTGCGTTGGCGTATTGTCTGACGAACAGTTGAGAAATGGCGAAAAATAACGAACCGGTTGTCGGGGTTCCGGTCTACGTTGGTGCAAATCCGTACCAAAATGGAGCGCCCCCGCCAAACGCGATAGTGGGTAATCCCATGGGAGCTCCGATTCAGCAGACTATTTATCGGGACACTCCCGCTCCTTTCAACTGCGTTTACTGTGGTAATTCCGGAGTTACCGAAGTCAGGTATAGTTTTCTAGGGTGATTTATTCTTCTCATGCGTGATGATTGATTCGTCCTTAAAATTTGTCATGACTAATTGAGATGAATATGTATGGCAATTGAAGTCCGTTGTAATTTGTTTTTTTTAGAATTATCTTGTGTTTCTTTATATTCTGAATTGAATTATTTATTGCTGCTGCATTCAGTGCAATCCTTAAATGCCGAAAACGACGTGATTATTTTTGCGATTCCATATCTTGGATTATGTTGTTGTCTCTATGTGTTATGATGAAAAAATTGAAAAGCAGAGTTAATAAGAAGCAATATCTGTTGTTGCTGTATCATAGCCAATTAACCAGCACAAAGTTTGAAGGGCTGTGATAATTCTAAAGCCCGATTAGTTTAGGACTAGAGATAGAAGTACCCTTAAGTATAGTTCTTTTCATCATTAGAATTATGTTCATGTATTATCCATACTGTATTTCCCTTTAGCTGAAAAGGAGGATTGCGAACTTGCGTTGTGTATTTGGCATGCAATTTTGACTTCTTTAATCGTCAGTTCAATTGCTTATAGCTGAGTGAATGCTGAACAAGTAGGTGGGGAAACGGAGCTCAAACTCAATGTATTCTCTTTTGTTGATTAGGAATAGCTTACGTGCGGTTCTGTATAATCAGTTACACATTCTACGTGTTGTTCTGTTTTATTATTTCATCAAGCACATAAAATTGAGCAGGATATGCTTCTTACTTTGTGTGTTACACCTTTTTCTGAATTCACACGCTCTGGTTGTACTGTTGTTTCTTTTTTTTTTTTTTTGGACTAAAATGTATGCTGATCTCAGATCAAAGCCTAGTCTGGCTGCTGTAGTTGGTTGTATGATGCCAATGATGCTTGGGATTTGCTTTCTTTGCCCTTCAATGGATTGCCTCTGGCATAAATATCACTATTGCCCTGCCTGCAAAGAAAACGTAATTGAATCTTTTCCATCATGTCCTTCTCTCTCTATATATATTTTTATTCTAGTTATTCATCATGTGCTTTCATTAGAAACCTAAGATTTACACTGGCCTTTGTTCAGGTTGCCAATTTTGAGAAATCAGATCCTTGTGCAGTCGTGGATCCTCCACAATGGAAGCAGTTGAGCTTTGCACTGCCTGCTTAATGTTGTGATAGTTCTATAAGCCTGTGCTTTTGGTTCTGGATTGCACATGTTTTCCTGTCTTATCAGATACTCTTTCAGCCGTATCGTGTTCATAGATAGAGCTGTAAACAAGGTTATTGATACATATACTTTGAAAACAGTGTGTAAAACAACATTTTGCTTTCCCATTTGTTTATGTAACGTGTGTTTATACTTTGAGTTACTTATTGGAATCCTCTTGTGAGATGCTTTGCCTGTGTAATCATACAGTTTAGTATAATTTAGATGGTAGACCTACAACTTGCATATTCCTTGGTAATACCCAAGTGGGATTGCTAGGTTTGCATCACAGGATTGAATAGGCTGGACCTTAGCCTACGCCTCCAAAAGAGTCGTATTATCCATTTCTAAGTGTATCAAATGGTCAAAAGTTTAAAGCTTTAACAGTAGGAAAAGATTTCAAACCGTATGTGAGCTGAGATAATGTGTGTTAGCACGTCTATGTCATAGATTAGGCAGAATTTGGCACACAGGATGATCTCAACACCGCATCAATTCACAAAGGATTCCAACTTCTTGGTTCCACCGGTGCACCCGCAACTACTAACTAGACGCATCTATAAACAGCCATTGCTTTCTTATTATTTCCATGCTTACATTAGAACCAAAACCAACCACCATAAGGATGCTACTTCTGTTGCTATAAGTCATAATTACCAATCGATCAAGATTTTGTGTTATACTGTTTCAATGATCACAATGGCAACCACGTACTGAAATATTACAGCCAATCCACAGACTTGCTTGAATGCAATGGAAAATGTTAGTCATTTTTGCAATGAAACAATATAACATGAAGATGCTTAGCGTTGTGGATTTGATAATGAAAGCTTTAGTTCTTCTCCATAAATCTCTAACAAGTCGGCCGACCAGGCTTAAGATTACATGTTTTTGTGGCCAGCGTGCACATAAGCCTGGCCACCTCCGACGAGTAGGGACAGTCGGGATTTGGATACGATTATAATTTCTGATCAAGACAAGAAGGATATAAATATACGAAGACAGTTAATGTACCTCTACTTTTTGTCTTTTTAGAAGTTCATGGACTCGGACAAGGCGCCATTGAAGAAGAGGAGATCCAGCATGAGAGATAAAAGCCCGTCTCATTAGCCAAGGTGACTGCCTGCAAACAACTTAAAGACCTCGTTTATTTGGGTTTAGTATTGAATCATTTTGAATTCTCTCTCCTTGAAGGGGATCGCACTACTGTGATCTTATTTCATCCTGTCAGTTGGGCAGAACTCTTACCTTATCATGGTATTTTTCATTTGAGCATTACGTTAAGCTCGTATATTTTGAGAAGACCCTTTGTTCAGGGGCTACAGGCAAGTCATCCTTGGCTACAAAACTGAGACTCTTTATCTTCATGTAGGACCTCTCTTCCTCCTGAAATATAATGCAGAAATTATTTCATCAAACCAATGCGATGCTGAAATGGTGTGTTTTCAAGCTCTATTTATAGCCCCTGATTGCTCAATATTAGATTTTATGAGATCTCGGTCATTTAGGTTCTTTCTTTTCCCGGAATATATTCAGAATTTTCATGGCCGCCCAACGTATGCCACCCAAGCTCGTTGATGGTCCTGTCCTATAACACAAATCGAATTTCATAATAAAATATTTGTGATCGAATCAATGTGCGGTTGACGTTTCGCTCTTCTATTGGTCAGAATTTTTTGACTCTTGGCTGTTTTTGAATGGTCATAAGAAACATAGGATTTATGCCACTTTGATGATCTTCTATTTTTATGCATAATTTATGGTATCTCTCGCTTACGAAGAGAATATGACCTTTTGTAGAAGGTGAGAAGGAGAAGTCTTTCGGTAAAGTTGGGTTGGGGGACAAGCATTAGATATGAACAGGTTAAGACATGATTGATTTGGTTCTTTGATCCTTTTTCTTTTTTCCCCGCTTTTCCTCCGATTATTATTCCATTTCAATGTCATGTCAACCCAAAGGCCAGAGACACGCGTCCATCTACACAAATGCCTCAAGTCAACGTCTTCAGTCAGAAGCAAAGCTAGGTAACTATCTGATTGGCCCGGCCGCTGGGGACCGTGAGCAATTGAACGTCAAAGCATCATATCAATCTTCTTCAATAAAGAAAGAACAAAACAGGTCAGTCTCTGTAATCTGTATGTGCTCTCTCTTTTTCTCCAAATTGAACAAGTCCCGTTGGATAACAAGAATATATCATCACATGAAGTCTTTTACGTGTCAAGCAAACCTCGATCTTCTGTTAACGTTGTTCAGGCCCACTTGATGAACTCACTGTGTTGTTCATTTGAACTGGGATATCTACATACAATCATGCGTTGGAATACTTGATTTTGCTTCTCAAATTTGCAGCCGCCGACCAAATTTTGTGAGGATGTAAGCAATCTCGTTTAGATTTGGCAACAACAAGAGCTATGGCCTTAGTTGCCACCTGTTCTTCACTTACGTTTTTTACTTGACTCTCTGAATTGCGATCGGATTTGTCCTTCAAACTCCCGTTGGTTATGAATGGAAATGCCTGAAGAAGGCCCGCCCGCCCAAAAGCCTTTAGCCCAGTCCCTTTCATAATCATTTTTTGTTCTGGGTCGGCATGATAAAACCTAATGCCGTCCAAAATCAATCATGATAAATCTTTTTGTCCACCGAAGCATATCCCGACGTCACAAAATCAAATCATTGTACCCAAAGCAAACCTTTTGGGTTCTACAACGGACCCGACCCAACCCAACCCAACCAACCTGTTAGTACGGTCACAAAGGGGTGGTACAAACAAATTCCTAGGATGGTGGGGATAGGATTGGGGGTAGGTACAAATAAATTCCTAGGGACGGTAGGTTGGGGGGTGGGAAGTTAGGTGAAAAAGAGGTTCAGAGAAAGACGTCGAGGATGACGACGGCGCGTTTAAAGTCTTCAAATGTTGACATCGGAGCCGCAATGCAAAGCCTAATCTTCCTCCCTCTCCATTGATTGCATTCACTCTTCTCTCATCGCAATGCCCTACACGTGACTAATTCTATTCACACTTTTTGGGATCATGATTTTCCCTCTTTGACCGCTTCATTAGCTTAGTGGAAATATCAAAAGGATGATTAGGAAAGGTGACAACTGGCAGCTCTATAATTTATTACGGCCCGAATTGGATTCGGGTTGTCTAATCGAGGAGGGGTCTGTATTATTAAAATCTAATCCAACCTTAACCACTCCTGAGATCCGAAAAAAGCCATGGATGATACCGTTTATTACAGTGCTGTAATAAATAAATAATATTAATAAATATAATAAATTTTATTATTATTATTAAATATATTTTTTATTTTATTAATTAAATAATTTTATTATATTAATAATACCGAATAATTTCTAAACTCTCGCTCCACACATCAATCAATCAATCCCGCGACACCACCACCACCACGACGGAGAGCCTACACCTACTGTCCTTAATAACAGCGATCCCGATTTCTCTAACCTGCCCAACGACCAAGTCAACCCATCGGACGGCCAAGATTTCATCGTTAAGGAAGTCTTGGATTGTTCGTGCATGATGCATGTTATCGTTTCTTGATTGCCGTCTATGGTATTAAACTAGAATTCAGGGGAACATCGTCAGAGATTGGGCGAGGAGATGCCGTGGAGTAAAAGTGCCAGCTCAGCAAAAAGTGAAAAGATATTTTGAGCAGTGGGCTCCACTTTATTACAAATAGATCTCGTCTCGTCTCATTACTGCTTTTTCTAGCAGAATGGCCTCACTTACCGGAGTCAAGAGTGATTTTAATCATCGAAGGTGAAAATTGATTTCACTCCTTGTTTCAAAGCAGGAAAGACGCTCTCTTCTGGCTATTTCTTGCTTCCAGTTAGGGTTTTGAAAGTAAAGTTTAAAATTTTCTTCGTTATTTGCCTTGAATTGCTTTGAATCTTGATAAAATACAGAACCGAGATGGTGAGTCCCAAATCTGACCGCAAGAAAGTAAGCATACCGTGCGATTTCTGCGGTGAGCAGATTGCAGTTCTTTACTGTCGAGCAGACTCGGCAAAGCTCTGTTTGTTCTGCGACCAACACGTGCACTCGGCGAACCTGCTCTCCAAGAAGCATCTCCGCTCACAGATCTGTGATAACTGCAGTAACGAACCGGTGTCGGTACGGTGTGTGACGGATAATTTGGTACTTTGCCAAGAGTGCGACTGGGACGCGCACGGTAGCTGCTCTGTGTCGGCCTCACACGATCGCATCCCAATTGAAGGCTTCTCCGGCTGTCCGTCAGCTCTCGAGCTGGCGTCTGTGTGGGGTTTTGATCTAGAAGACAAGAAACTGAACGAGACGTCATCGTTTGGCGACTACTGGAACGGGTGTCAAGATTTTGAGACATCATGGATGGACAAAACAAACGGAATGAGCGTTCAAGACGTGATGGTGCCAAATGAGAAAGGTATGATTTTTAACGGAGATGCTATGAGTATGTCAAAGAGGCAGAGTGCCAGTTGTGGTAAGCTTAAACAGGTGATATGCAAACAGTTGGGGGAGTTGTTAAAGAGAGATTTCATGGTGAATGAAAATGGTAATATGAATGTTAATGAAAATAATAATATTACTATTAATATAAGCGTTGGAGGTTGCGGCGGCGGCGGCCTCGGTGGAGACAATTTAGTGCCAACAACAATGAGTGGTTTGGGAGATGGGGTAATGGACGCTGCAGCAGCTAATGGTTGTGCTCAAGAGACATTGCAGCAACAAACACCTTTCACGTCTCTGCTTATGATGCACGGACAAATGGATTCCAAGGAGAATGATCGTGTTGTTGATGGACATATGATGTGGGATGGTCATTCCGGCGGTCAGGGTGCTCAGGTATTGTTCTTAAATATTGCTAACTTTATGGAACCTTTTTTGATTTAATGTCTGCAAAACCTGATTGTTTATTGTTTTTTAATGCTTCTAGTCAAGTTTCAAATAGAAAAATTGAGCATACTGTGTGAAGAATGTATTTTAATTCCCGAGAAACTGAGGTGGATATAATTTGCTATTTTTGGTTAGATCGCTGATAAGAAAAGAAAAAGTTTTGTCTTGGTTGTCCGGTGAGTGTTGGGTTTTTCCCAACCTCTTTTAGTTATAATAATGGTTTTAATTCTTCATGTGAAACTCATCCGAATTTATATACCCTTTGAGGAAGCATTTATGTTGGATAGTGACTAATATCGATCCTATCACTCAATCTTCGTTCTTTGTGATGTTTCGTTTAAAGGCAACCGTAAGGTGGGCTCTCTGTTTGTGTGTGTTTTCTCTCTACAGAATGCCATTCGGGATTCAATCTGCTGTCGCCATTGATATTTTTTCTCCTTCATTCGCTCCTTTGGTAACTCCTACACCCATCAAGTTGAAAAATATCCCAGTCTTCCATACTGTTTAACATTGTCATGTCATTTCAGCAGTATTCTTTTATTTTTAAATTTCTAACATGGACATAAATATATTGTGGTTTGTAATAGTGAGACGAGGGATTTTAGCAATTTGGAATTTGAAGTAGGACTAGCTGAGCCTGTTCTATATCTTGCTTCCATTACTGCTTCTTGTTTGTTGCTTTATAAGGCATTTTATGCTTCAAAGGGCCTGATGAGTTCTGATTTCAATGTTTGATTAGCAAGGCTGCTTGAATTTCCTTTTGAGATACTGTATTTCCTAAGGCCTTTTCTTTGCTTATTTCACCTTTCAACGCTGTGGTTTTTTAGTTGGTTTAGTTTTCCACGTGAAAAAATGCCAGTAATTGATTCATGTGCTATCTATGATAACGGTTGTTACTCTCACAGATATGGGATTTTCATTTGGGACGATTGAGGAGCAATGAAGAATCGAGCCAGCTAGAAGTTGCATATGGTGGAAGTGATGCAGTATTTATGATCAAGAACTTCAGTGAACTTATGAAAGAAACACCTCTTACTAATACAAAAATGTTTGGAGATATGTACCAGATGAATTCTCCCATCACACACGATGACATGACATCATTTAATGTAAGTCCTTGCCTTAGTTATTCATTTTTATTGTTTGACTATGTAGATTTTGATTGTATCTGATACTGTGCATGAATATTAAGTTTTGCTTTCATATAAGACTTTGTTATGCTTGAGTTTTGATCTGCATGATAATTTTGAAGGTGTATGTATTTTCTGTAGTAGAAGGTGCTTGATTGTCTCTTAAGTTGTTACACTAGCAGCCTAGTGATTTTAAGTACAGACCTTGACCGTTGTAAGTTACACATCTCGGCTTTGTAATTCCAGATAAAAGTTACCCCATCAATTCCTGTTATTCATCAGTACTCCCCCTCTTTCAAACAACTGTGTCACAATATAGAAAATAGCTGGTGAATTTCCAATTTTTGAATGAACCGGGTGAATGTCTATAGAATGTAGAAAACATATATCGGTCCATGAAAAAGGGTTTCCTGCATGTTGAAGGGACTGTCAACTATGGAGAGCAATGGTGGTGGTTGTTTTTCAGCATATTTACATCTTTGGCATAAATGTAATGGTGAGAAGAATACCATATGCTAGTTTGATTGGCAATTTCTTGAAAATTGCATTTATTTTGTTCTGATGTGTTCTATTGTTTAATTTTTCAGAATAACTCAAATAACCCATCTGCTAGTCAGGGGCCTACAACATCTGAGAGCAACAACCTACCGGTAGCTGGGCTATCATCAGGTTTAGCATTTGGTAAAACCAAAGGCTCCAGTAGCTCTAAAAGTATCCAGTTTGATCAGCCTTTTCTTGTGACAAATGATGGGATGAGAACAGCTGAAACAACCAAGGCTGATCTGGAGCTGCTGGCACAAAACAGAGGCAATGCCATGCAACGTTACAAGGAGAAGAAGAAAACAAGAAGGTGTATTCCCTTTCTCATTTTTTTTTGCCATCCAGCTATAAGTATATCAGATTTTTATGATTTCTGAAGTTATAATGTATCTCATGGATAGATATGACAAGCACATACGGTATGAGTCGAGGAAGGCAAGAGCTGATACTAGGAAGCGAGTGAAAGGACGATTTGTGAAGGCCAGTGATGCTCCTGAATCCTGATGGTTGAATCCATACTAAGAGCTGTTTCTTTGCCTGCTCCATTGTACAAATTTCTTACATTCCTCCCACACTAAATGCATAATTTATCAGTCTTTGTTTCTTTGATTACTCTCTCCTTCCCTCTCTCTCTGGTCCGCTCTCATGCCGGACATACATGTCCTGATTCACCTTATGGTGATACGGAAACAGAAATGAGTTTGACTTTGTCTTTATCCTGGAAGAAGTAGAAATAACAAATGACTCTTCTTTAGAAGAAAAGCCTATTATGCTATTTCTTGCTAGTAATTATCATTTGAAAAGTCAATTCAGTGGAACACCATGGATTAACTGGAAATTCTATCAGGCGTGAAACAAACTTGCCAGTATATTGTTCAATAAATTATTATGCTTCCAGTAAGGTGAGTAGACTTAATGAATTAAGTATTTTATCTTCAAATAAAGAATTAGTCTTAAATGTATTTGAAACATTTGCTTCCACTGTTCCATATTTGACTTGACTGTATATGCAATGCAAATATGATAACTTATTGTGCATGAGCTGACTGTGGACTTTTCATACCATACCTCGTCATGGAAGACTTTTCAAAGTCCTACCGGCTCCATGGAAGACTTGTCAAATTCTTAGCATTTTGCAATCCAATAAATACAAATCTTTTTAAGCCTACAATCCAGACGCAGTCTACCTTCAATACTTGTATTAAACAAAGCAACTTGGGCTATCTCCTGGTTCAGGTTTTTTCTTTTCGTGTGTCATGGCGACTCAAGCTCAGCTAAATTTCCTCTTTGGCATCTTTGCTGCCTTTGCTGCAGTAAACTGCAACATGGAAGGTATGGTAATTAAATAACTTGATGCAATGACCACAATAGATATTCTGGGTTCAGAGCACACCCCTGCTTCAATTCAAATCATAGTGTGATATGATCAACGTTTTCAAAATTGTTTGGCTAACAGGGGATATTCTTAATGACTGGAAAACCAGATTGGTTGACCCGAACAATGTTCTCCAAAGCTGGGATCCGACACTGGTTAATCCATGCACCTGGTTTCACGTTACCTGCAACTTAGACAACAGAGTGACAAGGGTGTATGTATATTTTTCTTTGAAATCTAATATACTTTTGACAATACAAGAATGCAATGTTTATAAACTTTGAACTTATCCAAATAAGAGAATTCAGAGGATGCTGGTGACGACAACTTTTAGTAACTTGAGATTGGATTTGATTGTTGAAGGGACCTTGGCGATGCTGGACTAAGTGGACCTCTTGTTCCTCAGCTTGGACAATTGTCTAATCTTCAGTATCTGTAAGATTCATCTGACACATATGCTCGACCAGTTATGTTCTAAATTCTAAAAATTTTTGTGCTCGTTTGCTGGCAGGGAGCTATTCAACAATAACCTCACTGGATCAATCCCAAAGGAGATTGGTAATTTGAAGAAGTTGATCAGCTTGGACCTGTACCAAAATCAACTGTCAGGTCCCATTCCAGCATCTCTTGGAAACTTGAAATCCTTGAGGTTTATGTAAGTTTGTATCACTTATCCCTTGATTATCCTATTAGACAACAAACACCCAAATAGTTGAGCAATAAATGCAGTTATTTCATTTATTTGCTCCATAACATTTGTGCAGGAGATTGAACAATAACAAGCTTACTGGCACAATTCCAATAGCTGTTACTCACCTCGTTCTGTATGGCAATTTAGCTATCCTGTGAGTTCTCTGATTGCTTTGCCCGATTCAGTCAGTCTACATAAATTTGAACGAAAGTTGCTATCACAAAAGGAAAGATGGCAATTAATGCCTGCTGTTTTGCTTCAACCTCTAGTCATTATAATTGTTATCTATTTGGTTTATCAGGAACGTAGCAAACAACTCGTTGGCAGGGACTGTCCAAGCCTCAAACACAACAGGTAACCTCATCCTGAAAGATTAAACTAGTAGATTGTTAACAACTGGAACTGTGGCCATTTTGATGAGCTTACTAACGACCAAATTTTCTTGTTTGTGTAGGATATGCTGTCACAACCATCATTCAAGACCCAAGAGCTCAACAGTAAATGAAATGAAAACTGGAAATACCATATCCATGCTGTTGTATAATAAATTTGGGGATACCCATTTTTTTTTATGAGAAGAAAAATGTTCCTATGTGCTCTGTGCCTTTCCATTTCTGTGCCAATAAAACTGTAAACGATGAATAGTATATGAATTCGTTACAGGCTTGGCGAATAGAATCGCTGTGCTAAATAAAAACTGCCGAGTTCCTCTGCGTGATTTGGGTCCCGAAATTACGACAAATAAGAATCTAGAAGAAAGTAGAATTCAAAAGTATATGTATCTGGAATCCAAATAGCTTAAGGAAACATTGGTCAAGGAAGTAATCATGAGTTTGATCAATGGGGAAGTCCGGACAAGTAGCAAAGTCATTTCGGTAGAAAGGTTTAACGAGAGATCAATTTGAAAACATTGGAGGAAAAGCAGCAGCAGCAGCAGCAGCAGTAGGCTGTGTAGTTGGTTGCCTTAATTGTGAACACGATGGTCAGTATTCATTATTCAAATTTAAAAGATCTTTTTGACCCTTTTTACAAACCCATCATGATGATCGATCTTCTGCTTTCCACCTGTAATTCAACATCTTTTCCTTAGTGTTTGCTCAAATCTACCACCTTCCCTCTAAAATCTCATAAACTGAACAGTATTTTTAAATCTAACAGAAGGAAAATGAGAGATCAATTGTCAACTATTTACTGCCTCTTAGAGTGGGTACCCGAAAAGGAATTCGTGTGGTAGTGATCATACATTCAATCGGTCTGTATGAGAAAGCTTTCTCTTTAAAGAATTAGCAGAACAAGAACAAATCCTTTACAGAAAGATGCAGCATTGGTGGTGCTTGTGGCTTAGTCAAGTCACTCCTTTTAAGGAGAAGACTCGTCATCATAATAATATATCATGCCAAGATATATAAATACAAACAATAAAGTCTATTCCTCCCTTTGTCCCACCCACTGATGAATCTGTTCACAGTAATATACACAATATTCATGATAAAAATTAAAACTAAAACCAAATTAAATGCACATGCAACTTCTGGGATCAAGTCAAAATTGAGAGAAATGGTGAATGGACCCCAAAACAATTACGTCAAGTACATTAAAAGACGAGTATCACATGGCAAACAATCATCCATTATCTCTTGCTAAATTATTTTGTCCATTTCTTCTTCTTTGGTCTTTGGTTGATAATATTTTTATTGCCAACCAGCAGCTTCAACGCTGGAATCACCTGTCAAACTTCTATGAGCTTGTTCGTGGGGTGGTGGTGGTCGGGGAACCTGTCAACTTCAGAAAACTGAATCCGAAAACGCCATAAATGGTCCTTCACTGGGAAAATGCTGAATAAACCAATACAAATATCATAAATTGATCATGGGTCGGCATTAAATTTGTGTAATATTAAGTCTAAGCATATTTTTACAACTCTTTTCTTCATAAAAGGTGAATTCGGAGGGATTTGAGATTCGAAAATTTTGATTATCAAATGTAACAAAAAGAAATTTTAGAAGATTTGGAAGCAAGAAGCGGAGTTGGCAGCAAAGCAAAATTCCTTGGGGCAGTTTGGTTGACTTCTTAAACCAATATGTCTTCTTTAGAATGGGACCTCTGAAAACCGAACCAGAATATGATTATTGTTTATATAAACTAGCAGATGAGACGTGTATGCAGTTTGCACAGAAAAAAATCAATAAATTATTTGTTATTGTAAGAGTATAAGAGAGTATATATGTCTGCCCGACCACCACACACTTCCAAAGTTGCATTGTTCTCTTATGCCTTTGCTCTTCACACTTGTTAATAACACATAGAAACTGTAAAAGGAACAGATGTCAGTCCACACATGCTTGGTCTGAATAATTCTCTTGCATAAATAAATATAATATCTTGTTTTGGCTCCAGCAGAGTTCAAAAGATTTGCCTGGTTTTCCCAAACCCAATTACCCTTTTCAATTCTGACATGCACGCAACCCTCTGCTGTAGTCTCTAAAGCTACACAATGCTAATACATGTATTTTTCATCTATGATCTATAAATTAGAGGAGGAACTAATATTCAAAAAGAATAGGAAAGGAAATAATTAAAAGAAAAAAAGAAAAAGAAGGAGAGGGTATTCAACTGATTTGTCAGAACAGCAAATCCTGAGAACTTATATGATTTTGCAGATAATATTGAGTGGTGTTAATATCATGACATTTTGCTGAGAAGATGAGCTTGTTCAAGCTCTCTTTAGCCCTAGGGTTAAGCAGATGAACTTGCTCTGAAATCTATATAATATAATAAAATACTCAGAAGACTGAACTTGGACTGGGTTTCTGAATTTGTTTGTTCTTTCCCTCAGTGAAGTTACTTGTTGATGTAATGTTACAGACCATACCAGGAACAAGGTGGTCCCAAGTTTACAGAAGAAGCTGCCCAGACAGAGCTTCGTTTTTGTCTGTTTGATCACTTGCTACTACCATTTCTAACTTCTTAGGCAGGTAGGCAGAAGTTAGATTCTCTGGGTTTAAACTTTTACAGTTCAAAGACAGAGATGCTCAAACAGAAGCAACAAGGGTAAGGTCGTCTATTGATAAGAAGGGTGTTTTTGGGAATGCAGCTCTGGACATGAAAACAACCAAGCAAAGGATAGGGTAGAACTTGGGGAGACCTACCTCATTAAAAGTTTAAAACTTTGCAATAATTATTGTTTGTATGCACGACAAATACAAAAGAAAACACAGCCATTGTTTATTTTTCATGGGGCTCTATAAATTCCCCTTCAACAAGGTTCTGATTCCTTGCTTCCATGCTTTGAACTAAACCAACATTTCTCTCTCTCTCTCTCCCTCTCTCTCTCTCAAAGGTTCCCAGAAGCATCTTGACTCTTTTAAAGTAGCCCAACCTATCTACAACTTTCAGAGTTCGTCAATGGCGATTTGCACAAGTCTATTTCATCTTCTTGTTGCTTTGCTCTTATCAAGCACTTTAGCAACTACAAATGCAAACGTTGAAGGTAACACATAGATTTCCTTTTTCCCATCTGGGTTACTGTAAAAATGATCGTTTCATTGTTTTCCTTTTATTAGTTTTTGATGATATTATTGTTCCTGCATGGCCACGAATGAAATTAAAGGGGATGCTCTGTACGCGTTGAGGAGAGCTGTAAAGGACCCGCAAGGCGTTCTTCAAAGCTGGGATCCGACCTTGGTTGATCCTTGTACTTGGTTTCATGTCACCTGTGACGCTGAGAATCGGGTTACCCGCCTGTAAATATCCTCTACTCCCTGTTCTTTTCTTGGTTATCATAAGATTCAAAACAGTTCCTGCACCGTAAAATTCATATTCTATTTATCCATTTCTTTTATGCAACGACGACCATAAACAAATAATACCTGTTTCATATAAAACCAAGAGCCAGAAGTAGCAGATATAACTGAGATTTGTCATATTGCGAACCGCCCACCCACCGTCATGAGAGCCAAAATTATATGACCTAATTAACCTGTGATATATGATTTGTCAGTGCAGACCAAAGACAAGAAGCTGTCACTTTGTCGATGATCCATGTTTTCCATGCATGCATGTGATATAACTGTTGGAATTTAGAAATTGTTCTAATTTTTCTGTATGTCCAAATTACTGTTTGACATCATCGATTGATATGTACTTAATTAGTAGAATTTAAACTTGCAGAGACCTTGGAAATGGAAAGTTGTCGGGAAATCTCGTTCCCGAGTTGGGGAAGCTCGAACATCTTCAGTATTTGTAAGCTTTTGATATTTTCAGAGTCACTTTGACAAGATAATCTTTTTTTTTTTTCTGTCAAAGCCGGCCAAGTTTATTTAGGTTTGAGCCATAAATGATGTCGTGTTGTTGGTAATGATGACCCACCGTCTGATCATAGGGTGATAGATTTGGGTATTAAATCCATAGTCATGGTTGATGAAACATGCAGCATTTAATTGAACGTGGATTGGTTGGTGTTTGATGGTACAGGGAACTGTACAGAAACAATTTGGTGGGTCCAATTCCGAAGGAACTCGGAGGACTCAAGAGCCTCATCAGCCTGGATCTCTACCACAATAATCACACTGGGCCAATTCCCTCCTCTCTCTCCAAGCTCTCCAATCTAAGATTCCTGTAAGCCCATGAAATAAGCATTTACTGGATATCTATTTGGTCAAAATCAGACGGTCGAGAATCATTAATGCCATTTACTACAATCTTTGATCCTGTTTTTAATCACTTGTCTGTTCACGTAACCTCCACTGCAGGAGACTTAATGGTAACAGGCTGACTGGAAGGATACCAAGGGAACTAACCAAACTTGGAAACTTGAAGATCCTGTAAGTCTGTAATTTATACGGTCTTCACAGTACATTACTATTCTGTCCTAATCTGTATTTGTTTTTGTTGCAGTGATGTGTCGAACAATGATTTGTGTGGCACGATTCCTACCTCCGGCTCCTTCTCAAGGTTCACACAGGAAAGGTGACAAGAATTCCTTCATCCAATGCTAATAACAGTTGATAATCTATGGCTATTTAGGCCCAAACCATGAACGAGTTTGCATATGTTGTGTTGCAGTTTCGTGAACAATTCAAGACTAGAGGGGCCGGAATTGATGGGATTCGTGAGATACGATGTGGGAGGAGACTGTAAATGATGCAATAAACCAAGCAATCGCCTGGCCAATGAATTCCATATATTGTCTCTTTATATGGAAATAGCATTACATATGTACTAATACAGTGTTTGATTAGTTGATGACACCATGTAACTTAAATTAAGCAGAGATATCCATCCTCATCTCGGCCTATATGACATTAAGTTTCAGCCATCTGTATTCCTCTTTTGCCCCGATAATATATATATATATATATATAATGCTTATGCTCTACTCTACAGTGATGCTACAGAATGGGTACCGGATTTGATCCAGACCAAAATAAACCATCCAAAAAACAGACAGATTGGCTAAAAGATTTGCCGATATACAGAATAGCCCAAAGAGGAGAAAAGCCATCTATTTTCTACTAATCACACGTCTCTGACTGCAGTGCAGACCAATAGAAGAATAGATAATTTAAGATCATGAACCAACAAAGAATTTTGCAACAATAAAACAAAGTCTACTTCTTTAGCAATAGAAATCGTGATAATCTAATAACGTTCACTTGTTCCAGCATTCCCTTCCACCCGGGAAAACCATTTTCAGCACAGCTCGTTGTCTGTCAGATATTAACTTCTCACATGGCCTACAAGTATGTCGCTTATATAAAAGGATTGCCAAATCATTAAGATTTTGCATTCCAGGGCTTCAAGTACATTTTAACTCAGTGTGATACAGTACCCATTCTCAAAAGAAAATTTTTATACACACAAGCTAGTTTGGGACTTTTTATCCCTAATGTGAGAAAAGGGTGATCCATTGGAACTTGATTGGAAGTACCCTATTGATGATAAGTAAATGTACTAATCGTTATTTTGAAATGGGAACCATAGTTGTAAAGGATTACTACACAAACAGATTAGAAACACTCATAAGCAAACAATGAATTGTTGGGAAAAAATAAGGGAATTTGGCTATTAATTCCTGGCAGAAGGTACAAAATTCCTCCACCAATGATGAAGCACACTGGTGTTTATTTAATTGACCTTTTGCCAAGCGCTCATCAATATAAATAGAGAGTGGACAACAAAGTAAATATAATAAATAGAAATAATTGACAAGGATATATATACACATCTGCACCTGTAGGAAATGACGAGAGACAATCTCACCTCCAGAAATTTCGCTGCCAAGTAGGGAACTCCTATTAACCAAAAAGTTACTCTGCATCTGTGTCCATTATTATATCAAAAGTTAGGAACAGCAAAATCAATGTCATCAGGGAAAAAGAATTCCAGATTAACCCAAACCCCGACATTCTTCCTCGCACATGTGTGTGTGCGCGCGTGTGTGTGTGTACAGACATAATGTATAGAAAATGCATACAAAGATGATAACTAGCCAACAAAACCAGTACCAACATGGATATCGACTCGAGCTACGTTTGCTTAAGAGAAACTGTTCAACTAATTAAAGAAACAGATCACTTGGTTATGAATTACCTCTGATTTCAAAAGCCTGAACAACAGGTTCAGAATCCACTGATGATGGATTCTTGTTAGATAAAGATATTGGTGTCAGTGGAGGTGAGGCCATCTCTAAATTGTGAGCAGCTTCCGTTCTATGACTGCTTGAGGGAATGGAAAAACTACGTGTCATAGCCTGAGGAGGTTTTGGCAGTGGAGATGCTACATTTGATTTCACTGATTTACTGGGAGCAGAAAGCACTTGACCTTTGGGCAACAACGGGGCCGAATGACCAACTGAACCCATTGGCCTAGAAGAGTTCAAGGATAATCTGGCAGGTGGTCTTGGAAGCTCATGAAGCTCGCTGATCTTAGGTGAGGATGTGAAAGTGGGGGAAGCACTTGGAGACACCTTTGGAGATGATGCTGGAAGTTGAGTCATTGGACTTCTTAAAACAGGTCCAGAGAAGGCTTGTCTTTTGATTTTTTTATAATCAGAAGCACCACGAGCTTTGAGCCATGAAAATGACAGCCCATCACCTGGAGGAGGAAGTAGTTGACTGGATGCAGTACTACTGTTGTTCTCTCTAGGTACAGGCTGTGAAGTACCTCTGTAGATTTTCTCATCTCGCAAACTTTTATCAAACTTTGTTGGGTCCAGGGGAGATGAATGCCATAAGGTAGAAGTCCATCCACTCAAACTTGTCTTTAATGTGTGAGGAACTGGACTACTTTGTCCTGTGGAATGTGAACTCTTTGTATCAGCTGGCGTTGGCAATACATATGTGTTGAATTTCCGGGAAGATGACGGCTGCATCCGTTTCTTTCTATCATCCGCATCAGATTTATTCTCAAAAAAAAATGGAGCTGACTGGCTGATCCTGATATCTCTATGAAAGAAAAGAGATTTCCTATAGCTTCGATCAAGATTTTCCTGAAAATATGCCAAAAACAAAATTCATTCATTATGAAGTAGATATTCGTAGCACATCAAAGATCACATGAAGAAAGAAAATGAAATTCAGAGATAAATATCATAAAATATCCAGTTTAAAGCTGCAAAACTTGCTCTATGTTTTGCACTGAGTAGAGTGTGCCACCACTTCTTTGAGTTAATCATTTCAAGTAAATGAGTTCATTGTATATTGGTAAGTAGCTATCCATCTACTAAAATCAAATTCCTGTCATTTGATAACTGAAATATTAAAAAATGAACACATGGCTCAGCACTTATGGTTTAGAAAAAGTACTCTCCAGTCATGTTAACATCTTTTTGATAAACCACCATACAAGGGTTGTTAATCAACCTCGGATTGCAACTTATTAGAAAAACTACGATAAACAGATAATGATTTGATCCATCGAAAAGCTATGCCCATTAAATTGATCTTGAATACATGTTAGTCATTAAATTGACTTCAATGCATTAACATGTTCACTGAGATCATCAAATTGGCACTACATCAGGTTTTTTACCTTTGCAGTCTCCACTGTTGCAACTTGGGGGAATGTAACTTCTGCTTGATCCAACTGCACAAAAACTGATTGTAGTCAACTCATGCTATCAAAAGCATGTTAAAATGTGGTACATCCCTAATTTATTAATAAACTAGATCTCTATGGTGACAATATGGTCATGATTTGTGCTCTTCATGCATGGCTTAGCTTCAAACACATATCCAGATTATCTTTGTTTCTTCCAAAATAATGCATTTGGCATGACTGCTACATCACAAGATTCTCTGACTTGTGTAAGTTCATATTTGATCATGTTTGGTATCATAACTACAGTGAAATGACTAAGGCACCATAAAATAATATCCTAAGTATTATGTTCTAACCTCCATTGATTTTCTTGATGGAGAAGCAGAATCTTGCTCCCGGTCATTTTGTCCATAGTCAAAACTCAACTCCCCATCACCATTTGAATCAGAACCACTGTCGTCATCATCACCATCATCAAGATCATCATCTTCAAGTCCGATGAACTGATAATCAATGTGCTGCTTTTCTGTGACCAATTTCACATGTGGCTCTAGTGCCTCTAGACACTTAACAGCCTTCTTGAAGAAGCACAACTGCTTTCAAGTTGGGAAAACAAACATATCAACAATTATCCAACAGCAGAACAAAGGACATTTGATAACACAATAGAGAAAAATCAATAAACCTGAGCAGCATGGTGCCGAGCTGCTTGTGTAAGAAGACTCCGTGATTGTCCTTGCTTAAGAGATTTCAAACGGAAAACAAATAAGGTTGCCTCCTGATCATATTCATCATGAGCTTCTTGCAACTGCTGCATAGAAAATGTTTCTCTTTTTCCACTTTTTGACCTCCCTTTTTCTCTCTGCCTCATCACCATGTACTCATATACATTTCTGTAGATCACACACCAAAAAGAGAAAATAATTATCTCAAAGCTTAAATTATAAGCAAATTGTGTGCTCGTTCAATGTGTCTTAATAATTAATTAAGTACCTTTTTTCATCACATTGTCGCTTCATCTCCTGCATCAGAATATTACAAATTATTTTGGCTAAACAAAACAATTAAAACAATACTATAACATGTATAAACAAAAGCAGCAATCATGAAGAGAAGATTCACCAATAGAAACTTCGGGCTTAACTGAGAAAGATTAAAAAAACAAAGTATTTGAAACCAAAATTTTGAAGGACGAAAGAGCCTCAGAAAGAATTATTTTATAAAAAATAAATAAAATTAAAGAGTCCATATAGAACTAACCTCAACTGTTCGAAGCTCATTAAGAAGGGACTCAGATGGGATTGTGATTGTCTGGAAAATGTGAGAGCGCTGAAATACGAAGAGAAATTTATTACCAGAGCAGGGCAGGATATACAGTTTGTGACAGCACAAAGAGAAGAATAAGAACTCACATAGCTATCAAAAAGTTTCTGAAGTTCAAACTGGACTTTTCCCAGCATTAGCAATACTTTACCTGCACGGGGAACAAAAGGGAATATCTTTTTCTTTAGCATACATACTATGTCCGAGTAATTCTTCAAATTTTAGATTCAATATTTTTCTCTTAAATAAGATTTGGAGAATGAAACAATGGCCAAAGCAATGATTTCAAATCTAAAAAGAACACAGAAATAAAAATATAAGCAAATTAGATGCCAGAGTAAATAAGAACCTACTAATGCAAACTCGTTTTTGGATAATATTTTATTAACTGGACATTAAGGTGGTCAGTGGATCACAAAAACTACAAAATGTTTCAAGCTATGTCTTCCAATATTCTGTTCAAAATGACTTATCAAGCGAAAGAATCAATGCAGAGAAGAAGGGAGTATATTCACTTACCACTTTCTTCATTATCATTCAATGCAGTTTTCTCAAGAAGACAGGCACCCATTTCCTGCAATGACTCCGAGAATTCTGAGAGAAAATGGAAACACATAAGAAGAATTCTTCAAAGGCCCCAGCCTAAAATTTTCTTCCCATGAAAAACTAACGAACAAATATTAGGCAACATATAATCACAATAGCTCACAAAATCAACATGTGAAATAACGTGCCTTAGTTTTTGCAAAACTACTCAGATTTGTTTGATATTCCTACCAATCACAATATGCTGGATTCCCTAACATCTCAGAATGATATACATTTCTACAACAAACTACAAAACAGAGTATAAAATCACAATGCAACTGTACACAAATTAAACCTTTATGACACAATCGACTAAAACTAGAGCCCAGAGACAATATGAGAAATGTAATTAAAAGTAATATGTATAAAAAAAGTACCATAAGCACAGTTAGCGGTCGCTGCAGCTGCTGAAAGGAAGCTATCATAACAGTTTCTCATGTCTTCCATGTCCTATTAAAAAAAAAAAAAACAATAAAACGCATGCAAATTAAGCACTCAACATCATAGCTGTTTATACTTAGATTCTCATAATTATTCATTCGAATATCTTTCACTTCTCACAACACGCGCTCGTAATGATGATAATGTCAAGAAGTTCACTTTATCAAATTCATAATCAAGCTTTAAAACAATTTATAATCACTCCAGATCCAGGGCCAACTTTAAAAGTTTCAAAACTATGATGATTGAACAAAAACAACTTACTACACCTGTAATAATTTAGTTTCCTGCAAATTAGCACATTTCACAGGAAAAGAACCCTAGCGGCACATTCGGTCTCAGGAACGAAAAGTAAACTTCAAAAAGAACTCATATCCTTCGATTTCTCCCGAAACAAACAAAGAATAAGAGAGATATGTGTGCATACCTGCGAAGCCTGAGCCAGCTCATCCAATTGAGCCAAAGGCCGAGGATCCCGGCGGTCCTTGACATCACCGCCGTGCTTGTGAAGCGAGAACCCTCGCCATCTTCTCAACGAAGTCTTCATAATTTCGGACTTTACTACCTCGCTTTCTTCTCACAAGATGAAGACCAAACCAGAACCAGGTAAACGGAAAATGAAATCCTCTTCTCTAATGTAAATCCCCCCTATTCGTTCGCTCCCTTTGAATTCTAAGTGCACGAAAATGGAATCAATCAAAACACAGTATTTCCTCAGAATTCAAACCAAATTCCCTGTATGGTTACGTCACCAATTAATTAAAAAAAATAATATTGGAACTCAAAATTAATTTGTTATTCCTCGACTCCGTCGAATCTTCGAATTGTTTTTATTAATTAGTTTTTTATGGTAAACTGGTTAACAGTCGTACGTCAACGCGTTACATTAACAGACAAGTACAAGTTTAATTAAATTATCCAAGTCATTATCTTATACCAAATAAAGGTAATAATGGATTAGTCACTTAATCTTCATCAACCTCCTCTGACCTCTCCGCCATGTCTGTCAATCAAACGTTACGTTATTGGAACAAACGTATACGCATTTATTTGTCTATGGGTTTGCTGTTGATTTTAGTTTATTTTGCCCAGTGAAGAGGGGATTAGTTGACGGAAGTGTTTATTTTCTCAGGATTTGAGAATGTTTTTCCAGTTGACGTCGTCAAAGTAGGAAGTTTCTCAATGGTTTACGGACCACCCATTACTGTTAATTAATTTACGCGGGAATGGAAGGAAAACAGAAGGTGGGAAGCGGAAGACCAAAGACTTTCTCTGGTCAAGAAAACGTGTTTCTTGGAGGCTAAGGATGTGACTCCCAGCAATTTCATCACGGCTATGGCTAGAATTTCAAAAGCTCTAAAAAGTGCTGCCGTGAGAAGAAATTAAAGATGTCGGTGCGTGTTGCTTTGATGTTTCGATCTGCCAAGCTTTTCATTCACACAGAGGATGTACAACATCGGCGCAGGGCCACGTCTTCACGTTTGCCTGCTTATTCAATTTCAGGTCTGACGCCTGTGGATGCTTAAAATGGACTTTCAGACAGACATGAAGGATATACCGACAACCCACTAGAATTTGTACTCGAATAATCTCAGGAAGTTCTGACCAACTTCCATGTTTTTATCACTTCTTTTCATGAAACCTAATTTATCTCATTTGACTCGGTAAGTGGAGATCCTGGAATTATTATACAAAAAGAATTATTGCGACCTTGGAAACGGAGATGCACCAAACAGGTTATAAAAACAGCACTACATTGATTCTTCATCCATGCAAATTAACATGGCGTCCAAAGCATATACAAGCTTTCTCTTTTATGCTCTTCTCGCATTAGACATCACACTACTGACGAAAAGCTTAGGTTTTACAGGCAAGTCTAAATTTTTAGTTCTGTTTTCCAGCTAAAAATTATAGTGTTGGCACAAATACAATCGATCAGGTTAAGTTCATATGTTTTGCTGAGCAGGATTATACGTTGAAGAGCTGATCTCCAGTCGGGAAGGAGGTGATAGACGACCTTCCAGGCCGCCGCCGCCGCCGCCTCCAAGGGTGCCACCGTCACCTAGACCCGTTTAGCCGGTTCTGTGACTCCAGTCGGGAACAGCATTTAAGAAATGCTAGCCTTTCGGTAAATAAAGGCCACTATCCTCCATGCCTAACCAAACAAATAAGAAGGCTGTTCAAGATTCCTGATGTGAATCTAAAAGCACATTCAAAGAAACTGAAAATGAATACATATTTTGCCCCCATCAACTGAATGCTGACTCTCATTTATGGCAAAGTAATAAGCCTACAACCCTTTGCTTCTGCCATCGTTAAAACTGGCACTTTTTCTGTGGCATATGAATGGGAGAGAACCACCTCTTATCGACTTATTACAAGGAAGCCCTTAATCAACTAACTATGAACTACATTCACTGCGCTTTCACAACCAGCTATAACTCCAAAGTTCTAAAAAGTGCTGCTGTCAGAAGAAACGTATACTCGAATGCATGACATGCAGGTTAATTTTGAAAGTATAATAATTTAAGTACCTTTAACTTCACTAATGCGACAAACAGATTTCAGACAACATCTAAGATCAACAACCCATCAAATTTGTGGACGCTGCCCGGAGATCGACCTCCCAGGGCATCGCCGCCTCCACCAGTGGTGCCACTGTCACCTAGGCTCGGTTAACCTTGTTAGTGATTGGAATAATATTGTAAGAAAAGCTAGCCTTTTTAGCCATTTAATAATTTGTTTTCAATCGTTAAATTGAATTAACAGCAGCGTCACTAGGGCTGGTCTGTAATATGCTTATTGTCGCAGATAATCATGTAAGAAAAAGGTTTCGGCTCCTAATAAACTGCTTCAAATCACAACATTAAGGTATCAAACAAATGAAATGCCCCTTCAAGATTCTAAATTTGTATCAGCCTTCCCCATATTCAGGAGAATATTTTGGTGCCTGCCCGTGCTTATACTAGCTATTATATGAAAAAGACTACAGTATTCAAGCTAATGAAGGACTTTTAGCCAATGTCTATATAATTGGTGGCTCTACACCAAATTTATTCATTCCTGTAATCCTGCATCAGTTTCTCTTATGGTACAGTTCTTAAAATCCAGAAACGCATTCAAACACCTCAGCATCATTGCAGCCACAAACAACATCAGTTTAAAATTGAATATCATGGAATATCGATCTTGTAGCAGTACATAGAGAACCAAATAAAAACTTCCAACTCTGGCTTCCAAGAATTGGACAAGGTTTCATGTTGATGCAACATTAACAAGAGAAAACAGAGTCAAAAAATTTCCTGTAATCACCAACAATCTCCCAATTATTTCACAATCCATTCCGCCCCAAAAGTGTTGATTAGTGGAAAAATGCGCAATCCCACTATATTTCCTGGAAAAAGATTCATTATTTTGAGAAACACTGTGTGAACCTTCAATTACCAGCTAAAAATGAAATATCTTTAAAGAACAAAATAAGTAAAAATCAATTCATGCAAAATGCCAACAAGAAGACCAACCTAGATTTGGCGAGGCTTCTGGGAAGACTCAGTACAACTATGCAGCAGCAGCCATCGGAACAGATCTGTAGCATGCTCTCTTAGCAGCACGAACAATATCTTCAACCTACAGAACCCACCGAACCAATAATGCAAGCTCCAATCAAACAATCACCAGCATTTACTAAACCCTTCAGCCTAAAGAAACATTTGATAGTACAATCCCTCTTATAAGACAATATCAAAATGCACATATAACTATCCAGCAGGTCAACTTAACTAGGGATGATGCACTAGAACCTTTAGACCACAAACATACAATAAGCTTGTAGAAGTTACAGTAGAAGAATCTAGGGAAAAATATAAGACCTGTGGGACAGCTAATCTCTCTAGATTGGCTGCATACGGCATAGGAACATCAGCTCCAGCAATCCTCTCGATTGGCGCATCAAGATACCCAAAGCTTTCCTCAATAACAGATGTACTGTTTGGAGAGAAAATCATAGTAAGTATGCCAGGGTGTCTGGAAAACTTATTAGATGAGGTCAACCAAGTTAGCAGAAAGAAAACAAACCAGATTTCAGCACCAACTCCATGCTGAGGAAAACCTTCTTCAACTGTCACCAGTCTGTTAGTTTTCCTGACTGAAGCATTGATAGTGGATCTATCTAGTGGCCTAATTGAGCGCAAATTAATAACCTGGATAACACAGTCAGTCACAGAAGTCTAGAACTAAGACTGAACCATCTGAAAGTACTTATTGTTTATTCCTGCATCACTTTACCTCGGCACTAATTCCTTCCTTTGCAAGTATCTCAGCTGCCTGAAATTACATCCAAATGAATAGAAAGAATTGTGTGAACTGCCATGATTTCAGAAGGAAAAATTTCAGGGCAACGACAAGAGGAGCTCCTCTGTTACAAACCTTGAGTGAGTGTCCCACCATTTTTGAGAAAGCTGTAATAGTTACATCCTTTCCTTCTCTCTCAATCTGCTAGAAGTAGATAGTCACAAGGTAAATAGGAATGAAGAATAAGACAATAATATGCAATAAAGTGTAACCAAGACAGTCCCTAACTGCAGATATCAAGAAGCAGCAAAGTCTCACAGGAAAATTTCAAGGGTACAACATCATTACCTTAGCTTTCCCAATTGGAAGGCAAAAACTGGAATCGAGAACTTCAGCTGTAACAGGGAAAGACTCACCATATCTGAAGTACAATTTACCACAAAATTCTGTTAAACACTGAAAAATTCTACTAGTATATCACAGTAAGACTGCAGAAACTACTTACAACAACTCATTTTCAAGAAACACAACAGGGTCAGGATCCCTGATAGCAGCTTTTAGCAGTCCACGAGCATCTTCAGAACTGTATGGGGCCAGTACTTTCAAGCCAGGGCATGCAGCATACCATGCTGCATAGCACTGTATAGAAATCCAAAAGGAGCATCATAAAATATTTGCCCACCCATTTACAGAGAACCAGACATACACTTAGAGAGATCAGTATTAAGTAAAGGGTGACAACATGTACAGAATTATCCACAATAAACCAAATTGGCATAATTCCGGGAGGAAAGAAAAGGTAAGAAATAAGAGAAAATGTGTAAGAGACTGAGGATCCATACTTGTGAGTGTTGGGCACCCACTCCAGCAGCAGCACCATTGGGCCCTCTGAATACAATAGGAACATTTATCTGGCCAGCAGACATGTAATTTGATTTTGCAGCAGAATTAATGATGTGGTCAATTGCCTGCAACAAAAGCCAGAACAGAGATTAACAAGCAATATTCAAGGAAAAAAAAAAAAGAAATCCAATAACTACGGAGTCATACAACAAAAATCATATTACATAAGCACAAAATTCGTAGACTGCATGGTAAAGACATAGACAAACTAGCAGTGAAATTATGAGGATTCCAAACTGTAAGTTGCAATTATTAGAGTAGACCATGACCATGTCAAAATAAACAGATATGGTAGAACTATATCAAAATTAGCAAAGATTTCATCACATACAACACCACCACCAACACTTCCACCTTTGTGATTTCATGGCTCTTCATTTCCAACAATACACTTTTACTGATCAGATATTCTTTCATTCATCTTACAGTTTGCAGCAATTTGATCAAGAGCATCATCATAAACAAACAAGTTTCTGTCTTCAGGAATTAAGAATGTGAGTTTTCTTTTCCAACATCATATATAATCTAAATTTCATGGGCAGAGGCTAAGGGCCTAAGATAGAAAGAACCCTCTGACCTGCATAGAAAAGTTAAATGTCATAAACTCCACAACAGGCTTCAGACCATAGTATGCAGCACCAACTCCAATGCCAGTAAAACCAGCCTGCAAAACATGTAAGAAACAAATTATAATGGGAAGTCAACTGTTGTCAATAATAGAAAAAAAAAGTTTATTAGTAGATAATAAACATAACTTCAAGCATATATGATAGATAAAGATAGAGAAAGAGAGACAGTGAGAGAAATCTATAAAAATGGACGACTAAAGATCAAAGTCAGCAAAGGAATAAGATAAAACCGACAGAAAGAAGGAACAACGAAGCAGGTCAAATGAAGTTAAAGCAATAACCTCAGTGATTGGGGTATCAAGAACCCTCTCAGGGCCATACTTCTCCAAGAGCCCTTTGGTTATCTACACAAGACAGAAAATAAAAATCTGATAGTTAGATGAATGTTTGTCTGGCCTTCAACAAACATTGAGAACCAAAGTACTTATCTCCTAAAGAAGTAAAACTAACCTTGTATGCACCCTGATATTCCCCAACCTGCTCTCAGAAAGACATGAAATGTGCATAAGTTAACAAAGAAAAGAGGTTTAGAGCAGCAAAAATCCCAAATCACTTTTCCTTACCTCTTCACCCATCAAGAAGACTTTAGGATCAGCAGACATCTCCTCATCAAGTGCAGAGTTTAAAGCCTCTCTAACCATCATCTGTGCATAATTATTGCAGCAACAAAATCGTAAGACAGCATTTCATGAAAAAGACATAACTAGAAATAATATTCTCACACAAAAAAGAAATTGAAACACTAAAACCTCCAAGATGATTAGCATCTCCACATTGAAAGATACAAAACAGAAGCCTCTGACTCCTCATACCATTAACTCTCCCATAAATCCATAATCAACAAGAACAAGTAGAACACCAATATCTCAATGCCTAGAGATATATAATCCAAGACGAATATAAATCCAAAAGCCAAATTCAGCAAATTTTAGCAAAATAAACAATAAGCACAACTACCTCTTTAGCTGCAGATGAGTAATTTCTCAACGCGGACGCGACAGGGCGAATCCTCTGGAATAAAAATCGCATTTGACATAAAAAATTCGTTAACACATACGAAATAGCGAAAAAAGGAAAAAAAATTACGCTAAATGAAAGCAAACAAATACAATCTTGACTCACCGTAACAGGAGAACCTCCAGCAGCCACTTTCTGCCTAATAATCCCCCACATATTTAATTGTTTCACTTAAATCCTGCTCGAATCACCAAATAACCGCCATTAACAACGCTATTAGTGACAAAATCGTCGAACAAAGCGAGAAAAATTATTTGCAACGTAAAACACAGTATTTGTGTTTAGCAATAAATGAATCAAGGGCTATAATCTGGTAGTAAACCATAAAATCGAACTAATGACAATGAGATACGAAGGAAGACGCACCTTGTTCGATCGCGTGAATTCAAGACGGTAAAAGCTATCAGCGATCCGATCGCAGAAGAGAGTAAAATAGGCTGAAACAGAGCCTACCACAAGCACTGACGTTCCTTTATCATGGTATTTCTGTTAGGACCTTTCAATTGCTTATTGTAATTTTCCCTTTTTCGGGTATATATTGAATGAGGTTCGATTTAGAATGAGGCATTTTATGTCGAAAAAAAGCCTTGTCATCGTGTGGTCAAGATTTCATCTCAAGAAACGGGTAAATCTAATGATTAGACAAACTACTGTGGGACAGTGGGTCTCACTCACGGTTCATGATACTGGCTGCAGGTGATAACTGCCCCGAGCTGTTTATTATTGGATTCTGCGAGACTGAAATATCTTTGCCAAATTGATGTTTGTTTTCTATTGCCATATTATTGGGGACACAAACGTAATATACTCAATAATACGGGGTTATGTTCGATGGAGATCGGGGTGGTAGGAGTCAAAACTCAAACGTGAGAAGCTCAGGGTGACTTTCGAGGATGACAGAGAACCGTTGACAATAATCAAATTCGACGAGCATTAATAAATTGATTTAACACGTGGATCTACTAAGAGAGAATAAATTTATGGAAGGTAGGTGAATAGTGCCTGCGTGCACCTAACCAATCCACCAGACAGAAATGTTCCCAACAGAGTAAACCGAAAGTGCTCACCCATTTGGCGGCCGCGTCTTGTTCCAATAAATACAGAAGGAACTTTGGGTTAGTTAACATGAAGATGAACTCGGGCCGTCACACAATGTTGGAGTAAACCAAATAAGATTGGCCCAAGCGAAGACCCTTGCACGCGTTTGCTTTCATCAGCACAATCATCCTCGCCGGCAAGCTGCTGCAAAAGAACCCACATGTTAACATGATTGCCATGGGATGTCTAGTAAAAGGCCAGTGAAAACTCCGCAGATGGTTCATTGAATTTATAGAATAAGCAATTTTAGACACACGCAGCGTGGCACCATCACCCTTTGCCTGATGCAAGTTTGCTGGTTCCACGCTTGTGTGCGCCCAAAACCTTACTCCTGTGAAAAACTCGCCTCTCCACACACTTAATACAAACCAATACAAGGAAGAATGAAATTGGGATCGTGGAGGGTGAGGATTGCACTTTTTATAACATCATCGAGCCTATAAGAACCGAAGAAAAACACACATTACAATAACTTTTAAAGATTAAAATACCCGAATGGAACCAAACGAGTTGTTCATTGGAAACGTGGAAATGAGAAAGATTACAAAGAGTGATACGCAGTAGACACGTAGATAGTTGAATTTGGTGACAAGTGTGCAGCCATGGTTGTCAAGATTCGGAGCAGAGCATTGAAACCAGTCCACGCTTGCACGTGGGCTATCAAATTTGTCATGGCTCAGAATCCAGGGAGCTTTGTCCTGCCCGGAAAGGACAATGTCCCACGTGTATTTTTTTCGATTTGACCCGAGCTTGAGCTGTAGAGACAGAAGTACTCCAGGATTAATATTCTGATTTCCTTTGGTGGAAGGCGAGAAAGGATGATATTAAAATAAGTTCTCGGGTTTCAGCTTTGGATTGCGGTTGGAAATTATGCCGTGTGCATTTTACCAACGCATTGTTTTACGGGTGACGAGGCCCAAGAACGTGAAAGGGGATCAAGAAGAAGGCCCAACCTGATCACGAACAAAGATCAGCCCAATTGAGAGCAAGACCTAATACAAAGTGGGAAACTCAGGTTCTGGTAGACAAGGGGAGGTAGAGTGACTGACGCATACAGCGAGGGCGGGAGAGATGGGAGGAATAGGAGCCTTTTGGGGGACGAGAGTAATGGAGATTGTGAAAAAGCACGACTCTGGTGGACTTGTTTGGAAGAGAATAAAGCTAACTCCAACTCGTAAATCCAACGCTAAGAAACGTCTCCTTCGAGTTTGGCAGGTTTTTTTCTTCTTTTGTTTTAAATGTTTCTAGGGTTTAAGCTCTTATCCTTTAATTATTTTCTTAGTAATCGACATCCAGTCTGAATCATTTTAGCTACCGCATGTGTTGATGCTACTGTAATCATATTCGTTATTTAGCTTGCTTCCATAGTAACTGCTCGACTTACAGGAAGAACTGAAGATTCTGATTGTTAATTGATTGATTCACGTAAGATCAAGTGATATGTTAACATTAGAGTTGTGTGCATAAGATGAATCAAAGGCTATTGGAGTAAAAAACAATATCTCATTGGCTCTGAAGGGTTAGTTTGTGCCTGTGCTTACTAAACTGTAATTGGTAGAAGATTATTTTTTTTCCCTTTTGATGTCATCGGGGAAGACATTCTTATTTTGTAAATCAATGTTTCAAGTGAATCTCTGAATTGTTACTTTAGAGCATTTTATTTCACCCGTTTGAGGCGCACTCTCTGAATACAATAGCACATCTTTTTTTATTTCCAGAACAGTGCCTTACTCAACTTAGCTTTGATTGCGTACTTGGTGGGCTAAATTTCACAATTCCTTTTCTCCATGTCGTTCCATCACGTGCCACATTTTTGTAAATTGGATCTTAATCACCATTTCTGCCCATGTAATTCCATTTTATCCTCTTAAATCAAGTAATCTATGACACCGAAGCATCCATATGTTTGTGTGGGTACTGTAGAACAAAAGGCGTTTATAACTTATACATGGTGGATTTGTCGTCTATGCATAATGGAAGACAAGAGCTAGCTGTTGCATGTGATAAAAGTTTGCTCCTTTACTAGGTTTGTTAATGTAGTGGGCTTTCCTAGAAATGGATGGTATTATCTATAGAATTCATTGTTAGGTGACACAAATTCCTAACCTCTTACATTAATGATTCTGCATAGTGATGGTTAATGGGTGAAAGATTGGATCATTTAGGATGTGTAATAACTAGATTTGTTATCGGGAGTTTCTCTAAAAATCTGATATAATTAGTTTTCTCTTTTCATTTTTTTTCTTCTTTTTAATTCTGAAAAATCATAAACATTTGATCAATTCATAGGCTGGATAACTATTGTCCCACCTGGGTTAGGATAACTAAGAACTTGGTTAATTTGTTAATTTTGTTTGTGTCTGAAAGGAGTATGATATAGGTGCTTGTGTCAAGAATACTGTTATGCTATAGAACAGCTTTTGAGTATTGAGGTTTTGATTTGGATTGTGTTAAAAAATTAGTAGAAGGACAATGTATCTGGATGGTCATGGTGCAGGAAATGCATGCTTACATAAGCTTTTACAGTTTTGGTGTTGGCTTTCACAATCATTTTATTATAATTGATATGAGGTTGGATATTTATGGGATGCTTGTTTGCATGGTAAGCTATAAGCAGTACTGTAACTTTGGCTTAATGGAGGCAATGCTATTAGGTTAGATTTCATGGTTTTAATTAATCTGTTTTCATCCCTGTTTTTTCTTTGATTCTCTTCTTTTGCAAAGATCAAATGCGTCCTAAGCTTTTCTGCAAATGTTCAAAAAAGATGGTCAGCTTCATACTTATAATTCCACCTGAGTAATTCTAATGAAGTAAAAGGTTTGAGGAAAAGAATATTATAATATTAGTCATCTATGGTATTATTTATTTTGGTTAAACTGTAGTTTCTGTCATTGATTTCTTATATTTATATTGCTAACATAGTAACTTTTATTTAAAATACCTAATACAACTTTAATTCAAGTTGTGTGGGGAATGCCTTTGCTATCATCCAGAACGTGCAGTTGTGATTGCCTAGTCACTTATAATGCATGTGTCTTCCTGAGTGCAAGGATTGAAGCCCAAAAATCAAAAAAACCCCCACAGCATTAATGTGCAAGAACTCGTCTATGAAATGTTTCTGCTTAATTTTTTACTTTGCCTTCTTATCATCATATTTTGTGCTTTGATTTATCTGATTCTGTTATATATGCCTTTATGTGCGTCTACCAACATATTTTAGGCTATGCAACCCTTAATTATGTTCTTAGTGCATGTTTTTGGCTGCATTTGGTCATAATTTGAAGCCCTGGAAATGCCACTCTCTTGCAGAATGAGGCTGTCTTGCGCGTGTGTTCTGAACCACCTCCTTCAAGCATTTCAGAGCTTAGTGAGAAAGGCGGTGGAAGTAGCCAAAATAAGGAACAAAATGAGTAAGGACAACAGATAAACCTATAAGAGAGATATTTTTGGTGGTTCCTGCCTTTGCAACGCCAAATATTTTGTTGTCTTTTCAAATTAGCATTAAGCTGGATATTGTAATTGGGCACCATACTGATATTTATATTGACTAAAATATTAGCTTATGGCAGCTTATTCTCAAATGCACGAAATACAGATATAAACTCAAATATTCAACTCCCTGTGTGAATATTCAAAAAATTTGAATGTTCATGATAATGACAGTTTTTGTTTGGGATTGAGGTGTTGTGACTTCAAAATTATAGTTGTTATAGAATGAAATCATTAAAGATCAAATATTAGTCCAAACTAATCTTTTAAGGTTATGACATAGTCTCAGTTTGAGACAGTGAAAATGAAAGAGTGTGTGGTGTTATACCTCAAAATTTCACCAAGATGGTTGGTTGGTTGGGGAAGGGAATTATTAACGGGGATGTGAACGTAATGTGATTTAGCTTTCATACATTTGATTGAAACAAGGATAACTTGTTTTACAATTTTCAAATGGTGGCTTTGCCTTGTTTAGTTCCCTTTTGTTGAAAGTTTTGATGGAATCTTTTCTCTATCAAGCAGTCATTGGTAGGAAAACAGTGAATATTGTCATGAAAAGACAATGTGGTCCTCTTTGGCATTGGAAAATAAAAGAAAATGGGGTTGGATAGCAGCATGAGCACGAAAACCACCGAAAGAGAAATTGAAAACTCTTTCACACTCTATAGTCTCCCCCAGGAAATTGATTTTGACATGGAAGAAATTAGACCAATCTTGTGAATTTCTCCTTTGTAACTGGTTGATTATAGATGAAATCCTCGCAGCCATCGATCCTGAAGTTTGTATTCTTACACGCAACTCTCCCATGTGTGGTTTTATAGAAAAGTATAAGTACATGATGTCCTTTAGCATGAGAACTAGTGTTGTACGGCTTCAAAGATGAAAAATTCAAGATGGGCAAAATTTGTATCTGTTAGAAAGTAATCAATTTTGGCCGCAATTAGCAGGAAACTGCCCCACTATATATGATGCAGCGTTGCTGCTGCTGCTGCATGCTGTACCATACGCCAGTATGTCAATGAGGTCAGCAATTGTTAATGCATATAGGCAAGCAAAGCAATTGCCAGAAGTATCTTTGACCCCTTAATCTCAACTTCCAGACAATCTCATTTCTGGATACTAATTGCAACTTCATTGATTTGATATCTATTAACTCTTGGGTGGTATCCGATTTTTATAATTGTATATATGTATAATCTAGATGCCTTGTTGCAGGCAACTTACCCACCTAATATACTAGTTTCTTAGACTAGGGTAAGTGCTAAAACAAAACACAAAAAAAAAAAAAGGGTTTTATTTATCAAGCTTTGGATCCCCTTTTAATGGAGGAAAATGAGATGAGATGATAAGTACATCTGCTTGCTGGTTGTTGCAGAGGGGGATCCCTTAGGTCCTTTCATTCACAAAGATGGGGACCCATGAAAGTTACATTTCTTAATTATCTGATTTAAACATATTAATTACTTGAAAATTATATTGGAGATGTCATTGTTGCAGAGATACAAAGCAACCCCTTTAAACTTGAATTTGTCCAAACAAACAGAGCATAAAAAAGGCGGTTGGTTTTGGAACAGGTCAACTTACATGATTATACATTCCCTGTCTGCAAGGTATTGCTTGTAAAATGTCAGAATTATCATCCATTAAAAAGACCCACAAGCCCTTATTGATTTATAATTCATAGGACGGGGAAGGGCAATTGCTACTTCTTTTGTGTTTAATTGACCTAATCACAATCAGGTGAGGCTATAAAAAGCTTTTATGTGTGGTCTTCCATGACGGGCTCGCCACGTGATTGACAAAATGTCTAGCCCAAGTCAGCATTTCACAACCCAATCCAATCCAATCCTTTCCTTTTTGTCATTGAAAATGATATACTTATTTTATTCATAGAAACAAAAGAGAAAAGTGACGTGTAGAACTCCAACAGCCAGCCAGCCAGCCTGCCTTTAGTAATTCTTAAAATCTAAACCACTGTCGCAAGAAACTCCCTGTTCTGGTCGGCTTATTTTATCTTTTGATGGGTTCTTTTTATACTGTTTTGAAATGGGGTTAAGCTAATAGCCCTGATTAGTGGACCATTAAACTGATAATCAAGGTTTACTATATGCCGTCCCTTGTCTGTCTGTCTTCCACCCGTCATTCATCTAAAGGATTATGTGACCCTGTACTCTTTCAATCCATCATAATAATAGTATGATATCATTTGTTTATGCGGGGATGACAACCTGCCTTACAAGTTTTGGCTATCGTAATTTTTTAACAACTGCCTGAATGAAGTGAATGATTATTATTAATTATCCTCTGATAAGTTGCATTAATCTTATATTATAATTCCAGGTTATTTGAGTCAAACTATAATTACTGGGGCTGGCCAATGCATGCACAACAAGTGTTCCACACATGCAGTGGAGAAGGTAATTACTGATTTCTTTAATTGTAAGTTTATTTTAAGTGCATAATCCTAAACTACGGTATTAGATACTGATTAGTATTAATTCCTAACACGAACTCCGAGTCAAAGTTACGGGATTTGTTGGAAAATAGTAGGAGAATCCCACTGTTAATTTATATCTGGTATCTGTTGTTGTTGGGCAGCATTCTCCAACAGGAATGTTTTTGTATTGGAAAGAAAAGTAAACAGGAAATTTGTGTGCACAAGAAACTTACAGAACGCATATAATTATTGCTTTCTTTAATGGTAAGAGTTACAGCTTAGAACTTGAATCTTGCTGGATTGTACAAGCAATCATACATTTTCAGGACTTAAAAAAGTCATGGCACCAAGATTTTTAGGGACTTGGGACCCCAGCAGCTCAGCTTATTTTCAAATTCCAACCGTCCTTTCTCAGGAATTCATGTAACTTCTGGCTTACTTCTTTCACCAAATGGTCTTGTAGTTTCAAATTTTAGTTGGCCCTATGTTCCTACAGCAACATACCAACTCTCTGTGTCTCTTGTAATGGTAGAAGAAAGAGTATGACAATTGTAACCAATGCAGTAGAAAATACGTCAAGAATATCTGTTCCTTTATACCCAGTAATTATTGAGTGATAGAGATCGAATTTGAGTGTATGTGAAGGTTTTTGATGAGGGTTCAGGCTCAGAATCCACGGAGATTCGATCAATTTTTTCGATGTAGTATCAAGGAATTGGGTTCTCTCTTGCTTGATGCAAAGCTCATATATACTGCAAAGATCATATGCTTATTCTAGTGCTCCCTCAAAAGAGTTTCTCTTTTGACAAATTTCCCATGAGATTTAGCTATGTATGCCTTCTCTTTTTCTGACTTTCCTTCAATTTTATTCCCTCGAAAATCATTTGCCTTTTTGTATAGCATTGGCTTGGCTCTCCATGGTAAGCCATAGAACTTTGTTTGATGAAAAGATTGTAAACTCACTGACATTAGGGAAATTTTGTAATTGATTACATAGGATACAGGTTCCATTTCTGAAGAAGGATTGCTGCTCTTACATACCACTGAATAACAACTAATGCCGATGATTTTGATCTTGTTGTGACATCTATTTATCTGTATAGTGATGATCATGGAACAAGAAGTTGCAAAGACTAAACGACCAAACATTGGATTACTTGATGATGGTTATTCTGATTTTTCTAAGCAGAAAACCAATTACTTGTACAGTAACACAAAAAGAGGGAAATTATTATTGTTATTATTGTTTACTGCTGTTTTCTTCTAAAAAACGGAAAACTATTGCAACTACTTTCTTCGTGATCTTCTGATTCATTGGAAGAGACTTCTGTGATTCCACTTGACCCTGAAGAAGATGGAGTTGGAGAAAGATTCAAATCAGTCCTGTCCTTTGTCATGAAATCATAGAAAACAGGCTTGTGGGTCTTCTGTTTACGGATGATTCCATTTTCGTTGTAGGTATCTTCATCCTCATTTTTTGAGCCTCTTTTCTTCAAAAATATGCGGCAGAGAACCCAATTGTCCATTGGCATCACGAGGCTCTGCAGAAATTTGAAGTAAAATCTTTAAATTGTTTGATAAAGGTAACACGATTTCCAGCAACAATGTATGATAAGTTGGAATTTTTCCTGAATTATGAACTGCTAACTCTTCTGAGATTTAAAATTCACCTGGGTTAAGTTCTTCTGGGGGGCATTGGAAGCTGTAGTTTCAGCCCTAACAAGGCGGTATTCATGCATGATCCAATCAGTCCTAGAGCCCTGCGGCGGCTTTCCCCTGTAAAAAACCAGAGTTTTTTTCATTCCAACAATATGGTTGCCCCTGGAAGTAACAATTTGCTTGTCCAGTCCAGTTGCCTTCCAGTAACCAGAGCCTGTAGCCCTGTTCGATCTGTTTCCATTTGGGTACTTAGCTTCCCGTGTGCTAAAGAAATACCTCTCCTGCTCCAAATCACCTGAAAAAACACGAACCCATGTGTCAATCAAAAGCATATGAAGTAACAATTCCGTCAAAACGTTATCCAATCATGTAAACTAACCTGGCAAATCCCAAGGATCAGACTTGCAGACATCAACTTCAGGGATAATTGAAGCAGGCAAGGGGCAAGCAAAAACCTTGCGCTTCAAGTACTGAACAACGAGCTCTTCATCAGTAGGATGAAACCGAAATCCAGGAGGCAATCTCAGCACACCATTCCTCACAAAATTAATCTTCTCCATCTTCTTCACAACAACTGAAAACTCTGAAACTAACAAAAAAGCCCGGCCCTGTAGCAAAGAACTCCGCTCAAATTTTCAAACCCCGGTTGAGCAACAATCCAAGCAAAGCATGCAAAGTTCTCATAAACCCACCAAAGCAAAAGAGAAAGAAGAGAATATCAAGAACAAGAACAAGAAAAAGGGGGCAAATTCGAGATATGGAAATTGTTTTGGGTGGGGGACTTGTGGGTATATTGGTATTGAAAGAGGGGGGAGGAAACTGTGGTTTCTCTATACTAATGGGAGAAGGCCACGAGCGGAGAATAAATAAGGACGACCCATTTAGCGTAAACAAGACTCTAACTCCATTTTTCCTTTGACGCCAACAATTAACAATAGAATACAATACAACACAAATACGTTTAACAAGTTCATATGGGTCTCTGCGAAAAGGTTAAAAGTTTATTTATTTATTTTTTTTAATTTAGACGAAAGGTATTGCCTTTGCTTTTCAGCCCTTCCCCTCGTAGTACTTCTCGACCTTTGTTTATGTGATTAACCGATGCTGTTAAATATCCTTTTCAACGTTTTCTTTCCTTTAATTGTTTACTCTCCTTTTTTTTTTTTTTTAATTTATATATATATATATATCGGTCTTTAATTTTAATATATTTTACATTTAAATTTAAAATATATTTGAAATCAAAATGTGTCAAATTGATCGATAATATTTTTTATATACCTAGTTAGTTGGGACCTCTAAAAATAGAGTTTTTAAATTTTAAAATTAATAGTTTGTATTTTTTATTTTTTGATTTGATATTAGCTTTAAGGTATAATTCACTTAAAACTCTCAAACTCGAGATTTAAAACGCATCAAATTGTAATTAGTAATATTTTTTATACATGTAAGTGGTTGGGACTTTTAAAAATAGAGTTTTTAAATTTTAAGATTGATTGTACATATTTTTTTATTTTTTCGACTTACACCTAAAACTCTCAAATTTAGAGTCGCCTTTAGTCTTAATTCATGGTCTATTAATTATGTATTATTTATTATGTTTCGGCTCAACATTATACTCATCAGTGCAACTTGCCTAAAACCGTAAACTTAGGACTACTCTTGACATTACCTCGTGATTTCTATTTAATTGATTATAAGTAAATAAATGAATAATAAACAAAATAAAATTTAATGTTTACAAATACAAATATATCTTTTTAAATTAATGATTTAAAGTACAAAATAAATAATGAAAAATTGGAAATATGCGAAACATGTGAAAAATAAGTTGAGTGACAACTTAAAACAAGTAATTAGATATTAGAAAAGTATACATAGAAGAGATAAATTATAAAATTCAAAAGGTGTAGAACTTTGAGAAATTGCATACCATAAATTGAGTGATAACCTTTGATATTTTTGGGTTTCACTTGTATAGAATATAAATATATACATATATATATTAGACTAATTATTTTTAGTTAGGGGTATAACTCTAATTATTAATTTCTAATATACTTATGTATAAATATAAAAAAGAAATTTTTGGACGGTGATGGGAGCAATTTGGTCATTTCAGTGCCGAGCAAAGGCCAATGAAAATGCAAGATTGCGGCTAGTAAGAGTGAAGTCACCTTATGTCATGCTAACAGCTGTAGGTCACCGAAGCTTTAATGGGGAGAGTGAAAGTACAAAAGTACCCCGTCCCCACGGGAGCCTGAGCCGAGCCCTCGCGATAATTACAAATCCTTGGGTTGCTGATTCGAGGGGAACAAATTATTGTTAGCCGTTGGATTTTTTTTTTGCTTTTGAACAGAATCTTCACGAAATGTTTGGTTTTCTATCGACGATTTTGTTCCTATTCCCTTTTATAATTAATAATATATATATATATATATATAATTTTTAATTTAGAGTTGTTATCTTACAAGAAAGGCAACATTCATAGTTGCTATTTATAGTTAGAGATTTTTCTTAATTATAATAAAATTTATAAACATAAATTTTTATATACACAATATAATTTTATTAATTTAGCGTGAAAAATACACGCTACATGTATTTTATTTTATTTTATTTATTTATTTTAAAAATATATTATTTTATAATAACTTCAGTCTGTTTTGAGAGTTTTGATGTTAAAATATTAAGATATTTATTAAGTAATTTTATCGTCTTATTTACTTACGTGAAATATTAGTGAAAAAATTTCTTGAATTTAATATTTAAAATAATTTTTTTAAAAAATTATGATACTATTTACATTGACAATAAATATTATTATATTTTACATTCAACTATTAAGTGATTGTTTTATTCAAAAAATAGGTGAAAATGTAAGAAATTTTTTTATTTTATACGGAGACATGTCGGTATCAATACCGTATCAAGTACACTCGAAGCTATATGCAAATAAACTAAACACACAAAAAAAACAAAAATCTTAATTAAAAATTATTTATTAAAATATTTTCATTCTTAAATTTAACCGGCAAACAAACTTTGCTTGCACAAATAAAACAAAAAATTCATTGAATAAAAAACAAATTAAACAAAAAAATCTCAACCTAAAATGGTATTTTAATAATAATTTAAAATATTTAATATAAAATAATAATACGAGAATAATTAGTTAATTACGGTTTAGGGTACACGCATCGAGCGAGATGCGTGTTAAAGTAAATTAATTATTTCGTATAAACTATGGAATTGAGAGATGCTCGAGGGGGGTCCTTGAAATTGACAACTCACAGGAGAGAGATAATTGAGAAATTAAGGGGAAGAGGGGAGGGTATTTGTGACATTTCAGTGGGAAGTGGGTGGAGAAGTAAAGGATAAGGGACCTACTTGCCTCCAAAACGACGGGCACCCACGTCGGATTCAGGGTAACTGACAAAAATGCCACCTTCAAACGATGCCCCATCTGAAGATTTTCTAAATCTTCCTTGTCTCGCTATTCTAGGAGAAACTCTTTCCATAAAAAGTCAAACATGCCCTTATCGAACTTCGATTTTACACCCATAAATTTGCACCTTTCTGCTCTTACTGAGCTAATAATTAATTAAGTCTAAGAGATTTAATGACACGTTATTAATAATGAATCAATGAATTAATTAATTGAGTGATTGGATCCCATGTCAAGGGGTGCACTGACGCGTACATGAGGAGCCAGTGGCAACACTGTAATTAACCGCACATGGTTGGGGTTATTAAGGGACAGAAAGTGAAGTGGAGAGATAACGTGGGACAGTCGATATTTAGTTAAAACTGGAGCCTCAAACATTGACAAATGAAGAAGCCCGGTTCCGTAGGGCGAAGGGAAACTCCTTTTCCGCAATTACAAGAAATTACGAGGACTGAATTGAAAGAAAAAGACGCCCACTTGAAAGAAAACGCCACCAGGCGGAGGGTTTCGTAAGCCAAATTACGGCTCTGATTTTTTGAATTTTATTTAATTAATTAGAAATTAATTTATATATTGAGAGTCAAAGGGCGGAGGAGTTGTAGTTTGCGTGTGGGTGTAGAAGAAGGTTTTAAGGAGTGAAGAGAGAAACGTCAAAGGCTGCAATTATTTTGTTTTGAGGAAAATATGTTGTTCTTTGGAAATTGTCTTTGTGCTTATTATTATTATTAATATTATTATTATTTTCTTTTATGGGGTATTTCGGTATTTTCATATTGGGCCATGCCCTCTTTGAGATTGCCCTCCTTAGAAGCATTTTGAATTCCATGGAGTTGAATCTCACTCGGCAACTTCTTTCGTGCTCGCATGTCAAGAGGTAGAAAGTTTGGAAATTTGAGCATCTTCAAGGATTGATGAGATGAGGGTTTATAATTAATTTGCATGGTTTATTAGGAAAAAAAAAAAACAACCCAAGTTATTCATTTTTACAAAGACCCAAAACATGTTAACAATCGTTTTAAAATAATTAAAAATTAAATAAATATTATATTTTATATTTTAAAATTATTTAATTCCTTTTTTTTTTTTGTTTATATCACTCCAAGAAATCATCACTGAGTGAGTAAATTGCAGGCATTCTTTTATTAATTCTACTTGAATTTGAAGCAGGGGAGGGGGACTTTGCTTTTCTACTCAATATAAAATCAATCATTAAGATTAAAATCGCCTTTAAACACCAACAAGAACGTGATTAAGCAATCTTTTTCTATTTAATTCTTAAGCCAAAAGAGCACCTCTTGTTGATGATTGAATTTATATTTAGAATAGTGCTTAGTCCTTCATCTCAATCATTAATGTATTATATGATTTAAAGTGGCTCCTTTTGTCACTGTGACAATGATTTTGATGTGGGTTCCGATAGACTATTAAAAGAAATAAAATAAAAGAATCCATGATATATATATATATATATGTATGTACATAAATACAATGATTTTTTTTTTCCAAGGAATATAATCCGCAAGCAATCAGGTAATTAAATAATACCCACGTGCATACATCCATGCAAGAATACAGTAGTAGTAGACTTAAATTATTGTATTGAGATTTTTTATTTTAATTTTTTTATAAAAAGATATTTTTAATTAAAAGTAATAAAAATTTTAAAATATAATGATACCAAAACGTAACATAAACAAACCATTAGGTGATAAACGAAGAAGCAAAAGCAAATTATCCAATGGGGAAGAATTTCTAGAAGAAGAGGTGGTGGATGGAGAAAATTCAAAAGTGAGAATAGATTTCAAAGTTGACCCATGTATTGTATAATGATGTAAATAAAATGCCTTTCAAAAGGCACAAACACTTTTTCGTGGAGAATTTCGAGGCCGGTTTCTTCGAATTCAAGCAAAATATGTCAACCCCCATCAGCGAAAAAGAAGAAAGAAACACAGCTGAGATGGAGAATATATGCAAAGCAATGTACAGACAAACAGGGGAAAGAAGATAAGGAGGATAGATGGCTGCTCTGCCTTTCTTTCAATTACAGGTAAGACGGAATTCTGAAACTAAATAATTAATTAAAAAAATAAATAAAAACTTCATTAAAAAAGTTGGACTACGACCACAGATTAGCACAGCTCTTGCTCTTTCATTACATGACCTGACCAACTTCACCACGTAATCCTGAAGCAGACCCGTGCCCGCAAGAGCTGCGACAGTCGGATGCAACCCTGCAACCTGCTGCTAACCATTGGATTAGGAAGTTTAAATGGATTAATTAGTGGTATTTTTGTATCGAAATACGTAATTGTTTTCGTAGCTAAACAGTACTGAAATGATTTGGCTGAAAAGGATTGGCTGTAATTTCGAAGTGATGATTATAATAAATTCGGACATATACGGTGGGTAATGGTGTTGTATCAATCACTTATGATTTGCTGACGTTCGTACGTACTGTATGTATAAACAATTCGTACATGTTGTTGGGCTGTGTATAACAGCGGTATAAGCACTTGCAGCTTACGCAGTTTCTAACAAAACAAAGTTTAAGAAAGAGGTAGCTTTCAGAGCTTGGAATCTCAAACGAAAAGCCGTACTTCACAGAAACTTCGTTAAAGGAAAAGGCAAAGAGACAAAATGTCTTGGAACATGTGAGCTAAGCTAGCTACCAACTGGCCTTGTGGCTGGATATGATAACTGGCACACAAAAGTATTGAAGTTCTCCGAAACTTACAAGGTACAAATTCCAGTCCCGGAAGCAATTATGCCATTGCCAACGCCATCTTCTTTTTAACTTTATTCCAAATTCCATTTTTCTTTTTATGTGCGTGCATAGAAAAGCACTTTACATTCAGTGCTTTTGCTGTTGAAAAAGCACTACTGTAGTCAGTACTACCTATTTCCACTCGGGTGTATTGGGCCTTGATTTTTTTCAATTTCTGGGCCGAAGTCAATATCTTACCCAGCGCAATGTCGGATTGACGGGGAATGAGTTGCGAGGTTCGGACATTTGCAGGAGTAAATGGATCTATTGGGCTTGCAGTTTGAATGTATTATCTACCGTAGGCACACCCGGCCACATCCAATATTGATCGTAGTTTTGGTTCGGAGAGATTCATGTGAGAGAGAGAGAGAGTCCGAAAGAAATGGGTAAGAAAGACGATGGAAGTGACAGAACTCACGAGAAATCCGTCCCACATCGACCATGACTAGAGGAAAATCTTTTAGGCACAACCACAACACAAATGAGAAGAACTTGGTCATGTGAATGGAATTAAAACTTCACTAAAATCCTGGAAGCATTATTTATTTCCAGTGGTCGGTTGTCCTTCACCAGGATGAATCAATGATGCATCATTATCTGCGGCAATAAAAGGACCAAAATGTCTAAAAAGAAAAGTTAAAAGTTTTCATGTTCCGGGGTTTTTGTAAGTGTTAATTGCTTTCTTAGCATTTAATGTTGCACAAGTTCTGTTATAAGGTTTAGTAAGAATGAGATTTCCTCATTCGAGAACTGGGGCTTTGTTTTTATTTGCATCTTCCCGTCTTCGGCAAAGAAGCTCTCTGCTTCACTTTCCTTCTCATTCTTAATGAAATGCGAGACTGCCTCGGTGATCTCTTCAACCACGTCGACAATCACCCCTTCGACGCCCATTAGACGTTGCATATACACCACCTCTGGCACATTACTGCAAATTTAAGATGCAAAAATTGGGTAAAATCCAATTGCATAATGAACTTGTTAAAATCAGGAGGAGCTGAAATGTGAAACTTACTTCAATTCCCCATATGTTACAAGACAAAGCTTGGACTCCTTGATCTTTGTCAATGCTCCAGGATTCTTAAAGATAGCTTTCACTTCAGAAACAATCCCTTGCAAACCGCCAGCCAAACACACCTTGATGGCCTCGTCCAGGGAAGTTCTTCTTACGTCCGTGTAAGTTTGGGCACCACCATTGGTTAAGAAGAACACCTGTATGAATTGCAGCATACGAGCAATCGCTTTCAGATCATATAATTCGAATAACCAGAATCCATTCACGATTCCTTCAACCCAGTGTAAGTTTTCCGATCAATCCTGAATGCAAAACATCAATTTCAGGCGTAATGATATCTTACCGGATAAGTACCCTGCAATTTCCTGACCAACAGAGCTGCATCGGGTTGAAAGCTAGAGAACAGGATAGGTCTGTCCTTAGAATGCTCAAATACTACCTGCCCCACAAAATTTAACATACTCAGATTAGTCTAGATTAACAAGAATCTCTTGCATTATCAGAGGATTGAAACAAAAAGGAAATTAATTACATGTTTGTACCTTCAATATAACTTGAAGTATATGTGTGAGTTCTTCCTCTGTGTAAACTAAGTGATCATCAAGTTTTAATTCAATATTAAAGCCCATGGACTGGTGGACTTTCTCGAAAGCTTCTTGCAACGTACACAGAGGAGCATCTTTTTCAACTTTCCATTCAAATATTCTCCCATCTTTTGTTTTTCTAAGCATAGGCTTTCCCTCCTGAATTACGTTCATTGTACATAATAGAATGAACAAAGATGTCCAAAACATGATTAAGTAGGCGAACGACCATTAGGAGATAGCAGCAAACGACACTTACATTTTCAGGGTTTCTCTGGGGTCCATACGAGAGAAATTCAGCTAAACTGATGTCTGTTACTCTTTTCTCAATAATTTCACCCTGAAATAAATATTTGACCTGTTAAGATTGAACAAGAACAAGCCTAGAGAAGGGGATTGAGGATCAAGGGCATGTTTTAGACTAACCTTGTCCTTGGTGAAGATGAAGTTATCATGGAAAATGACTGGACAGTCGTCCTTGGTCACCTACAACAAATATATTTGTTTTGTTTACGACAAAAGGTTCTCCGCTCACCCAACAGTAAAATCAAAACAGACATAAGAAGAAACACCACAAGTAAAACCAATCAGTACTCGTGTTCAGATTGAAATTTAACATTGATTGCAGAAAGTAAAGTTCCCATTCAGAATTTACATAAGATCTCAATAACAAGAACTGAAAGACAAAAGGAAAAAAATAATGATGGAGGATAAGGAGGTGGCCGTGATCAGGTGACGTTAACATGACCCAAACGGAAGTTGACCAGTCAGAATTTGTATTCTTTGTACACGTATGAAAGGACGAGACACGTGTCTCTGTGGAATCTAATCCTGCAGTCAAAAGAAGCGCCAGTTTCGCGGCGAATAGAGACAGAGCTATGCGTCGCGCGGCAGCTATCCACAGATCACATGCAAACATGAAAAATCCACGTGCAACCCCCGAACTTACCGGACTCCGGACATCACCGATTAAAAGAAAAATGTAGAGACGTACTGACGACGGATATTAAAAGCAATAATTCGCTGGAAAAGAGTCGGAAAATTAAAGAGGAAAATACAGGCAAGCTCACCTGAACGTCAAATTCAATGAAGTCAAGAGGAAAATTAATGGCGGCATTGAAAGAGAGAATGGTATTCTCTTTGATCGATTTCATTCTTTGATCAGACGACTGCAACATGTTCATTCCGCTACCCCTGTGTCCCACCACCACAAATTTGAGAAACTTGAAACCGGTCTTCGTATCATCACCGTCTTCATTAACACCTAATCATCACAACCAAAATCAAAATCAAAACTATGCATTCAAATTACGACGTTAAAAAACTAAAAGAATTTGAGAAACCTGTGCAGAAGCGTGGTGAACGGAGATTCAGCGTAACTTTTTGCGGGATTTGATCAAGATTGGGAACATCAGAGACATTAACAGCTTTAAGAGCCATTTCTTGTCCGAAGAACAGGATAAGGGAAGCTGTATTGTAATACAGTACGTGGGTTTCGAGCTTGATCAGACCGCAACACACGGGAAAACAACAACAAAAGGAGACGGTATTTTAAAGGGCCTCAAGGCAAGGGAATAAACCCATCGACGGTTCATTCTAATTTCGTTCTACGTGTTCATTCTAATTTCGTGTCGTGCAGGTTAAATATAACTTAATTATTCATTATGTGTCAATAAGTAAGTGATTAACTAATTTAACAATTAGATACAAGCCATTTATTAAATAGACAAGCTACTATTACAAACATCAGTCAACCATGAAGACTCTATTCGACAGAAGAAGTTGATTTAATCAAACATTAATTAGAATTCGAAATCACAAGGTCATACCGTTGATTGTTCTATAGTTGAAGCTTCTAGACCATTGTAGAGATTGGGTCAGAATTCGGACACATATTATATTTTATGTCCTGCAAAGAGGAGAAACAAGAGGAAGTTTCCGGAGATGGAATCCAGAAACCATTTTTAAAATATCTGAGAGGTTTCAAGCATGGATCAGCTAACACTAACTACTGGTCACTTCGGACACACAGATATGTTTTGTCTGCGCGGTAGCTGGGGGAATGGATAATTAGCGACCAGGAAGAAGATAAGAAAGCAAACAAAAAGTTTAACTTGTCCATTATCATTGTCTGCCATTTATTTATGTTCATGCAAGTCGATTCCTGCAGTGCAAAAAACGCAGAACTTTACTCCAATCCTTGACCTCATTCGCCAAAAGCAGTGAATGTGTCGTATTGCCATAGAATTTCTAGAATTTCCAGAGCAGAATTGAGAATCCATTTGGCAATGAGGTTCATGCACGAAATGATGATACTTGGATATAAGCCATGCCCGGGTCCAAATTAAGCAAATCTCATTGGATGCCTTTGAGCACGAGCAGTGCTGCAACCCACTATCGTGATAGTGGGTGGACTTATCCTTTTTCTAACGGCGCTTTGCCCGCTGTATTGAAAAGGAAAGAGAGCTGGATTCACAGGTATCACACCTTTTTTTTTTTTTGGCAAATAGCTCGTGCTCCTTTAACCCAATGAAAGGCGACGTGGAGAGGAAAGTTGCAAGAATGGAAGGCATTAGATTTTGAGTCCATCACTCAACAAAACGATATCGTTTTTTAATTCTATCATCAGTCTGTAGAAAGCTGGTAATTGGAATGAAGTTACCATTGAGCCTGCAATGCAATTTCCTTTGCCCTGTTTTTAGAACCTCTACTCCTAGAGAGGAGAAGATGAGTGGCGTTGCAAAAGCAGCGGTCCAATGGGCTAAACAATTCTACGACAAAATGGGCAGATCTCGCTACTTCTCATCAGCCTGTGGAATGCTGTTAATTGGAATGAAGTTTTATATACCATTGAGCCTGCAACGCAATTTCCTTTGCCCTGTTTTTAGAACCTCTAGTCCCAGAGAGGAGAAGGTGAGTGGCCTTGGAAAAGCAGCGGCCCAATGGGCTAAACAATTCTACAACGAAATGGGCAGATCTCGCTGCTTCTTGTCTAGTGTAACTGGTTAAAAACAAGCACGACATTATAGAAATGGTCCATGTTAACAGGGAAAAACAGGGAGAATTACAATTATTGTATGCAGTATTTGTCATGGAGGTACAGAAGAAGTGGCATTATTGTATTTTGGTTCTCTTCCGTCGTGAAGAAAGGGAAGAACAAAGTTTGATAAGGAAAGAAAATGAACAATACTGAAAACAGATCATGCATTGCAGCATCAGAGCTTGGCAAAAACAGCTTTTCTTTTCTGGATTTGTGCAGACACTGCCTCTGTTAAATCATCGGATAAAAGCATACCAGAGTTCCAAGTTGCGACATAATCCAACCCTTGATCCAAAGTCAGGTCTCGGCTTCTTAGCAGTACTGTTTTTGTCCCGGTGATGGCAAGAGGAGACTTTGCAGCAATTCCTACCACAAAGCAGTCTCTTAAGACAAATTGACAACTTGAAATTGACAAGAGAGGAGTATGCAATACTAATAATGCTTGTTGATGTAGATACTATGATAGCAGCAATATAGCAACCACACATACTGTGATATCATGGAAGGTAAAAAGAAAGTCCATCGGATTCCATTATGATCCGTAGAACGAATGGTTTTTTGCACAACAATTAAACAATGATGTTATTTCTTTTCTCATTCAATCTTCACAAAGGACCTCTTTTCGGATGATTTTGGCTAACATTATTACCTAAATGCAGGCAAGCTTGAATGTGATTGATGCTAATATAGTTCTGGCACTAACAATTACAAGCAGATGCTCACCACAAGTCTAGAATTCAACATGATTTCCGGAAAAACAACATTAGGGCACAGCAAATTCTAAAGTTAGAAAACCAAATGCTCACAAATGAGATTAAAAAGACCAGTCAAAATACACATAAAGTTTAATTGATTTCGCCATTTGAGTTATCCTAATCTTCTCATTTCGTTTGCTTTTGGTTTACCATATAGTCATTGAAGTTATGTTGTTCTAGAGTGCACTTAATTTTCTGGCTCCAATCACATCTCTATTCAGCTAAATTCAATTAATTACTAATAGCATAAGAACCTCAACATCATTCCAGTGAAATAAACAGAATTTCTTCATCGATATATTACATGCTATGTTAACTTCAAGGATAATAGCTTAGAGTAGTTGTATCAGAGAGCATGAACCTTGAACAATCACAAACTGTACTGCTGTTAATAGTAATTATTTATGGTCTACGACATGTTATGGAAGTCACAACTTACCCTCAGCAATAACTCTCACACCCTCATCCAATTCTTCCTTGGACCCGAAAACCCGAGAAACCAGACCCAACTCCTTAGCCTCCGATCCGGGTAACCTCCGACCCGTCAATGCCAACTCCATCGCGTTACCAAACCCGACAATGGCAGGCAACCTTTGTAAAGTCCCGAGATCCGCAGTGATAGCCAAGTCAACCTCTTTGACCGAAAAAAAAGTGTCTTTCGTACAAAAGCGCATATCACAGGCAGTGACAATATCAACGCCGCCTCCAATACATGCCCCGTGGATACACGCGATCACCGGTTTCCGGCACAGCTCGATGGCGGTGATGGCGTCCTGCAAGAACTTGATATGTCTCCGCAGCTGCTCGGAAGAGCGGCCACGGTCCGCGGAAGAGGAGTGATCGGTGTTGGAACCCAGTGTTTTGAGGTCGATTCCTGCGCAGAAATGGTCGCCAGCGCCGGCGACGACGATAACGTTGACATCAGGGTTTTGGTCGAGCGAAGATAAGGCCTTGGGGAATTCAGTGAAGAAGTCACTCGACAGTGCGTTGCGCTGCGACGGACGGTTGAAATAAACATAAATGACTCGAGAATTCGGAGTTTTTTCAACGATTTTTAATGTTTTGTAACTCTCATCCATCTGTTTGGTTCGGAAGAAAATCGAAGGAAACTGAAAGAAAGCTGAAGTCCAATTGAAAACAAGAAAATCTGGGTAAAAGTATGCGTAATTGTCAACTAAAAGTTGAAAAAACCAAAAAACAAAGGTCCTACCGGGAGTCGAACCCAGGTCGCTGGATTCAAAGTCCAGAGTGCTAACCACTACACCATAGAACCATTTGCTGAATATTAGCAATAGTTAATTATTCATCTAAATTTAGATTCATGTACAGTATCCACATTTTATTACAGCCCGAAGCTTATCACCCGCAAATGATTGAAGCGGACAGTTGTGTACGGAAGTTGCCCACGTTGACGATTGGGGTACTCCTTTCACTTCAATCAGAGTCCCCGACTTCTATGATGATCCTAATTGATTAGTTGCTTAATCATCTTATGGCTTGCATTAATTATATTACAATCAACCAAAGAATGGCGTGCCATGGACGAAATGTGTCTGTAGTTTGCAGAAATTAAGCCGAAATCAATTAAGATCTCCAGCTTTCACGTAATTTTAGACGATTTCTATGCCTACAAGTTATGTATTTGCACACACCATTGAAGCTTTTCAATGATTAACACAGGATTTCTGCATGTTTACCTTGCTGGGCATGTTAATCTACGCAGTTTTTTCGTTTCTGTCTGTCTGTAATGTCAAAAATTCTCCTCGTTGTCGTGTTTGCCCCACCACCTTATCGTCTTCTCAATGATGAAATGGTGAACTGCCTGAAAAGGGAATGGAGGGACTCTAAAATATTGTAGCCACTAATCGAATATCGAATTGTCTTTATTGACTGAAATTGAACGGGGGGTTGTTCAATCGTTCACCTGTAGTACCATTGCTCTGATCCGAGCGGCAAGCTACGTCTCAATTATAGGGGATGCCTTCAAATCAATGTAATAAATGTTGACACGCGTTGCATTTTCAGCTGACGTTTGCTACTACTGCTAATGATATGTATGATACAAATGGCGATCAATGATACAACCCTGGCCATATTCATATAATTGAGAGCAGTTTCTTTTATGCAGGTACAGGTTGATTCCAATCTCATCTCTGGTAGCAGCCATAAGTTCTTCATTCAATGAACGCAAGCCCCATGTTTAATTAGCCATATGCTTTACTTTAATTTAATCCATTAATCTGCATATGATTATCTTGTTTATATCCTCACTGTGTTAAATGATTAATCACCTTTATATATAGCTGAGAGTCAAATCAAAGCAGACAAATTCTGAATTAACGAACTGATGAACCAGAAATGAATAGGTTCGAGGTTCATTACTGCAATATTATCTTTGGCATAAGATGGGAAAAGATCAAATCATTTGACGGAGTACAACATCAACATTGATCATCCTAACGTAGGAGTGAAGGAAATTGAATACATCGCAACAAAAAAAGAAAGCCAAACAATCGAGAGTCTTCTTTAGAGTCAGAGAGAGGGATGAATGTGGCAAAATCTGTAGTCCCCACCTAGCATTCCAAAACAAAAATCAATAACAATTCGCAGAGTAAGAACAAAACAGACAAAACAGAATAACAACATCATAATTGTGTCTTACGTCATACAATTTGTCCACATTTATTGCCTGAAATAACTGAAGAAATTCACAAAAGGCTTAAAAGAAACGATGAGATTCACATCTCTTACACGAAACCATTGCATGCAAACGCACTATCAAACAAACGAACAACAACTGAATAGGAAAATTCATTCTAGGGCTGACCAGGCATGGCGTGTTTCATCCTTGGGATTTAGGAAATAAAATTGATCCTTGTTCTGTAAGAGAAAAGAAACGGCTAAAAAGGTAGTGTTTTTATTCAGGTCACGAATTGCAGCCCCTACCCTGGACAGCTTTGCGGAGTCTCAGTAACGTAAAAATCTTAGAACTCTTCGTTCAATTATGTTACTCCCTTTCCGTGGCGCGTGCAGCTCCTTATCTGATTTTCAATTATTGATGCATAGCATAAGTGGGAATACAAATATCTCACCACATTTGAGATATAAACAAGGGCTGTCCCAAAAAATATGTTATTGATTGAGGTTGGGTATGTCTGTTAGTGCAAAAATGACTACAAGAGAATGTAAAAATTTGGACAGTACATTCGAGAACACTTGGAAACTTTGTATGGCATGTGGTTGGAATGTGTTATACGCGACCTAGCGGGGCTCGTGGGGCTGGAATTGGAGTTGAGGTGAATAGGTTTATGCAATGCCACCTACTAATGCTCCGCTTGTCATGCAACCAGAATGATGAGTTCTATACGCACACTCACTTGCATTATGTGCCCCGTAATTTCTGTATATAAAGGCAGCTTTGTGAACCTATTTTTACCATCTTCATTTGGTTCTGCATGTGTGATTGAGAGCCTTCTGGTTTTCCTTTCAAGAGAGAAAGAGAGAGAGCTAGGGTTGCTTTTGAGGCCCGGCTTCTTGATTTCTTCTGCCCTTTTTGTCGTCAAGTGTTGAAATTAAATTCTTTTGTTTGTTGAGGAAAATCATGGCCACAATGTTTAATCACCATCAATGGGGAGTTGCATTTGGCGTCTTAGGTAAAGCATGGCAAATGTGTGCTTGCTTTTACCTTCCATTTTTATTCATTTTCCTAAGTTTTGTCTTTCTGAAAGACAATATCGGCAAGCTGCTCCAAAGGCTTGTGCAATAACCAGCTTTTTTTTCATTACTCAACTGTCTAGTTTCATTATGCTTATGTTCTTCAATCTTGCTTTTCTTCTTCTTTCTTGAATGACTGGATTTTCATTGCTGATAAGTTGGTGTGCATTGCGGTTAAGTACTCGCAGAACCAATAACATTTTACCAATTCTAAGCGGCTGTCATCTAAATGCTTATCAACCATCTTCATATAATTAAGATATGATTGATTCTACTCAGTGAATCCTCATGAACTATTAAACTAAAATTTCACGACTGTTTTTCAGTTAAACTCAGTTCAATCATGCACAACTCGTCAACTAATTTCTCGCTATTTGATTGATAACAGGTAACATTGTCTCCATCCTTGTGTATCTCGCACCGGTGTAAGTAACTCGATCTTCATTAATTTTTCAGGAAAAAAAGAAAAAATTTCGTAAGTTTTCAACGAAGAAGAGAAAAAGTAAACCTTAATTCCACTATGCAGGCCAACATTTTATCGGATTTACCGAAAGAAATCAACCGAGAGTTTCCAATCTTTACCCTACCTCGCAGCTCTGTTCAGCTCCATGCTATGGTTCTACTACGCATTACTCAAAGGAAATGCTTTCCTTCTCGTCACCATCAACTCCTTCGGATGCATCATTGAGACTATATACATCATCGTTTACATTACTTACGCAACAAAAGAGAGCAGGGTACGTAATAATTACCATTGGACAAACTTACCAGGTTGATTATAAGTTAAAATTTTACATAATTGTCACTAAAAATGTTTTTGCTGCAGAAATCAACTCTCAGACTATTTGTTTCAGTGAACGTTGGAGGGTTTTCTCTGATCCTTCTTCTTACACACTTTCTCTTCCGCGGTTCAATTCGGATACAAGTTCTTGGTTGGATTTGCGTTGCCTTTTCCGTGATTGTTTTTGCAGCACCTCTAAGCATTTTGGTAAAATGTTAACCTATTGTTGCTGTTTGATAACGATATTTTTGTATGTAATTTACTAGCCATTCGGTTTTCAATGATCTTTTCAGGCACAAGTTATCCGAACAAAGAGTGTTGAGTTCATGCCATTCAACTTGTCATTTTGCCTTACACTGAATGCAATTATGTGGTTCTCTTATGGCCTTTTTCTGAAAGACATATGCATAGCTGTAAGCTTTATTATTTCCTCCACTAATAATTTTAGCACTACTCTTTCTTTAATTATTTGACGTCATTTCAGTGCAATCAATTTGTTCGTGTTTAATGAATATACAGCTACCAAACATCGCTGGGTTCATCTTAGGATTGCTTCAAATGTTGCTGTACGCCATTTACAAGAACGCCAACAAAGCTATAGAGGAGAAAAAGCTGCCGGAACCATTAAAAAACATCGTCATACTCAGCACTATGGGAGCTTCTGATGTATCCCCGGTTGATATTCAACCTTATGGCGATGACAACGAAGTTAAAGAAGGTGCTAAAGACCATGATCACCAAACAGATCAGGAGCCTCAAAAACATGATCAGAAAAGCTTGGAAGTTTCATATGACGGCGGCCTTCAGCAAAATGAATGCCCTGTTTGATTCACATGGCTCTTGTCAAGATCATGTTAAGAATCAGAAAAGATGCATAGATGCTTGGCTGTTGTTCTTCTAATAACATTTTATAATGAGAACGTGGTGTAATTGTGCCTGTTTGCACCATTGTAAATTGTTGAGTTTCCAATCAATATCACTCTCTGGTTCGAAGCAAGACTCTTACGTATCATTAACTGTGGAACGCTGATTGCTCTTTGAATTGTGATAAAAAGAATTTGATTAAAGAATGCAGTGGGCATGCACGTGGACTGGGAACGGCCGAGTTCATGGCACTTTTCGCGTTTTCGGGCTGGTGTCAGCTGTGTGGCCATAAACCGATTGACTGGACCGAAACTTCCACCTGGAAAGGAGATGCGTGGTCCGCGGCAGTCCACTTAAAATATGTGATGGCTCCATTTTGATTGTCTTTACTGTTCAGCACTCGTTGTGTGCCACGTGTTGCTAATCCCGGTTCTTCCATTTGCATTATACTCCTGAGAAATTGTATGAAATTCAGCCACCATTTCACTAGCAGTGTAAAGCAAAATAACACGAAGGAAAGAAGAAGGTGACCGTTTTTACGATGGCAAAGAAGATAATAACCAAGTGGAATGCCAGGAAACCTGGCAATTAAAACAAAACATCTGGCAGAGCAAATCAATCATGCTATATACATGATCAGAAGGAAAGCAATCATTTGAAGATGTTGTAGACAGAAGAAAATTACAGCCCCAGAAAACTTGGATGGATTATATATGTCATAATGTTACGGAACCGAGTGTTCTTCTCGAACTATCTCAACGCAAGCAGTCATCACCATGACAATGGAGTTGTTAAGAGCTATTAAGCAGTAGAGTACGTGTTTTAAAGTTAGTGCATGCATAAATGAAGACCAACACATCGATGGGGCGATAAAATGACGTCAAATTTGTTGGTAAATTGTATTGAAGAAGACTGCAAGATACAACAGAAATGTTTCGATCAGGCGAAAGCAGCTAATACATGAGCAAGACGTGTTTACTCTCAAAATTTTATAAATACGTCTTGACCTGCTTCGGCTCTTGTTCTACTAGGTTTATAATGTACAGAACACTGTCCATTGTACTTTACTGCTTTTGGTGATCGTCATCATCATCTTCTCCTTCTATGTCCAACGGAAGTAAAATAAAAAATTAAAAAGAACGATGAACAGAAGAAAAAGTTTAAAAAAGTATGTTGGTACCAAGTCCCTTGTACAAGTTCATGCTAAGCTTCCAAAGTTTTCTTCGCCTTGTAAGATTGGAAAGCTAGAAGAGAACAAAGGACGAAAATGCTGCCTGGAATTGTTTGCTGTAGCACTATCCGTTAGTGCCATCAAAACTTCCTTGGGCACTTTGTCGTCTTTTTTCTCTCCAGTTCTCACCCCACATCTTGGCCTCGGCAACAGCTTTCTCTCTTTCTAAATCCCTGTTCAACATCCGAGCAGTTTCTCTCGGGGAGTCCTCCTTTTCGGATCCTTCCAAGTCCCACCTGCATCCAGATCCTCCCCCCTCTTCATTCTTTAATATCCTACTGCCGTCTTTGCTTCTTCTGTCATCCTTATCTCCAGCACCTCTATATCCATGCACAGCTGAATTAGGGTCATATGCCTGGTTTGCTAAATAAGAGAGTGCAGTGACAACATCCCCGATTAGAGGACGAGTGGCTGCCTGTTCTTGGATGCACATTGATGCTACGGCGAGAGCTTGGTAGAGACCTCTCATTGGATACCGCCCCTGAAGTTGTGGATCGGCTAATTTTGAAAATTTCCTGCGCTCATTGAACAGTGGACGCGCCTGTAAATGCATAAAATCACCAATGACACTCAGTCATTAAGAATAACAGGGTCCTGTCTGAACATATTGTAGAAATGGCAGATAGGTAAGGTGACTACACTAGAAATGATTTCAAAAGTATTACCCATGTGACAAGGTTCTGCTCTCCATGGGGTCGGGTGCTGTCAATGGCTTTTCGTCCAGTAATCAGCTCCAGAAAGACTACCCCAAAACTATAGACGTCAGATTTCACAGTCAATTGTCCGGTCATGGCATACTCAGGAGCACAATAACCATATGTGCCCATAACCCTGGTGGAAACATGCGACTTGTCTCCAACTGGACCAAGCTTTGCAAGCCCAAAATCAGAAAGCTTTGGGTGAAATCCTTCTTCCAGCAGTATGTTGGAGGACTTAAAATCCCTATAAATAACTGGGGGGTTTGCTTTGTCGTGAAGGTACTCCAATCCTTTGGCTGCACCAGCAGCTATCTTCATTCTCGTGTTCCAATCCAGGGGCTCCTTGTCAGGTGGAAGATCTGAGCAAGGTCAATCAACAAATTGTCAATTATCTTAAAACCGTAAGCAGCCTGTCTAAGTTAAAGGGCCAAAAATAACAAAATATGTTCAATGATGCAAAACTAACTTATTGCTACACATCTGTTGGTCCACCTCCATGGAAAATAATAATATTGAAAATACTGTAAGGGATTTTCTTTTTGCTTTTTTGACACTTAAGATCTCCCATACATAACTTTCAAAGCATGATGCTACAAGATTCAAAGCTTCTAGCATCAGGCAGCACCCAAGTGATCAACAACAGAACCATCTGATCAAACCATTGTCAATATTACGTGATTCAGTTATCTGTGTTCCAATTTGGCAATCTCACCTGTTCTTTCATTGTCAACAATAGCTCATCGTACAACTTATTGCTACTCATAAGCCAATATTGGTACCTACTTTTACAAATATCTATTTCCATCAATGATTCTGCTATTATCTAGAGGAAGAATTTTACGTTGTATCTGAACTACAGAATTTAATGAACATCTAGAGTAAACAGCTTAAAAGAATTTGTATCCAAATCACCTAAATGTATATGTAAATTAAAGTTTGATTAAACACATTAGGTAACTGAAAATTTGTCTAGAGCTCAGGAGAATTAAAAAAGAATTTCTCACAACAGCAGGAGTCATAGTTAAGAACAGCTTTGTGAACATCTCTGCATTGAAAAGGGAACTCTCTCAAATTCTTCATTTTGGATGCCATTAAATAATATTTCAGAACATTACAAACAGATTACAGGATGTAAAAGCACATGATTCAGAAGTTCTACCAATAACTGAGCATTCTAACCAAGAGAAAGAGAGAGAAAATTCATACAACGCAATAAGAACTTGTTATTACGAAGTCATTTCTCAGTCCTTTGCTCTTGGCAACATAATCTTACTATGTATGAACTTTGTGACAAGTCATTACCAAGCATGGGATGTTAATCTCTTCCAACTAATTCTGCTAATATCCTATTTGGTCAACTGCAGTCCTTTCCCAACTCCAGTATTAAGCCACTTCTTCTCTTTTCATTTTCATAATATTCTTTTAACCATCTCAAATGGGCTACTAGTAGGATTGCTAAGCAAAGATATAAATTTCAATAATAAATAAAAAGCTGATTTATGCCACAAAGAACCCTAAACTATTCACAATTTGACAGTGTTTAAACATTATGAACCTCCGATAGGATCCATGGCAATTCACCATTATTGGATGTAATTGATAAAATGATTAAATGAAAGACAATAAAATTTGGCTTACCATGAAGGTGATCTTCCAAGGATCCCAAAGGCATAAATTCATAGACAAGAAGTCGCTGGTCCCCATCAGCACAATATCCAATCAAGTTCACTAGGTTTGGGTGATGAAGAAGACTGAGCATGAGGACCTCCACCAGAAATTCCCTGTTACCCTGAAGGCCATTTCTATCCAATTGTTTGACAGCAACAACCTGCAGAAAGCAAAAATATAACTATAAGAAATAAAAAACTTTCAAACAAAAAACAGAAGCTGCAGAAACAATTGAGGCATGTTACTAAAATTTGAGTCTTCGGTTTGTCTCACTTTCTTGAAATTATCAATATCTATGTGAAATTAGTATGCTTTACAGTGGTGCATTCTATCAATTACGGTAGTTTTGAGGAAAATAAACAATTGATTTGTCCAAACAAAATTGTATGGTTAGAGTACATATGCTTTCCTATTTCTTCCATTTGAGTTGTTAAAAAATGAGAACTACAGGGGCAAATGAAAATGCATGGAGCAATAGGAACTCCATAGCAAAATCAATAAAATATCCACTGAATTTTTCTAGGCAGCCATAAAATCAAGAGGTGGATTGAATAAATTTTCCATTTCTAACAGAAAGATAGATAATGATGCTCTCTTCTCCAAACACGTTGACTATGTCAAGAGACAGCAGTAGCCATACAAAGGATTAATAATAGATTCTGAGATATGGAATTAAAAAATTCATTAATTTGTTATCTAGTTCACGGAAAATAATTAGAATCCAATCCTCTCCCCAAGCACTTTCCCTCAAATTGCAACAAGCATAATAAATAATTCAATTTCAGTAACTCTTTCTCTTCCCATTTCTGTATTGGGTAGGTATGATCCAGAGACTGTTTATTTTGCTTATAACATCCAAATCAGAAGCTCCAAAGTTAAAATTAAGCAAACACTGGAAGAATTTACCTGACCAGTGCTTTCAAGCCTTCCCTTGTAAACATGTCCAAATCCTCCTTCTCCTAAGAAACACTCTGGTCTAAAATTTTTTGTTGCAGCGGCAAGCTCCCGAAAAGTAAATATTTGGGCAGCAATATTGGCACCAGGCCCATCCTTGTGAATAGGCAATTCCCTTTTGGACCCACCATTGCTTCTTGTTCTTAGTCTGTCCCTACCTACAAATTCCATCAAAACAAAGAATAACAGGTCCGTAATTGTCATCTTCTTGCCACTAAACGATCTGATGCCAAAAGACTAAGAACACAAATTCCACCCCAGTTAAAACGAAGAAAACTTGATTATACTAATCCAAAGAATAACATGACCTAGTTCATGAAGTGATGGTGATGGGATTTTCACCATCATTTTTCAACTCCATAGCCAGTCAAAGAAGATCTTAAAAAGAAATCACTAACTAAATTTAACTAGAAACATGTACTATTAGTCCTTCAATCAAACTAAAAATTCTAAATCCCACAAACTAAATTACCAATCAGATCAACTCAAGTGGTCAAATTCATAGTGAGATCTCAATTGTCAATAACTTGGGGAGTTGACAAGGCCCATAATCTAAAGCACTAAAATTCTCAATCGAAAGAACCAATGAACTAATCAACTTGATTAGTGATGTAGTAAAATATACAAATGAATCGAATGAATGAAAAAAACAAAGGATCATCTTTATCTTGTCACAATCGGTAATAAATCAAACACACTCAGATCAGATCAAACTATTCCATTCCCCAAAACATAATAACAACAACAAAAGACTAAATTAACAAATCAAAAAGAAAAAAATGAATTAAACTAACCCGAAGGCAATCTGGAAATGTTATTAGAGACCGTAGGTTGGCCTATCTTTTGATCATCAGATTCTTTCTCTGGATTCAACTTCTCCTCTTCCCTCGAATCAAAACATGGAAAACAACCCATTTCCTCCAATCAAACCAACAACCAAAAAAAAAAAAAATCAAACCTTTCAAATCCTTCTCTTCAGAAAGAAAAAAAAAACAGATGTTTTTTTCACGCTCAATCAACGGTTCATATCCCAATACAAAATCCCATCTGGGTATCGATTAACTCCACTGTCGACACAAAATAGAAGACGAAGCAAATGAATCGGAGCAGAATAAATAGACAAGATAAAAGAAAAACTTATAAGCTGATATTAGTTGTAGAAAGAGCAAAAGGATAGAGAAAAAGGTTTGCAAGTTGAACAAAGCCGGCTTTTGTCTTCGGCTTCTTTAACACTACTGTGTACATACAATGCCTTTATAACAAGCTACAGCCTCTGCCACCCTTCCAAGTTTGACCATATTAATAAAAATAGACACTCTCTCTAGATTCCCTCACGTTTCAAGCTTTTTCTTTCATTTTCTTTATCCAATCAGAGTTAAACACAGGCCACTAACCGGTATTTTTTTACGGCAATAACGTCGTAAAAAAAAAAAAGAAATGGCGTACGTGTCAATTGGCGGGACTGGCCGAACACACAAGGCGACAGTGCTTCAATGGGTTCGGTTTCCCTGTGTACTTTTCTTTTGCTCATCGCACCCGGCACGACGATGGCTTTCGCTTTCGCTTTTATGTCTTCAAAATTTAAAGTAATTTAGAAAATATGACATAATTTTTTAGTTCCATTATACCTTTCATGCAATTAATGTTGGATTAGTCTTCAATAATACAAGTACTTTCTGATAACACCGTTGAATTTGTCAGTTATTTATAGTTAGATTAGGCAAATCTAACTTCATTATAAGAAACCAAATGGGTTGCTTTCAATTTTGGGGTTTGAGACCTGAAATTGCAAAATGGATCTCTCAAATTGCAATTTCATATCAAAGCAGAAAGAGATAAAAAATTTTACTTGTTATTGAACTAACACGTGCTCTTCTTGTTAAGAGATTCTGGTAAGGGTTTTACTGAATCAGATCAAGATTATGATGTATTTGATTGATTAACCAGTTTGGTTAGATCCCATATCTTTATATTCCCTAGGCTTAGCTTAAACTAAGGTAAACTAAGCATTGGTTACCTAAATTTCTTGTGGGCTGCTTTCGTATTAGGTTAGAATTTCGAATATTTCCGAACCAACATAACACATGCCTATCCTACCAATTAAAGCATGTTTTCTACAAAGGAGGACTGTGTGTTTGGATAAAGATGAGTTAATTGGTGAAGTGGGTGAGCTTGTTTAGCCCCCTCTGTGCATGAAATTTTTAGACTGCTAGGAAACATGGCATGAAGAACAGTGAGAACATGCCACCGACAATAATCCAAAACCACACAAGCTCGGGACTCTGGCCTCCTGATTCTCTCTCTCTATCAACAGAATGGGAAATCTGAAAGATTCCAAAACCTTGATAACTTCCAATTTTTGTCACTCTATCGCAATGAATTTGGGTTGGCTGTTTCCCTCTGATTTCCTCAATTTCAGCCTTCTTTTCTTACATTCTTATTATGCCCACCACGAAGAATTACTAAGAGTTCGCCATAAAAGGACATGGCAGCAGCCACAGACCATAAAAATGTTTTCATAGTTTCACACCCGAGTTTCAGATTGACCGTATCCTATACGTGGCCACATGTTCAACGTTCATTCAGAATCGTTGAAGAACGTTGATTTTGATTTTTCAATTCAAAGCACAAGCAGCCAAAAGAAAACACACACAAACTGACTAATATGCCTAAAACCCATTTAACATATGGTCTTCCTCTACCCTGTTTTGTGCACAGATAGAAATGATTTCCTCTTTGAAAGATTTTGAAGGCATCCGAAACTAGTAAATGGCTCAATAAAAAGGGCAAGCACACTTTGATTAGCTTGCTTGTTCATGTAGGCCATACATATATGCTGAGAAAGCATTGTCCACTAACGATGGTGGACATTGTGTTCATCCGTTTGTGTTTGTATCCCTCTGTCCATCTCCATTGTCAACACCAAATTAGCCACCACCACATCCTTTTATAGTTTAATATTACGTCTAAATCGAGCTGTTCCTTCCTCTGCTGTAATTGCACGCGGAATCGGCCCCAAGCTGTAAAGTTGAATTCGTTGAGACAAACCCACTTGACCTTTAAAAATTTTAAAAAGCTCCCATTGGCAGAGAGAAGCCACTTGATTGACCAAACTTTATTAGCCGCTCCATTTTTGTATTGCGTTGGGCTTGAGCCTGATGGGCCTGATCTTGGGCCTATGAGGACGAGGCATGGCCGCGAGCCAAGCTTAGGAACATGCATGCGATGACTTATCGCAGATTCGCACAGCTCGGGATTGTAACGACGGAGACTTGAAATGGGAAGTTCGTGGGAAGCACAAAAGTGAACGGCCCTTGACAGCCGGGTCAACGGTCAACTAACAGTTGCCACCTCACGAGGAAGAAGAACAACACTCTTCCTTCCTATTCTATAGTACGTGCCTGTACACCTTCCATCGGAAACTAAATTGTGCTAATTAATTAACGGAAAATAAATAAATATTATTTAACAGGTTTCCACGATTTACGCTGTGATTCTCCACGTCCATTATCTTTTGGTGTATCTCATTGGAAGGCAACTGAGTAAAGTTTTGTTAAAAGTTGAAACCTGATTTGAAAAGAATCCATGGAGAAATTCCTCGCTTTAGACAGTTCTTGCAGTTTTCCGAGAAATCACGAGAACAAGAAGCAAAGCAATGCAGGTCATAGCATACATGCATCGGAGAATCTGGCTACGAAATCAGACGGCCAACAGAAGGGTACTGAAGGGGAACAGGATGGATCCTCGACACACAAACTCGACGAGCCATCATCCGTTCCGGAGATGAGTCTTCCTCAGGTTTTGGAAGAAGTTGATCGATTTATTGATACGTTATCTTCATCGGGTAATGATGATGAATCAAATCCATCAGAAGTTCCGAAATCGGTTGATTTGTTGTACAAGATGGTTGAATCCATGATCACCAAATATGAATCCAAAGAAAGCACAGCAGAGTTTGGAGAAAAACAAGAGGAAGATGATTCGTTTTTGGAAGCTCTGAAATGCGTTTCAAAGCTGATGAATAAGATCGGTAAATTCGCATCCAATTCTACAATGTCATCTGCTCTCAACAAAGCAGGCATTGTTCTTCATAGAGCCATGTCTCTTTTAGATGAAGAGTTTCGTGCACTTCTGGAGAACAGACGCATAATTTTGGATTTAAAAACTCCAAAGACCCCCAAACAGTCAAGTTCTAGCCTTAGTTCTCATTCTGGTCATGACTCAGATCGCGGTCTCCTACTCGAAACTGAATCCGAGGAATTCCCTAGTTTCTCCCCAGAAGCAATCTCAAACATGGAGAAGATCGCAACAGCCATGATCTCAGCAGGGTACGAGGCAGAATGTTGCATGGTTTACAATGCCTACAGGCGAAACGCGTTCATAGAAGAACTGAACAAGCTAGGGTTTAATAGAATCACCATCGACGATGTGCATAGAATGCAATGGGAATCACTTGAAGGAGAGATCGCATCGTGGATCAGCGTCTTCAAGCATTGTTACACGGTTCTCTTCTCCGGTGAACGTAAGTTCTCCGACTCCATCTTCTCCGAGTATCCATCAATATCTCAAAATCTCTTCAGGGATCTCGCAACAGCAGTGATTACACGGTTTCTAAGCTTCGCGGAAGCCATTGCTTTAACAAAACGGTCAACTGAAAGATTATTCAAATTTTTGGACATTTACGAGACTTTGAGCGAGCTGACTTCAGTAATCAATGATTCGTATTCGCGCGAGTGTACGCCGGATTTGATGAATGAGATATCGGTGGTTAAAAACCAGCTTGCTGAAGCGGCGGCGACCATTTTTCGGGAGCTTGAAAATGCCATCAAGAGTGATCAAGGCAGAACTCCGGTACCTAGCGGTCAAGTTCACCCCTTGACTCGCTACACAATGAATTATCTAAAGTACGCTTGCGAATATAGAGACACATTAGAAGAAGTCTTCAAATTGCACCAGAAAAATGAAGGATTCAATGCTGAGGCGAGTCAGCCGAACTCCGATATTAATGAAAACGAAAGTGAGAAGGCTAACGACGATGGGACACCAAAAAAGTCTCCGTTTGCGATAGAATTAATATCGGTGATGGATCTGTTAGATGCAAATCTTGAAATGAAATCGAGGCTGTACAGAGATCCGGCATTGCGCTACATATTCTTGATGAATAATGGGAGATATATTCTACAGAAGATCAAAGGGTCGACGGAGATTCACAATATGATGGGTGTAACGTGGTGCAGGAAACGATCGACTGATCTTAGGCAATACCATAAGAATTACCAGAGAGAAACATGGAGCAGAGTTTTGCAGTGTATCAGCCAAGAAGGTTTGCAGGCAAATGGGAAAGTAGTTAAGACTGTATTGAAAGAAAGGTTCAAAAATTTCAATGCCTTGTTTGAGGAGATACACAGAACGCAGAGCACATGGGTGGTAAGCGACGAACAGCTCCAATCTGAGCTTCGGGTATCCATATCGGCTGTGGTAATTCCGGCTTACCGTTCATTTTTGGGAAGATTTAAGCAATATTTGGATACTAGACAACCAGATAAATATATAAAGTATCAGCCAGAAGACATTGAGACGTTGGTCGATGAATTATTTGATGGAAATCCCATGTCTATGGGGAGGAGGCGAAACTGATTATCAATCAGCCATTGATGAGATTGGTGGTACGCTTTTACATTCATTTCATGCATTCGTGCGTTTCTATTTTCTTTCTTTCTTTCCATTTGTGTAACTCGATTTGAAATTGAACTTGTAATTAATTACAGAAAATTTTGCAATACACACACACATTCCACAGTTTATCGTGCATTCATTGATGTTTGAGTGAAGTATAGTAACATATTCTTATATTTTCTACACCATATGATCTCTAATCCAATCTCCTGATGCGACATATCTGTACTTTAAATGATTGTCGGAATATTGCAACATGTGCACATCAAGTTTCATCTCTAATGCTATGATACCATCCTTGTATCTTGTCAATATTTTGAATCTTTTACAAAATCAAATTAATTATTTTTTATTTAAAATGGGGTAATAATTCGAAAATTCATTATATCCAAATTTAATTGAACCCTTTAAAATTTAATTTAAAATAAAATTTTAGATAAAATCGTTTTATCGTATTAATATAATTATAATTGACGTAGCGTAATCATTTTATAAATAAATTAATTTTTTTTATTAATAATAAATAAAAAATTAAAAATATTTTATAATTTTTTTTATTAAATTAACGGTAGGACGAGATTTTATAAAAATATTTTTATTTTATTATATTATTATATTAAGTATATATTATAGATATATTTATTAAGTGCTTTAAAGCTTAAAGCATAAATATGATTCAACACCAACGTCGGGGAAAATTTCAATTGGAGAAGAATCTAACATTAGTTACCAATAAAAATGTCTTTTAACGTTGGATATTTCTCTCCGGTAGGCTTCTCTCTCTCAAATCCCTGTCACTTTGTCTCTTCAAGTAGCACGCGGAATCAGACCCGACAGTAATTACCGTTCGGTTTGAACAATAGCATGTCATGTTAATGCGTCAAAGGTCAACTCTTCCCCTTTACCCTTGGTAAAGGAAAACCAGAGACACAGCTCAGTGTCAGCTGATAGCAGCAGGTTTCAAAGAGAACTTTTGGTCGGACCTAACCCGACCCAATGTTGGATACAAACATCCTGATATCCCGCCGGCATTCGGCGCATCCTTACCCGCCGCCCGAATAGGCCTGTGGTGCTGCAGGCCAGGCCACGCCTTCAAAACTTTTTCACAATGGATACTGCCATATTTTGTCTCTCCTTTAGCCTAACATACCTAAAACGGATAAAATATTTTCCCTCAACTTTCTCTTTCAATTCTATTATGTTATCCAGATTCTCAGGTCAGAGGATGTAGAACAGTATAATAATACACAATGCAGAGTATAATTATACAGGACCAATATTATACTGAAAAAAACTGGTTCTTTGGGTTCCAACCACCAGTAGCAAACAAATTATGGTGGTCCATTTCTTCAGGAAAAGTTAACCATGTCAATCAGGGAGGGTTATGTTGATTTGCAGGTACAGTATCCCTTGGTATCCTGTCCACTGTTCACCATCCGCGAAACAAGTATACTGTGCACCTCTCCCGGGTTTGCTTTCTTAATGGGGTTAATTAAAAATAATTATTTATATATAAGAAATAATTTCTTTTTATCTCTTCGAGGAGGAGCAAAGTTCAAACATTCTTATGCAAAATCACATAAAGAAGTACTTGTGAATGTCCTCAGACTTTTTGTTTACCATGATTCGGTCAATAAAGTGATAGCATCTCGGTGAAAATTCATGTCGCCATTGTTATTCGTTCTTGATCTTTAACCACCATGGACAAGCACTAAGAACTATTTCATGGGATGTGGTGAGTGAAAGCGATGTTGTGTTGGTAAATCCAAAGTTTGATGATCATTATATCATAACAATATCACGTTAATCCTTGAGATAGAATCCAACTAATTCTAAACATGCGAACAAGTCACGTCAGAAGACAATGAAATCTTAATCTCATCTCGTCCCAAGAACCGACAACGGGGTCGAAGACAGCCATCTATAAATCCCTTCAGGCTTTGCCTGAAAAAGCTTCTTTTCATGTCCCAATTGCCCAAGCGCCAGCCTGAAGAAAATTTCCAAATTTGCTGTAAATAAAAAGCCAGTGATTCACTCTAGAGTAGACAAATCTTGCATAGCCGCCTTCTAAAACTGACGCATTTGCTTCCACTGATGCTCACCCTAGGTGTACATGCAGTGTCCTCTATGCTCAGACAACAATACTTTTAAAGCAAATTTTACAAAATCTTCTACGCACGCGCTGCGACAGGAACAGACAAACTTCACATTATTACCATAATACCACTCTCCTGCTTCAGTACATTTCAATCCCCATATAAATAACCCCCACCTGCTTCCATGGTATTATCCATCACCAGCATTACTTGATATCATTTCATTTCTTTTCCTCAAAACACACGATCCTATTCATTTTTTCTGTGAGAAAAATGCACTATCTGACAGAGTCGTCGGCATTCTACATACCGGCAGCTAGGAGAATGAGCAGGGAAGACCCGATGCAGAAGGTGGCGAGGCTGGCCTCAGAGAGTGCGGTGGTGATATTCAGCGTTAGCAGTTGCTGCATGTGCCACGCCGTTAAGAGGCTTTTCTGCGGAATGGGAGTGAATCCGACTGTGTACGAGATTGATCAGGACCCGAGAGGAGCAGACATTGAGAGAGCTCTGATGAGGCTGCTTGGTAACTTGTTTGCTTTTCCTGTTGTTTTCATTGGTGGGAAACTGATTGGTTCCATGGACAGAGTTATGGGTTCCCATATTAATGGCACCCTTGTCCCTCTTCTCAAGGAGGCCGGAGCTCTTTGGCTCTGAATTTCGGCTTGGCATGACAAAGAAGAAGATCAATGTTTTTTCATCATGATTTCTGTTATTATACATGTATGATATATGTATGATCATGTGAGGCTTAATTACAACTGTTATTGTAATGGATTATCAAATGAGTAATGCTGTTAATCCTAACCGGGTTTCCTTAATACTGTTCATCTCTAGAGGGTGATAATTAGCGAGTGTTTTAATGTCTATATCTTGTCTTCTCCCCCTTACTGGAACAGAGACAGAAAAGAGTCGAACTTTCTCCGCAAACTGCCAATGTTTACCGTTATGATGACAGGAAAGCCGACCACAGATCATAATTTATTACTGACCACCACGTAATCGGAGTAAATGAGTGTGATTGGACTGATTATCATATCATATATTATCACTGACCGCCACCTAAGCTGGATGAATTGAATGTGATTAGAATGATGAGAGGGGGACCCACCGGAATCCCTTCGGTTTTTGACTGTTGGAGACACGCGTATCCACTGCATTCTCTTCTTTCTTAACACAGCTCATATCCATGTTTGGGGGCATAGATGCTGTGAGGGTATACTGGGCCTCCAAGTGATTGCCGAAGAGGCTGGAAAGCCAGATTCTTTAGGCCGGCCCATGATAACAAATGAAAGCTCAACAATTATTCTACCCATTTTGGATACGAAAGCATTGAATAATGTGACCTGGCAGCAATCAAATAAAATTGAAAACTACTAAACTGGACATTATTTCATCAACTGTTGGTACTAAAACTGACATCAGTACAGAAGAAGACAGCCTCCAGGTTAGAGCAGCCCTTGAGAGCTAATAAAAAAATACAAGTCCAGCTACTGCAATAATGCCAAGCTCAAACTTGTTTTTGTTTAGCTTTTAACCTTATTTATATGACAATCAGTGATACTCCGAGCTCAAGTTTTGTCCCACTTGTTTGCCTGCCAAAGTCCCCATTCTGGTAAATAGGATTTATTAAGAGAATCGGTGAAACTCACAGGTTTACCAATCAAAATCAATTTCCAGCTGCCCAGCCTAACTGCAATGGCAAAAAAGAGAAAGAAAGTTCGTGCTTGGAGAATGGAGTGCAGTTAATTGGTCATACAAATTACAATAGCCCAAAAGTGATGCCGAGAATACGTCAAGGTGAGGATGTGAAATCCTGATAATCCAGTAAATCTGGAGTGCACCACATGCCCCTATGCCCCTATTATCTATTAAATTAACAACAACATGACCATTTCATGCCGCTATTGCAAGTAAGCTTAGAGAGGAGACAATCTTAAATTTTATTTATAAATGTACACTCAACCCCCACCTAAATCCAGGAACGAACCCCAGAAAATCTGTGACGTATCCAACTGGATCCCATCTATATTCTATTTACTAGACCAGACTCAAGTTCACGATTAGAATTCACGATCTACATTAGCTGCTGCAATGCCTTGGATCAATCACAAGGTGCTTTTAAATTCATATTTCATTATCAGATGGCAGCAAAGTCAAGAGACTGAAGAAATGGAAAGAGATTCCAAGAGAAAATTGATTGAGATTTCTGACTATAATCCTACAGCAATGTGTAAAATCAAACATAGTGGTTAAAGAAGCATGCATTCGCTTTGTGGCTGTCATTTTGTGCAACAGATGAATGAAAACACGTCCACAAACAGAAAGACAGTTCCAGAAATAAGTGGAAAGAAAGCAGAAATACTAATGGAGAACATCATAAAATTCCAATATTGTTCCTCTGCAATACTGTCGTTTTAGTCTTGGACTTCTCTTCTGTTGTGTTCTTAGTATAGTGAATAATAGAGCCTCCAAATCAATCCCCACTACCTGTCAATCTGCTACAGATTTACAAACATCACTTTTTCCCTCTGGCCCTCACAAGCAGCCAAAAGGGTTCTTCACATGTCTTTGTTTGTAGCGAATAGATAAAGCATTTTCTTTTTATCCGATTACAGTTGGTCCTAACACCAACTACTCACGGGCTCATTATATGCACATACTCAGCATATTTGTCAAGCTAAAAGATTAATGCTTCGTTCATATGATTTTACATAGAGTGCCAGCTTTAAGTCACTAAACACATACGCTTTTGCAGAAGCTTCTTCAGACTTCAACCATGTCTACTCCCATCCATCATTTCCTTTCTGTCCTTCTTGCTTTCTTGTTTATTCATTCACTTTCTGCAATTGCTCAACCGACAATCCCCACCTCTAGGATCACTGTTGTTGGTGTTGTTTATTGTGATACTTGTTTAACAAATACTTTCTCCAGACATAGCTACTTCTTGCCAGGTAAACACCTTAGAACCAAGCCAAATGATTTGTATGCATAACTTCTGGGGTTAAACATTTTAATTTTCTACGTTTTATGTAATCAGGAGCTGATGTTCGCATACAATGTAAATTCCAAGCGAGCTCCCCCAAAACAACAGAGCAGATCACCTTCACAGTGAACAGAACTACAGGTAAGTATGGAGTGTATAAGCTGGAAATACCTAATGTTGACGGTGTTGACTGTGTCGATGGTATGGCAATCGAATCTCTGTGCCAAGCAAGCCTAATAGGAAGCTCATCTTCAGCATGCAATGTTCCAGGTTCAAAAACAGCAACAAATGAAATATCAGTCAAATCAAAACAGGATAGTCTCTGTATATACAGCTTAAAAGCACTGAGTTACAGACCATCAGAAAGAAATGCTACCTTGTGTGGAAATCACAAGGAGAAAGAGGAATCGCAAAAAGCTGTCAACTCTTCAAAGTTCTTTCTCCCTTATTACTTCCCCCCGCACGGTTTCGTCTGGCCTCCTATACCTCAATTACCACCGTTTACATTTCCATTTCCTCCTTTATTTCCAAGCCCGCCTTCTTTGCCTCCTTTATTTCCAAGCCCGCCGTCTTCGCCTCCATTATTTCCAAGCCCGCCGTCTTTGCCCTTTCCATTCCCTCCTCTGCCTCCTTTTCCACCGGTGCCATCTCTTTTTCAGCCGCCACCGCCACCTGCTTTTAATCTAGGAGATCCAAGAACTTGGATTCCTCATTTTCCTACACTATCTCCTCCACCTCCGCCTGCATTTAATCTAAGGGATCCCAGGACTTGGATTCCGTTCATCCCTCCCTTCCCTCCTGGTATCCATCAAAACCAAGACAAGAAACCGTAGTCTTGGTTCTATATAATTTCGATTATGTTTAACTGCGTTTGTTACTCATCATTGTTGATTGCTTTAATGTTTGTGATTGAAAACAGATTGAAATAGGAAGTATATTGTTTAATAGCAGTATAAATATTTCATGTCAATTTCGTTCATCAATAGGTTCAAGGTTACAAATAAAAGTTATCTATCGTGATTTTGAGTTTAATTCCTAAATTCCAACTTAAATTTAAAGGTAAAGGTAAAAGAGCCGCTGCATTTGCAAGCCCAAAATCTGTTTTTTCACATAAATTTAAGGTTCAAAAAAAAAAAAAAAATTGTACGCTTGAGCAACACTTGCACAAAAGACATTAACTAAGCCAATCACAGAATCATCTTCGAGGCCATCAACGATCAGTTGCAGTTTCGAGTGCATGTCTTCCAGCTGCTTCACCTTCTCGAGTGCTCCCTAATGGTGTTAGAAAATACCAAGCAGATGACTGTGCTCCTCAATAGATTCTTCTGTCTCTGTTGTGCCTCCCGAAGCTCATTTTGCACCTCCTTTAGCTGATAATAAGTAGAATAGAGTAACTGTAACTCATAATGGAGAACGTACTTGATTTTCAAGCGAACTGGACCTCTCTCTTTCATGCTGTAAATGATTTAGCAACTCATCCTTCGTAGGCCCTTCCTTTCTCTTCAATCTGCAAGCAAAAACATGTAGAATTAATGAGAATGAAATCACAAAGAACTGGGAGAAGAATATGTGAAAAAAGTTCCTCGGGAATATGAAATACCATCTTTCCCTTGATTCATGATTGTTTCTTTTGACTTGATTAAACTCTCTGTATTACTGTTAGATGGAACATGTCCATATCCATTAACAGCAGCTGCCCGTGCATGATTTTTTTCTTTTGACTTTATTGAACTCTGTGTATTACTGCAAGAGAACTTATCCATCTCCATTAACAAAAGCTGCCTGTTGCATTGGAAGATTCAGTACTAAAGCATTAGGGATAGAACAGGCAAAGCAAAGTGACTGTTTAGGGCATCAGTCAAAAACTGCGAAGGCTTAAAAAAAAATATACCTTTGAATGTAATCTGTCACTTCTCCGAGGGGTCTACCACGTAACCCAGGATCTCTCTGAGATTTAGCACTAGCACAGGTGTGAGCTCAGAACCCTGTTTGTCACGAGCTGGTTCAACAAACCTATTCCGAAGTGAAGTTGGGTGACCAATCCATCTCGAATATATTGATTCAAAGCAGAAACAGCACTAAATAAGTTATTTGTGAAGATAGCCCCGGCCATTACTTCCAGATGCATTCCAGACTCTCCAGAAAGGGTGATAAGCATGAATTTACTGGCCGGTGACAACATTCAAGGGAAAATGCATATTCAAATGTTTATCCCATTTAGTCCTCAGATGCAAAATTCAAGAGAAAATACATTGTTCTGTTGCGGGCAACGAGGCATAAAACATATTTTATTTGATGACTGTTAACAAAACCATCATTCAGAATGTTTTATGAAGAAAAATATTTCACTCCAAGTTGATTGCATATCATATTCTCCGAGTTCAGCACACTACCAATTGTGAAAAGAACATTTGCAGGTACTAAAGAAGTAATAAAGCAATTCACAATGCCAATGATGTTTACCATTTTGCTTTTTCCAGAATATCCAACAGACATGCACTGCCTCATTTTGTCAGGAGTCAGTCATTCCACCACCATAATCTGTTGTCCGAAAAGCCAAATTAGAAAACTAGTAAGCATAGACACGAGAGGCAGTAATGGGCAACACATATGATCATTCAAAAACTCAATGTCATTATGGTCTTTAATTATGTATACATTAAAATCTGTACCCTGAGGAACTGTGAAAACCACCATTCCGGATGGATTTTTTTTTTTTTTTTTTAACCACTCTTACCGCATTACTCAGTCACTAAATGGACGTATACATAGAAAGAAACGAAATCAATCAAGCACGTATGACTGTAAAAACCTCACTCTTTAGTGACCGAAGGGGCAGTAAAGCTCAAAATCATACATAAAAGAAACATATGACTATTCAGACTTATAAGTTCAATTTTATTTAATAAATTTTACCACCAAATTCTTTAAATTCTTGACGTTCGTGGAATTTAAACAATATTATGACATTTCACTTCAAAACTTAAGCATGAAAGTAAGAATCCATTCAATTGTATTTAACAAATAGCATTGCAAATCGTGTATCTGTAATTCAAATAACCCATCAACTCTTTTTTTTTTTTTTTTTTTTATACTAACAATTTGGTCTTTGTATTTGTAGTTATTTGAAGACATACGTGTGTACAGGGAACTGCTCAAACTGATTTGATCTTAAGCCAGAAAAGTCTACTCCAAATTCATTTAAGACCAATGGTTGAGAATCAAGAGATTTAATAATGGGACAAATTAAGCAAGCAATTCAGATAGGTGTCCCACTATCTATTATGAATATGCTAATTAAAATCAAAAGTTCAATAATTGAGATCGTTATTTGAGTCACAAATAATTAATGAATGCCCTCACCTACAGTGTAAATTAAAATACAATCACTTAACTAGCAATAGTTGCATCTTCCCCTCATTCCACGGCATGCTTCGGTCCAATTGCTATGAAGCTGTAACTCACAGGATCTCAAAATGTCACGGATAGGAACATTTGTTAGGATGGTTTGTTATCCCATAAATTAACACAGAAAAGGTTTTAGATAAAACGATTGTATGATGTCAGCATAATCGATGTAATTAAATTATTTAATTAATAAAATAAAAAATTAATTTATTAATAATAAATAAAAAAGATTAAAAAAGAATCTAATGTATTTTATTAATTGGAGGGATATTAATTATGCTAGTATTAGTAGAGTAAAATCACCTTATTTAAATTTTTTTTATTAAATTAATATTTTTTTAAAAAAAAAAATCTTAAATATGTTAATTTTATCACTTTAGTACAAATAATATAGTAGAATTATTTAACTAACGAAAAAATAACGATATTTATTGGTAGTCGATGAAAAAAATTAAAAATAAATTTTACTTTTAATTAACGTGATAAAAAAATTTATAAAATTTATTTTTTTTATTTTTTATTTAATATTAATAAATAAATATTTTTTATTAATTAAATAATTTTATTATATATATTAATATTATATATTAAAATGATCTCTAGTAATACTTTTCTTATTTTTTAACGTTTTGTTAAACAGAGTGGGTGGTTGGTCTTAGTTAGCGTTGAGTTTCACCCTGAGTAGAGATTAGTGTGTTGGCTATAATTGATTAGGAGTCACAAGTTAGTGGGCTGAAGAAATAATGTTTGAAATGTATTTTCGTTCCACGAAAGTTAATCACTATTAGTGCTCTTATCAAGTTCATGATTATCCGGTAAATCACAATTGAAATTTAATTTTCTCCGGTTAATATTTCAAAAACCAACAAACAGATTTTCCAACCACTGTTCTAATTCCACAGCTGAGTACGGATAAAAAGAGAGAAGCGACAGCCACGCAGCTTCGTGTTAGAAAGAGAATGGAGTGGTGATTAATCAGAGCTTCCTTGTGGCGGCTATTAATGGTAGCAAGCATCGAGCAGGGGTGAGTATGGATAAAAAGAGAGAAGCGACAGCCATGCAGCTTCGTGTTAGAAAGAGAATGGAGGGTGATTAATCAGAACTTCCTGCTGGCGGCTATTAATGGTAGCAACCTTCCAGCGGGCTTCTACCCTCTGGGGTTAAATCCAAAACAAACAGCTGATGAATTACTCGTAAATATTAATATATTATTAACCAATTACGTAACAGACTAATCCACAGGGGAAATGTTCTCGATTCACAGAAACTGGCCTCTACACGTCATTGTCAGGATGAACAGTAACAATAATGATTAATTAATTAAATGAAAAATATAGGCCCATCTGGGTTGTTTTTGTTATATTTTAATCCAATTTGAGACCTTTATTTATGCAAGTGAAAGCATATCTTGTGAAGCAGTTTTTCTGGTTCCCTTCTGTTTTTTGGATCTTGATTTGCTCTGAGACTCCTCTCTCTCTTTCTCTCTTTTAATGGCCACTATTTCCCTTTGAATCTTTTGATTTGCTTTTTTATATATATATATATATATATCAGTACTGAGACTTCTGGGATTTCTTCTCTTTCTTTGTCTTCCCTCCTTCGCCAGAGCAGCTCTGCAAGAGTATTCGCAATAACATGAGTAACACAATGAGGCCTAGGGTTACCTTCATGTTTTACATGGTTTACGACAGAGGTTAACACAATCCTTGTCTTTCATTTTTTTTTTCTTAGGTTTTCCTTTCTTTGAAGTCAGAAAATAATCTTGATCGAATCGTAGGTGTTGTGTCTGGTTTTTAAGCTCAACATCTATCCTTAATTAGTAGTAACTAATCAGTTATATCTGGTACAAATTTTATCCCGGTGTTTAACGATGGATGTGATGAGTAAAGGAAAAGGAAGGAAAGGAAACTTGATCGTCAAAACATGGGAGAGATGCAAATCAATCGGCCGTAGCAGCAAGCGTTCGATACCTGCTCTGACGGTGAAGAGCAAATCATGGCCACGCATAAGCACAGACGCCTTACCCGACGAAGAAGACGAGAAACACCCCAGGAAACGCCGAGTGGCGCCGGAAGGCTGCATAACGGTCTACGTCGGACCTCAGAAACAGAGATTTGTGATCAAAACTGAATATGTAAACCACCCACTATTCAAGATGCTGCTCGAAGAAGCTGAATCAGAATACGGTTTCAACAGTGAAGGCCCGCTTGTTCTTCCATGCAAAGTTGACGTATTTTACAGGGTTTTAATGGCCATGGACGATAAGGAGGATAAAACTCGTCAAGGTTGCGGGTTTTCCAGAAGCTATTCCTACCGCCTCCTCGGCCCATCTCGAAGGATTGCCATAAACCATTTCTAAATGTACGGGATCAAGTTAATTAATCCCCTTGTTAATCCAATAATAATTATGTAAAGTCGCAGGACATATACTTATGCAGATATATCCAGGCTACATATAATACCATTTTGTGTTATAAATTTCTGTTCTCTATTAGGATTTTGTTCTGGAATGCGTTGAATCTTCTGGTTCATTGGTGAACGGATCTAGTTGACATCTTAATTACATTTGTTTACATAACTAATCCTCTAAACCAGTTGATAAATCAATAACCAATGACATACCCATTTTCTATAATCAAGTTTGTTGCGTGGATCCAATGCCCATCATGATCGAGACTCGACAGAGCAAAGTTTTTTTAAGGTAATGTTCATATTACATCATCTTGATAACTTTCTCAGTTTCTTGGCTAAGAATGTTACATCATGCATAGCATATTGACTTAAAGCATACAAGATAAGATCATGAATTATTGCCACGATGTATTGGTCTCATCCATGGATGTACCAGCGCTCTTTACCATATCGGCATTCGTTCGAGGTGGGAAGACTGAGAACAGTCCGGGAACAGCTCTACCCTCGGACGGCAAGAGCAGCAGTTGTCATGCCTGGAGGAAACTTTAGAAAATTCAACCATGTCACTAGCACGCATGCTGCTTTGCAAAGTTGACCTTAGAATTCTTTAAATGATTTTAGCTAATGACTAAAGGTTTATCGTTAATCATTTCTCTAAATAATACTACATTGTTTTCTAACTTTCTTTTTCGTTATCATAATCATTTAGTTGCCCTTGTTATTTATTATATCACATGTTCTATTATCTTAGTTATTTATACTAATAAAAAATATTAAATAAAACGATTTTATTATATCAATACAGATAATATTATAAAATTATTTAATTAATAAAATAAAAAAATTTATTTATTTAATAATAAATAAAAAATTAAATGATAATTACATAATTTTTTTAACCGTATAATTAAATGGTGTAATTTTTTCGAATTTTTTTTTATTATTAACAAATAATTTTTTTATTTTATTAATTAAATTATCTTATCATATTAATTACAAATATACTAATCGTGATATTACTATTTCACATGTCGAGAAAATTGATATAAATATTGACCTCATCAATACCACTTTTAAATAATTAAAAAATATTTTTTATATAACTGTAATTTATTGATTGGCAAAATATATTTTTTAATGATTCAATTACTTTGCAAATGACGCAGAATTTGTGTCTCATTGGGCTTGTGTCTGACCTGGCCCATTAGAAAATGACACACGACACACTACGCACGCCCACGCTGACTAGTAAAGGACACTCGCTCCTATTGACCAATTCTCAGTGCATCGACGTCGTTTTCATCGCATTTGTAACTTTTCGAATTCGACCATTGGAAGGCCGAGCAGAAGGTGTAGCAGTGCTTTTAAAAACATTAATAAGTTCAATGTACTGGAGGCTGTTTGGGGATTAAAATGTGTATTTTAAATTTCACAGGCTCAATGCCGTACTATTTGGGCACCAACACCCATGAATAAAATTATTCAAAAATTAAAAATTTTAAAATATAAAATTAATTAGTTTCGATTCTGTCTTAGTTTTTATGATAGAGCACATGGGATTAGAGCAAGCTCATTATTTATATCAATTAACATGTTTAAAAATTTGGGACGTAATTTTCAAGTTTTAATAGGAAATTAAAAAAATAAATAAATAAAAATTCCTCTTCCCGTCTTGTCTCTTTAAGCAAAGTTGTGCGTTTTGATTGGGTCATAATGCACTTCAAGAACAGTCTCAGAAGGAAATGATGCAGCTGATGGGCACATTAGAGTGTGGCTTGGAATTAGACAAATCTCCTTATCTCTGTCTCTCTCTTCGTTGGGGTGTGTGTGGCAGATGGAGATGGTACATGTTTTGGAAGATTTGTTATCCCATAAATCTGTCTGATGTATGCTAAAATCTTCTTCTTGGAGTAGAAAATTTTTGGACGTTGCATTCTGGCATGGCTAGATGAGCATATGGGATGTCGACGACGAGTGGTGAACATTCAGCATTTGTATCTGTAATTTCAAAGATAAAATATGGAAACATGATAATTGTCATTTTCAGCATATAATGAAGACTGAAACTGGTACTGTATAATTGGTATGATATTGTACCACATCTCATCCGAAGAAGCCACAGGGCAGCCTTAGTGGATAAATTCTTTTATTTCCTTCTGAACTTAAGAATTTTTTCAGCCTTAGACATGAAAATTTATGTTAAATCCTAATAAAGTAAGGTGAACTTCGATGTCCGAAGGATTCTGGTTCTGGAGTAGATTAGTGACTTTCTCTGATGTTTGGCATGTTGTAGAGACACAGTACAAGAATCAGCTTCTGATGGATACTTGAATGGTTGATCATGGGACAGTTACATTTTTGGACAAGATAGGGTTGCTGCAGAACAACTAGCTTTCAGCTCATACGGTTTGGGCCAACCATACCGAGTTAAATTATTGTTCCTGCTGCACCTTTATAAATTTCAAGTTGCATACGTTTTCATGAGTGCACCAACTATTAATACAAAATCAAAGAGTGGATATAGTTATTTCTGTAAATTGGATGGTGTTAATGAATATCAACGAAATAGTTTGGTTTTTCATTAATCAGTGGGGAAAGAGTGTAAACATTTTTCTTGGAGGGTGGATGATGGGGAGGGTCGTTCCAGTAAACAATCTAAGAGCCATAAATCACAATGCTCTTATATATGCCACAAGAGCATAAATCTTTTAAACAGCAATCCAATGACGGTAACTCGGTTTTCAAAGCACCAAATCACGATGTTCAACTAGCACTATCTAGGAAGTGGTATTGATGGAAGTAAATATTACATTGAGACTGAAAATTATTGCCGATCCTGGATTTCGAGATCATCTATTCTTCGATATTTGATGCTTGTTGTCTGATTGACTCACTGCCTGTTACGAAACAAGACATAATATATGGTATCCTTTATAATTCTCGTCTTCAGATTGGTTTCCTCTCAAAGGCTGTGGTAAAATTATCTCACTGTCTTGATGCCACAATGCTTATGCTTGGATTTGCACCTATTAAGGAGATGCTTGATGCTGACATCTGTGTCTCCTTGTGAACAGATGGGGCACCATAATAGAATGTGCATCGATTTATTTTACTTGTAATAAAGCCTTACTTTTTCATTCCATTCAATGCTTAACACCACTATATCCATGAGGTGGTGTGCGTGATTAGCATGAATGTTTCTTTCTCGAAAATCCTCAGTACAGCTTGTGGCTCACCCCCTTAAAAGGCGCAAACTTGTAGGGAGAACAAGTGAGAGGATTCTTGTGGAGATACTGTCACCTTCTTTGTGTCTGTTTGCTCGAGGAATGACTTGGCTGAAATGGTGTCTCTTAGTATTTCTTAGTTATGTGATAAGTAAAATGGAAAATTGTCGGTTGATAATTTTCTCGACAGTCATAAGATGCTCGTTGAGTTAGTACTTGCTTAAAATTTTGATCTATGAATGTACAATTTTGCAGTCGATGAGATGTACGTGGCTTCTTTGATTAACGAAGGACGGGAAGTGTTTGCAAAGGGAACAACTGATCCTACCACTCTTTCTGCAGAGGCAATTCTCCGAATGGTGTCAATAAATTGTGCAAAATCAGTACTCTGGGACAATGAAATAGGGCCGTTTGAGGTTGGCAAAAAGTTGGATAGCTGGATTAGATTACTCCTCTGTCTTTCTAATTTTCTGCATAGGGTAATTGAATGTATAATTCTGCATGGAGGTCTGACATTTTGAGTTTGGCCTTCCTAATTTCTATTTCGTATATTATCTCAAGAACATTTTGACAAATTTGCGAAGAAGGTTTTTACTTTTAAAAGGGATTGCTGGAATTCGTCATAATCCATGGAAGCTATGTTGACAACCTGGCGCTAGATAGTACTCTGACAGTTCTTTTCTATGTATATACATGCAATGCTAGTAGTTGATCAACTACCAAATCCATTGAAAGTTGTGAGAAGTGACAAAAACTTAATGATATAGTGTGTGGATAGATTGCTGAAACGAGAAGCTTTATTTCAAGTTGTGAATGAATTATATAGAACTGGCAAATAAAAAAGAGTAGCAGAAGCACTCAAGTAATTGTTTTACTTTAGAAAAGAAGGATAATAACTCTGCTGTCATCACAAAATTTGGCAGTTATGTTATTTCTGTAAAACCATTCTTGAAGAGATTATAAGGTTAAGCAAATAACAGAGTTGCTTGTTTCCTGCTGCAAAAACATAGTTTCATTATCAAGTCATGTTGGTGGTAATATCCTCTGCTGGATAGCAATCAGTGGATCTTCTGCATGCATTTTGTAAGACAATAGAGGGAGACTAATATTTGTCTTCATGATTTGGCAGGCTGAATGGTTGTGGTCGATCCTTTTTCTTGTTCTATGGTTCCCATTCATGACTGGTAAGAAACAATCCCTGAGAATCATAGGCAGAACTTCTATTCATTTACTGTGATGTTCTTCTAAATTTATGGAGCTTTCAATGCAATCTAAGTTATATTCTGCGTATCAGGAAAATAAAAAGGTGTCATCTGAGTTATAAACAGTTCATTGATTCTAAATGTTGGGCATTATTTATTGGCAACATAACAAGCAGTTGGAATCATTGTTTGGTTTACTGATTGCAGCATTACCAGCCTTGTACATTGCATCTGCACCGAGAATGTTGTCTCTGTAATATGCCATGGTCAGTGGATTACGAAGGACAAGAAAATCTTCACTGTGGATGAGGTATCTTCACATGCTCGGAACTTCATTATCAAGACTTTCATAGTTTCCGTTATATGCCACATACTCGACATACAAAGCTTGGGAACATTACCAGATGGATTTCCTGAAGTAGTACATTAAAGTTCTCTCTTTTACCCATCTGCAATTAAATCTTTCTGTAATAATATTGTACCAAAAGTTACTAATCATATACCCTCTGCCTCTCTCACTATGAATATCTCAGCTCACTAACCGGCTTCAAATTGATGATGGAACAGAAGGTAAACATTTCAGCAGCAAATCAAGCTTCTAGGAAACTCTTGAGAGGAGAGCTGGCATTAAAATACCAAACAGAATGAATGTCCTCTGATGTCTATTCATTAAAACCAATGGGCAAGAACAAGTGCTTACCATTGACAACGTATTGTAATTCTTGTTCTTCCTGAAAAGCAATTCCTGTTGTCTGAACAAACCCTACAAGCAAATACCCCTCCCATTTCCCACTCTCTAATGAATCAATTAATTAATTAAGAAAGTGAACTCTTAGTGTCCCACACGTCTGTCTTTTAATAACTTAATCCTTCCAAATATTCCGAATCATTCTTCGAGTTCAGGTCACGAACTGCCATTTGTTATTCTTAATTAGTTCTTCAATGAATTAAATATTACTCAAATCTCTCAGCACTTGTGGTCCGCCAACTATTTCGTGCCTGCCCTCTGAAGCCTTCTTCTTCTTTTAATATCATAAATTATTTTCTTATTCCATTTTTTTTATTTCTTTTCATTCTTATGAATCTCTGTTTTGTCGGTGCCTTGCATTATTGATTCTTTTTTATTATTTTAAAATAATTAATATAATTATTGCAAATTTCTGTAGAACAATAACTGGTAACACAAGGTTGGAGGTTAGCGAGTGCTGATGACGTAGGATGAGGCCAAAAATGAAAACGTGTTAAAAGATGAAAAACCTGAGCGGTTAGATCTTGAAACTTCAAATTTGGTGGGGACTTATTGGGTATAAATATGCAGGACAGGCGTTGGATCTCCTCATTCTTCGGCAACTGCTCTGCTTTTTCATTCCTCTATAACTCGGTCTCTTCACAAATCATTCTGTTCTACATCTGAAGAATCAGAACCCAGATAGGTAATTCATCTGCTTTTTCGTGGGCGTTTCTGTTTTTTTGGGTTAGTTTTCATTGAGCAGATCTGTTCTTTTTTCACGTTGTTTATTGCGGCATATCTGTTTTTTTGGTTTAAACTGCGTGATGTGAAAGTCTTTGCCTTTGTTTTGGTTGCTCTTAATTTGGGGTTCCTGATCTGTTAATTCTGCATGCCCTGTTTGTAGATCTGATCTCTCTGTTTATGTGATGATATTTCTTTCATTTATGAATGATTCTTTGGGTCTATACAAAGCATCGTTCCTCGCGTGATTGTTATCGGAATAAAAAAAAACTTGGTCTTGATTGTGTAAATGATTGACGATTAACTGAATCATTGTTACAATTGTAACTGACTGAAAGCAGTTCGTGCCTCATGATGTATCAATTTGCATGCCGCTGGTTGTGATTATACTTTCATGTATGGAATCTCAGTGTTTTTCCTTATGGCTGTTATACATTATAAACTTGGGTTGTGTGTTTTATAGCGGATAAAAATGGTGAAGATCTGTTGTATTGGAGCTGGCTATGTCGGGGGGCCTACCATGGCTGTGATTGCACTGAAATGCCCGAAAATTGAAGTAGCTGTTGTTGATATCTCTGTGTCGCGGATCAATGCCTGGAATAGTGATCAGCTTCCTATCTATGAGCCGGGACTTGATGAGGTGGTCAAACAATGCAAAGGGAAGAATCTCTTCTTCAGTACTGATGTGGAGAGACATGTTTCAGAGGCTGATATAATTTTTGTTTCGGTTAACACCCCGACAAAAACCCGAGGTCTTGGAGCTGGCAAAGCAGCTGATCTGACATATTGGGAGAGTGCAGCTCGTATGATTGCTGATGTAACAAAATCTGACAAAATTGTGGTTGAGAAATCAACTGTTCCTGTGAAAACAGCCGAGGCTATAGAAAAGATTTTGACGCACAATGCCAAAGGGATTAACTTTCAAATTTTGTCCAACCCGGAATTCCTGGCTGAGGGAACTGCCATTAGTGACCTTCTCAAACCGGATCGGGTCCTCATTGGTGGTAGGGAAACCCCACAAGGTTCAAAGGCAGTTCAAACACTTAAAGAAGTTTATGCCCATTGGGTTCCTACAGATAGGATTATATGCACCAATCTGTGGTCTGCTGAGCTCTCAAAGCTCGCTGCCAATGCCTTCCTGGCTCAGAGGATTTCTTCTGTCAATGCCATGTCAGCACTCTGTGAGGCTACTGGTGCAGATGTCTCCCAAGTGGCACATGCTATTGGTACTGACTCAAGAGTCGGGCCCAGGTTCTTGAATGCCAGTGTGGGTTTTGGAGGATCTTGTTTCCAAAAGGATATCTTGAACTTGGTCTATATTTGCGAGTGCAATGGCCTTCCTGATGTTGCAAATTACTGGAAACAGGTCATTAAGGTGAATGACTATCAGAAGATGCGCTTTGTGCATCGCGTGGTTTCTTCCATGTTCAACACTGTTTCAGGCAAGAAGATTGCCATTTGGGGATTTGCCTTCAAGAAGGACACTGGTGACACAAGGGAGACCCCTGCAATTGATGTCTGTAAAGGACTGTTGGGTGACAAGGCCCACCTGAGCATTTTCGACCCTCAGGTTCCCGAGGAACAGATTCTGAGGGATCTTTCAATGAATAAGTTTGATTGGGACCATCCCATTCATCTTCAGCCAGCAAATCCTAACGCAGTCCAGCAAGTTGGTGTTGTTTCGGATGCCTATGAGGCAGCAAAAGATGCTCATGGAATTTGCGTTCTTACCGAGTGGGATGAGTTCAAAAACCTTGATTTCCAGAATATTTACGACAACATGCAGAAGCCTGCATTTGTGTTCGACGGACGGAATATCTTGGATGTGGAGAAGCTAAGGCAAATTGGGTTCATTGTTTACTCCATTGGTAAGCCACTTGATCAATGGCTCAAGGACATGCCTGCTGTGGTTTAAACAAATCAAAGTCTTGTGGCTGGTTGAGAGGTAGAACAGAATTAGATATTCGAGAGATTAAGCATCGTCCCATATATTTTTTTGTCACTATTATTATACTTTCTCATAGTTCTGATATCATGTCGCATTTTCCCTTGTCTTTATTGTACTTACATGACTCAATAGTGTCTGGATTCTGTCTTGAGTCAGTAGAATTTTTCAATTCACAGTTTACTTCCTTCGCTGTAATAAAATCAGAACTTGGCAAATTTAATTACTCTTTGTCTTGCTTATATTCCTGACAGTAATGTTGTTTAGCTCCTCTGGTCTAAATCTTAATAAAATCCAGCGTATATATACTCTTTTATTATTTTTTATTAGTTTTTTCGCTCTTTAATTTTTAACAAGACGATAATACTTAACACAATTAATAATAAATTGTTTATATTATATTTTAATAAATTTTATAAATTAATTTTATATTTTATAACATAAATTAAAAATAATATAAACCTTAAAGATTAAGAAAAATTATTAATTTATAATTATAAATTAATTTATTTGTTAATAACTATAAATTAAAATTTATAATATTTTAATTTTATATATATCTAAAATAAAAGTATAAAAATATTAAATAATCTCTTTATAAATTACATGCCACCAATATAAATCAAAAGTGTTTATAAAAATTTTATTTAATTTTAGTCCAAATTTCTCATTCAATTTAATTTTGATTCAATGGTTATTTTAATTATAAAAAAAAAATAATTCAAATTTTAAATTCTGACATTTTTATTATTTAATAAACATGGACTAAATTTTTTATAATATTAACTAATTAAATAATAACTCAATATATTTTTTCCTATTATCTCAAAAAATAATTATTAAATATATATATATATTTATTTATTTGGAGCTAAAATCCTTGGTAAAATTGGAAAAGAAAAACTTAGTAAATAACGAAGTGCAGGGACCTCAATGTAATTTCAACCATACGCGGGCCGGGACGGTTTGGGTTAAATAGGAGGGAGTATAGGACTCTGTTCTCAAATGGATTTCTCCCGTATCCAAAATTAACCCGGTTCCGTATTCGGACCGCTTTCACTACAAAAAGCACGAACCGTACCACCTGCCTACCATCGTCTCCTCTTTTCGTCCAATTTTCCCCAAAAATCGATCTCCGTTTATCATCTAAATTTTCCGCCTAATCTTCAAATCGCACAATAATTCCTTTCGATTCTCGTTCTTCAGTACCGATCGATGCCTCCTTTAATCACAGCCGTTAATTTCACAAGATTCTAGGGTTAGGGTTTCGATCTCCCCAATTAAACTTTATAAGCTCTCGATCTGTTGTGATTTTCGCGTCGATATTCGATCCTTGTTAATATTTCGCCCTAATTCGTTCAAATTTTTTTAGATAAATCTCGATCTGTTTTGGTTAGGTTTCGAATTTATCGATTCGTCACGTTTTGTTCGGAACTGTAAAGTCATAGAGGGGTTTTGTTTTTCTCATCGATTGGTGCTATTTCTTTAATTTTTGGGCTGTAATTTTGCGGTATTGATTGTAAATTGGGAAATTGGGAATCTAGGGTTAGGGTTTCTGTAAAAATTAGGGTTTGCTTGTGCGGTATAATTCAATTGAGGAAACATATTTACTTGTCAATCAATCATCCGTGGGGTATTTTTCAGCGTCTTCCGCATCTTAATTAAGGTTTCTAGGGTTTCAAATCGTCTGAAGTTTGAATTTGGTGTAATTGTTGAGGTAAATTTTGTTATTTATTGTAATTGTCAATATATCAGTACTATGTAACCTATGCATAGACAATAGACAATTGGTTTAGATTACGTTGAATGTGATTCTTGGTTTAATTTCTCTATGTTACAATATTATTAAGACTTAGCTACTGATAAGCTTACTTGTTTACTGCAAGTTAAAGTTTGTTCTTTTTTTGGAAAAAAAAAAATTGTGAGTGGTTAAAAATAAGTAGTGTTCTCCCTAGGTTAATATATTTTGGGACTTTTTGTTGTCCTAAAAAAATTGCAAGTAATGTTATTTTTCTTTGTTTTGTCTTTTTAGGGCTTCAAAACTTCTTTTGAGTACAGCTTGTTAGAATTATGGGGCACACTATGTACCGCTAAGTATATACTGAGTCAAACAACATGTTGCTTTTATCAGCAAAGCGAATGACCTAAATTCTAATTGCTAGCTATTTTTTTGTTAAGATTGTTAATCTTTTTTGTTTAAATTTAGCTTGACGCTTAATTTGTTGTGGTGCAGGTTAAGGTAAAGAATGGGATTTAAACGGCCTTTTGATGATGAAGAGTTCCAGGAGCTCCCTTATAAGCATTCAAGACAGATTGATATAGATAATAAGCTGACTCAATTTTCAGATTTTGGTCCTTGTGATACTGCTCCTCAGAAACATGATATTTCATGTAAGATGGCGAACTATTCATAATGTGTTCAGTTTTCTTATACAGCAGAGATGGTAGGAAGTGGAGTTAACCAATTGAAATGTTGAAATTTTACTTTGTTTTAATATTGCTGATCTTATCTTTATATGAACCAGGTGAGGAAGGGGGTGGACTTCATAAACCTCAGCAGTACAAGGCATCCAAAAATGACGCTGTCACAAATGAATTTACAAATTCAGCTGACAAGGATTTTGAGATCAGTGCACCTTTGTCATTGGTCACAACCCGTTCTAGCGAGGAAGATGCTGGGTCCAGGCCTACAGCTCATGCATCTCTTTCCTTGGAACATTTTGAATATGATTTCTCACGGAGAACATTTGTTTCTTTTGAGGATTCTTATTCTTCTGCTCTGGATTGTTCTCCTAGAAAACAAGTTCCTGTTGGACCAAATCATCAAGCCACTCTTCCATCATGGGACAATCAGATGACGAAGAACATATTAGAAAAAGCCACATTGAATGGCAACAATTCCGTAGATTATCTGGGTTCAGACAACATTGTTGATGATGATAATGAAGAGAAGTTCATGGGCACTTGTGTTGTTCCATTGCCCGATTCAAGTTCATCTGCTGACAACATGGACAAGGTTGGACCAGAAATTATGGACTGTGAGTGCCTGGATGGAGGCTTTATCAGATGTGTGCAACAGCATGTCATGGAGGCACGCCAAGAGCTATTGAAATCCCTTGGCCATGAAAAATTTGTGAAGTTGGGTTTCTGTGACATGGGAGAGGAGGTGTCTTGTACATGGAGTGAAGAAGAGGAACAAGTTTTTCATGAAGTTGTTTACTCCAATCCTGTATCTTTGGTTAGGAATTTCTGGAAGCACTTGTCAGCAGTGTTCCCTTCTAGAACCAAAAAGGAAATTGTCAGCTATTATTTTAATGTTTTCATGCTCCGCCGACGGGCTGTTCAGAATAGATCAGACTTTCTGGATATTGACAGCGATGATGATGAGTGGCATGGTAATTATGGGGGTACGGATGTGGTTCAAATTTTAGAAGAGGATGACGACTCTGCCATTGAGTCTCCTGTTAATCATGAGGAGCAGGGGGACTGTGGAGAGGATTCTTCTGATGAAGAAGACAATGATGGAGATAACAGTGATGGTGATGTGGGAGGTGGTGGGGTTTATGCAACTAGAGATTGTTGTGTGATGGACCATGTATCTGAGGCCTCTATTGTAAAGTCATTTGATGAGGGTGGGTTGGATGCTGTAGTTCCGCATGTGGACAAAATTCCAGACAAAGCTGCAGATAATTACAATGTTGAAGATGACTCATGTACATCTTTTGAGTTTCAGCCCGATCTGGTTGATTCTTGTGGTGCTGTTGATGCTGGACATGCTTTGCAAATAAGTGGAGTGAAGACTGACCGTAGTAAACATTTGTATGGTAAACTTGACAGGTGTAGTGATCCGGTTGGTAGTATGAACTTACTGGATCCCGGTGATGCTAAAGTTTGGGATGCCAGATACCCAAGTCCTATAAAAGGTATCGATCTTCTGCCTACGTGCAACATGATCGAAGAGATATTTGGCCAAGGCACTTGGGATACCAAGACAAGAAATGACTAAAGCATCTGGTAGTGGCTTGTAGCGATTCCTTCATAAGGCCAAAGATATGAGGCTTACTTAGTTAAAGGTTTTCATGCTAGAAAACTTGTTCTATCTAAAGGATAGGAGATCTTTCCTTAATGATTTTTCATTGTAAATTCATTTTGTGGAATGAAATATGCCTGAGGCAAGTTGAAGCACCATGATTGGAATCTTTTTGTCTGTCATGGAACCTTATCTCTTTGCAGGCTTCAAAAGTGACACCTAGGATAAATTTTATTGAAAAGGGAATAAGATTATTGATCAACAAACTTGGAGTTTGGCTGAACAACTCCGGTAATAATCTCAATGACTGTTTGGTTTATGCAAATGGAATAGAGAAAAAGAGAATATGATTCCCGTTTCCATGTACATTGGAGTATCTGAATATATATATATTAAAAAAAAATTTGATGTATTCTTCCTCCGTTTCTGTTTTTGTTTTTCTGTTTGCTTTTCTTCTGTTGACTCAACTTTGATGCATGGGTGCTTTGTACTCCACAAGAATTAGAAGAGAAAAACGAAGAACGCAAAGACTCCATTGCTGTATAGTGTTGCAACATTTTTAGCTACGGATATCTAATTAACGCTAGCAAGAGCAGTGATGCGTCATCAGGTTTTGACTGTAAAGTGCAGATCGTTAGTAGAACGACCTTCTTAGTTCTTATCGTCAAGGGTATGAATAGGTGGTGATTTTTTAACTGGGTTTTGGCTCGACTTGGTCACCTCCATAGATAATTACCGAAGAGAAAAGAACAACCTAACCCAAGCCATTGTCTGTTAGGTCATCTTGTATCTAACAAACAGAACAGAGGAGAAGCACTCTAATATTGACGACGCGTCGGGTGTATAGTGCTGAAAAGATGAAAAACAATAACCCTTGAGCTCCTGGGATCATACACGTGTTGCCATGCCATGTATGACTTGATGTTTCGCTTACTTCATTTGCTACCACCTCCTCATTGTATTTACTCATTTGCACTGCTGTATCTGGGTCCAACCTTGGAATGAAGCTAACTGGGTCCTCTCATTGTTTATGGAAAATAAAAAAAAAAACCTCCGTCCAACCAAGGAAGATGCTTTGCCCGGTAGACACGAGAAACAGAGAAAAATTGAAAAGATTAAATAAGTTGTATTACGGCATTAGACAACAGGGTCGTTCCAATGTGGGTTTGACTTGAACATTGAAGGAAACTTCGCAGGTAAATACTTTGATAAACAACTAACAAGATCACCTTTTTTTTTTTTATAACTCTAGCTGTAAAATTAGACTAAAAATTTACATGGGTACTGTTAGATTCGAGAGTTTTTGGTGATTGACGTTACAACTGCTTACCATATTTGAAACTATATAGGATTATGATCTTAAATTTGTACCAAACTGATAAGAGTATGGAGGGATCAGAAGATTTAATTGCGTGCTGGGATACATTAAAAATGAAATGAAAAAGGGAGTCGTACAATAATGTAAATGGTGCATAAATAGATAGAATGGTTTTTAATGGGAGGCAAATGTGGAAGGTGAAAGCAATAACGGTTGGAGATTCTGACGCTTCACTTGTATGCGAGCTTACAAGCAAGACAAAGGTGAGGCGTAGTTTGGATGTTCTCAGTTTCAGTTTACTAATGTATCTAGTACTCCGCATTCCTTGGGATCCTCAAAAGGCCCAAAAATCCTGACCGTCCAAAGCAACAGCGAAGGGTCCTCGCTTGAGTGCACGTGCTGCCTATCTTTTCTTCCCTTTTTAATCTTTTGCTTCCATGCATGGAATTCTCCTCCAGCTACAACACAAAGGCAAAGAAGAGAGAGAGAGAGAGAGAGAGAGAGAGAAATAGAAAGAGTCATGGTTTTTGCTTTCATTGTTCTCATCATAGGCCTGTTCATCGCCATCATTGGCGGCCCGTTTCTTTGAAATTTCAATCTTTTCTTTAGAACCCTCACTGAATTAAACATTCAAGAGAGGGTATGGTATTGTCGTGTGTCTCATTTTTTTCTTGGGGTCGGATCTCGTGCTTCACAAAAACTGTCACATCTCAACACTTAAATGGTCGTTGATCCTCTTCTCTTCTGATCAATCACCAGTAAAGAGAAAAGCTGCAAACTTTGTGACCCGTTTTGTGTGCTTGTCGATCTGGATTGATTCTGGCAGGTTTCTCTGTTTTCTTCGGTATTCTGGGCTTCTCTAAGATCATGAAATGCAGCATTCTTGAAATTAGAGTTAAGGTATGAGTTACTGATCTTGGTTTGTTTACTAGGTATTTTTTCTTGTTGAGTGATCCGATCGATACATGGAAGCAAATCAAAAGAAGAAGTTTGTGTGCAAGTATTGCAACAAGAGGTACCCGTGTGGCAAGTCTTTAGGGGGTCACATCCGGACTCATATGAATAATGGGAATTCAGCTGAAGCTGAAGGGGATGCTAAGTTCAACATAGACAAGATTTTCTTTGGAAGAAACATTAAGAAGGATTCAGGGGTTGAAGCTGGTGCCCAATCTGGTTATGGTCTTAGAGAGAATCCCAAGAGGACTAAGAGGTTTGTTGATTCAAGCACAATTACTTTGCAGCAAGAAATGGTTTGTAAAGAATGTGGTAAAGGATTTCAATCACTCAAAGCTCTTTGCGGACACATGGCTTCTCACTCAGAGAAAGAGAAACTGAAAACCAGTTTCCAAGATCATGCGGTGATTAGTGATGTGAAGCAAAAACTGGTCATGGATAGTGAATCAGATACTGAAACATCGGCTCCAAGTAGGCTTAGGAGATCCAAAGGAACGGCGTACGAGACCACTGGCGTTAACTCTTCTTCTGTTGATGTTGCAAATGGTTCTTCATCGGTTTCAGAGATCGAGCAAGAACAAGAAGAGCTGGCTATGTGTTTGATGATGTTGTCGAGGGATTCTTCTGGTTGTAAGAAAGGCTTGAATTCATTTGCTGATTCTTCTGATAATAATTCAGTGGTATTAGAGGCTAAGTCATCGTCTATTGATACGAAGATTACTGCAAAGAATGGTGTGAATTGTGTCTCTAACGTTAATGAGTTTGTGGAAATGAAGAAAGCTAAAGACAGGAAGTTAAAATCCGCTGAAATTGATGTTTCTGATAATTCTGATTCTGGATATTTTAGGAATGGACCTAAGAAGGCTGAATCAGATGCTTCTGTTGATGGATTCATCGGGAGTGGTAAATTAAAGAAGTCTGGCGTGGAATATGAATCTGGATATGTGTACTTCGATGCAAAATTGAAAAAAACTTCGAGCAAGGGAACTGAATTTGGGAAAGATATCACACAGGAAGAAGATTATGCTCGAGCAACTAGAGCTTCGACTAAGTATGGTTCAAGAAAGAGAGCTAAGAATGATTCTTCAAGTCCTGAATTTTCCAGGAATAATGCTCAGAAGAGAAACGAGTTTAAATGTTCGACGTGTAACAAGGTTTTCCACTCGCATCGGTCTCTTTGGGGCCACACAGCTAGCCACAGTAGGATGAATGGTTGCTGTGAATCGATAAATGAAAGCAGTGAAAACAGCATAGAGACTGATTCCTATCCTGTCCACTCGCCTAATAGTAAAGTTGACAAGTCTGGCAGTGGCAAGAACCCAACTGAACAAAGTTCTTCTGGCAATGTCGAGAAAAGATTGGTGTCAAAGAATAGCAAGGGACATGAATGCCCATTCTGCTCCAGGGTTTTCAAGTCAGGCCAAGCTTTAGGTGGTCACAAGAGGTCCCATTTTGTTGGAGGAAGTGAAGATAAAGCAGTGGTAATTAAGCAAGAGCTAGATGAGATGACGGGTCTAATTGATCTTAACCTTCCTGCTCCTGTCGACGAAGAAGCAACTGGAGATGCAGAGTTTGCAGCGCAATGTTAGGTTGACAGCAGCACAAGCATGAGTCGCTGGTGGGATTTTGATCTCTAACTCAGAAATTTTTTAGCATGGTTTCATCAAGATGCAAGAAATCTTGAGTGTACAGACAGCTTGATGAAAGCCTTTTTGTGTTTTCCATTTGCTTCAGCTTCAAGGATATCTTACAGAGGTAAAAATTTCCATTTGCTGCTTATAATATGCTCTGTAAGAATCTTTAGAATGCAATGATTTGTTTCATGATTTTGTTTTTTCTTCTTGCCCACTGCATTTTCCATGAAAATTATCAAACTCTACTAACATGTAATTCTGGTTTCATTTACCCATCTAGCTTTACCCTTTGAAGCCAATGAACCAAGTTGTGTCTCTATCAGCTATGGTCTTTTGGGTAGCAAAATGAACTCACAATTCTAAATAAACTTTTGTTATTACTTAGACTTTAGTCCTTCAAAAAAGTAATCAAGATTTGTCCTTGAATTATGATATAATTGAATGAATTTCACTGTTTCAAGTGTTTTTTTTTCTTTTCTCCCAAAAGAATCTGGGACCACCTTTGCTTTATGGGGAAACCCTACAAAAGTGCCATTTTAGGATTAAGAAAGAAGCTTCCCTTTACAATTTTCATGCCCAACTGTGTTTTCACATTCACTAATTTATAGCATTTTTAAGGCAAATATAAAAGATGTTCAACTAATAGGCCTTAAATATGCCCAATTCTCTTACAATCCGAGGTTTCTTTTACATGGGGGTGATTAATAGTTGATAAAATGAAATATAACAAAAGAAGAGATCTTGATTTACATACATGTCAAAAGATCCTTCAAAACTCAGTCACTTATTCACACACTCTTTGAGTAAATGCATCCTGCTGATGTTTAAAGTTAAATGCAACCGTCCTTTACACAACGGATTCACATGCCTCAATTATTGTCACATTCTTCCTTACCTTATAATAATGCAACATTTAGGATCAAACCCGTGTCTTATTTGAAGAAATGCTGCACAGAAACAGATCTCAAAGAGATTGATGATAACTTCAGCAGAAGTAGCTCAATTCCCTTTGCGAAATCAGCCAAGCATTGAAATGAAATGAAATTATATGGAGTGGTTGGGCAAAATCTTAAGATCCAAGGCAGGATAGGGTGTGTGTGTCACATTATGAGGAATCAAAATTGATGACTCTTTTCATTATTCAAGAGGAAATGTCACTCACTCAAGCCTAAAGGTGGTTGTGTACTACTCACCTACCATTAAGCAATATATAACTTTATTTGATCCCATTGCTATAAGTATTGTTGCCTTCTTCCTTTTTTAGAGGGTGGTAGAATGTTCATGTCTATATTTGTTCTGTTCACCAATGTCCTTTATGCTTGTTGCTTATTCTATTCTATTGTCCATTTGATTTGAGCCTTGGGGAGGCCAAGAAAGAGATGGGATTTAGGTCAATTGGCATTATATTGAATTATCATTTAGCTTCAAAGAGAGCTCCAAGTAGACTATTAAAATAGAGAGGAAGCCATTAAAGCTATTTTCCAGTGGGTCAAGAAAAGCATTGACCAAGTGATGTGAAGTTCAGTCACACGTGCATTTGCTTGCTTGGTTGGGTTAAGAAATTGCTAAAACTTAGAAGAGAAGTAAAGCAAAACCACCCATTTATAATGGGCCCTGTTATTGGGCTTTCTTTTCCTTTTTATCTACCACCGAATTGCTTAACTCTGTCTCTGTATGTTGCACTGTTAGTACTTCAAAATCTTCAAGAGAGTTATAAGTTTTTTCTTGTCTAATGTGATTTAAAGGCATTCTTTTTCTATAATTTAAAGGAGAAATTCAGAATTTTATAAATATTTATGGGAATTTTATATATTATTTTGATTAAATTAAAAGTGCACCTTCCTTATATTTGATGATATATTTTTTTTACTAATAAAATAAATTGATAAAATTAATAAACTCATTAAACAGATCGTCATCTTGATACTTATTTAAAAAAATATAAAAATAATAATAATTAATTATTAATAAGATAAAATATATTTTAAAAGTCTCTCTCAATAAATTCTTTAAATTGAAAACAAGATTACTTCTTCTAGATTATAAGTTTTAATTGTATTATTATTATTTTTACAACAACAAATTTACTCGAGTTTAGCATGTAAGTTTCTTAACGCTGTATATTTCTTTTGAAATTAAAAATATTTTAGTAAAATTAACATATAAATTATTTCTTGTAAATATTAGTTTGATTTTGTTTGCTTGAATTAGTGTAAAATATTTAAAAGGCAAATATTTTGGTGTTTTACCCAAAAACAAACAGAGGGCCCAGCAAATATCCAATATAAACAGGACAACAAGCAGTTCATATGATATGGGCCCATCAGCTACTTGATCTGATTTGATGGTTCATCAGCTACTGTCGCACTCAATGGGAAATGAATACCAAGGGAAGGTTATTATTGGGCTTTGATGTTGTACTTTTACAAGTGTCTTGTAGGCCCATTAATTATATGCCTTGCCTCCCACCATCATCACCTCACCCTCCTCCTTCCATCCTTCCCACCTGACCCGGTTGATCGTTAAGACGGTTCCTGAATTTTGCCGCCAAAAACTAAACTAAGCTATCATTTCTGAACATACAACTAACGGTTCATGTCCCAATAACTAAAGAGCGAACTTGTTGGTTAAAGTAAAATTAAAATGAGTACACGGCCAGTATGGTAGGGGTGATCACACATTAGTAAAACTCGCAGGAATGAGACGCGATTGGGGTGCTTCTACCTAACTACCACCCAACTGCCACCGAGGAATCGGCGAGGAAATGGTCCTCTGATTAACTCCCGAACATTGCGGCGAATAAGGCGGCACTTTTTCAGCATCTCCATGCCTGCAACGATGGTAGTACTAGTACTACGCTAGTCCGCCACAGATCCAATGGGACACGTGTCGGGCAGATGCAGGTTTGGTCAATTTGAAAACTACACAAGCCACATGTTGAAAAAGAAAGGAAATGGCATCATTAGGTTCACACGCCCGCCCATTTTTTTTGACTCTCCTTTATTATTATTATTTTTTTACTCTCTCTCTTTCTCTCCCCCTGAGCAGCCGGAGCCGGCCTCTGGAATGGCCTGACTCCTTTTGTCCGCCGTCCTCAATTTTCATAGTAAAGGCTGTATATGTATATATTCTACGAACCCACGTCTCTTTGAAAGTGTTCTACGAACCCACGTAGCCTACACATAGGAGCAGAATCAAAAGTGTTTTTAAATTTTGATTCCAGTCCTAGCTGGGATATTTTTACAAGTTAACGTATAGAGAATTGTTTACTCGTTAAGTCCATTGTTTTCCTCGTCAATAAGAAAGTCACAAACTTAGGGATTGTTTACAAATATTTATATATATATCGATATATTTAGTTATTTTAATTTTTATGATAATATTTTCAATTTTTTATTATATTTTATGTATTATTTATAATATTTATATTTTAAGTATTATTTAATAATTATTTTTATAAATTTTATCATAAATTAAGTTGCACAATTTAAAAAAATTTTAAATATAAGAATAGATGTGCATCTACTGCACTCCTTCCCCCTAAACTTACTATAATGGTACTGCTCTCCACTTTTTTTCCAACTAGTGCAAAGTATTCTTTGTCCACTGGAGCTTAGTGCCCCACATCTCCAAGCAACTTGATTCTTAGGTAACTGTTTTACCATGAAAACAAGTAATAAACCCAACAGTTTTGTCGTTAAATTTTTGCACAAAGACCTTTGATTTTGTAAATGAGGACGACTAAAGAAAGAGTGCCGTAAACTCACAATACGACGACAATAACATGCAGTTGTAACGTAACCCCAAAGAAAAAGGTGAAAACCAAAGGTGAAAAGCAAAGTCTCGAGGAAAAAAGGGTTAAAAAAGTGGGGAAAAGGGCAGGCGAAAAAGTTATGTCGGCACACTGCATGACTCTGGAGCAACATTGAAATCCACGCAACTGAGATCACACATAGTGGCCCCCCGCCCACCCCACAACAGTCCATTAGCTGGCTCTTGTCTTTTACTATTGATTATTATACTATTTATTTTAACATATGCAATTTTACAATCACGTCGAAGAACTCTTCCAGGGAGAAAATCCAACAACCAAAAAGCCATCTATACGTACGTACATATGTGTGTACAATTGGGATTTGAGATCTACAGATGAATCAGAGTATAGTTTTCGATCTTACAGCACAGTTCTAACCTAGTTATCTAAATTCAATCAACCTACCATGCTAGCTAAGAGTTAAAGACTCTAAAACATGCACTATGCTACAGCAGTTTTAAGAGCTGTACATGAGGAACGTATATACATATTTATATGTTCAATATCTCATCCTCATCGAATATAAGCTTGCTATAAATAGCTGCCAATCTAGAAAGCGCAATATGATATTAAAGAGAAATCAATAGTACGAATTGTTTTCACGGTGGCTCACTTTGGACTGGTTTAATCGGGTCACGATCTTCAACCTTATAGTGAGTAAGGTGAATATTTGTCTTTGCTCTACTCCACTGACTGCCCGACCAGGCCTGCACACTCCGGGAAAGATTAGTTTACTCAGTCTTAATGTTTCCCTCCCGACAGTATGTTATTGTCATCGACATAAGGTGCGCACAACAACAATAGCTAGACACAGCACGAGCAGATTGGAGAGAATTGCAAATATTAGCTTCAAACAGCACAGCAAAAAGTTACGAATATAAAATTTTGAAAAAGGAAAAGAGACAGCTTGCATCAAACACAAGCCAAGTATATAAACAATCGGATTCCACACCTCAGCTATGATTTGTTCTAAATAGAGGGCGTGTAGGTTATATTCTGCAAGGCTTGCACTAGCAACTAGATTCATGTTTTTTTTTTCTTCTTCTTCTTTTAGGACTTTTTTCCGTCTGTAAGGAGGTGATGTTACTTTGTTTCACCATTCTATGAACAAAAACTCTTCGTTATCCCGCCTCCTGTGGTGATCAACTTTAGGGTTATATTTTCTTTCTCTTCTTTTTTCTCTTTCACTCTTACCATCGCTAAACTCAACTGTAAACCAAACGTTGTCCTCTCACTACTCTTCTAATTCAACTCTAGTATGATTCAATTTCAAAACATCTATATAACAACAAAACACTTACCAACTCGCTAATTGTTAACCACACCATATAACATATTCTCACGACATTAATTAGGATTAAAAATTTGAGAATTTTGGACAAGTCTAGTATCACAAACTGGGGTTTGTTGCTCTTTTCATACAAGCTTAAAAATGTTTCAGTCATAATTTACACAAGACATGACTAAATACTGAAATAACAAAGAACATGAGTATTTATGCATCTATATTAACTCCACAAATATGGCTGCCAAAAATTTAATCATAAATGGTAAACGAAGAGAACAGTTAAATGAAAATGAATCAAATCTTGTCAGTTTCATTCAAGATTGTTGACACCAACCGATTGGAAAGAATTTGAAACCAGTATTAACAATACCTCTGGAAGAATTACATCATGAGATTGGTTGAGTCTCTCCCTAGAACAACTAGCCTACCTAAAATAAAGGACAAGGAACTGACGATTTGTTTGGAAAAAGAAAACAAAAATGGATTAGGAAAGGGGAATGACTCCAATAAAAGTAACAAACATACACGAAATTCTGTATGTGATTCTCATTTACCGACGGACCTGAATTAATAAATATACTTGCAATGAACTAATGATATATGTGTTGAATATTTAGATCCTACTTTACTCTTGGAAGAAGCTGTACTCTAAGTCTAAGTTGAACTTTAACAGTACATCTTTTTCATACGAGGGAGCACAGATATTATGTCATTTTAGAAAATTCCGGTGGTTATAGAAGTATTTCAGCTGAGTTTCTACCTATCACAATTGTCCAAAAATGCTTTTTAAAAATCAAGATAAAGGAGTCCACAAGCTCCAAATCGGAAACAACAGTAGCGGATAAGTTTAGAGCCAATAAGAACAACTTGAAGTTAGTAATGATGTTCTGCAAAGAGGAAACAAGTACACGCTGTGCATCACAATTGAAGGAATGGCCTACCATATTTCAGTATAACCATTACAATTTTCTTCCCCGTGAGTCAAGTCAGTGTCTAAAGCAATTAATGGCTCTAAGATTTTCTAACCTTAGTGGAAACCATCACATTTCACGTTATTGCGACTATCTGTCAAAGTCCTGGTCAGAATTCTAGACTAATCGATACAAATTCCACAAGAAATTCAAAAGATAATTTGTTATCATATTGCAAGAATTTCCACTTCATAAGTAAAATGTAAAGCGTACCACTTTTGTGTCTTATCTATTGCGCATTCCAGGAGGCACAATATCACCAAGTAATCCTTCATCGGTGGGCAGCGGTGGGGTTGGGACCGGCAAAACACGTGGTTGAGATTCTCTCGGTTCAACTGGGAATTCTTGATGCGACTGTGTAATACTGGATGTTTCTTGGGGCATTTGAACTGCTGGATAATAATATGGGGGGACTGCACGAGTGAAATGGCCAGCAAAAGCAGCTTCGTGATTAATAAGTCCACCTCTTGGGAATCCGACGGTATGATGACAGTGTTGACCTTCATAAGTAGTAATTACAATGGCAGGATCATTGGAGGAGCGTTCTACCCTCTTCTTCACCGTGCATTTACTATTTGTGCAACGATAGTAACTCCTGCAATGTACCAGTAAGATTCGCCTTGAATTTTTCATCTGATGTATACAACTAGAATAAGAGATTATATCATCTCTGATTATTGAAAATGCCTGTACAATGAATGAGTGCAACAAAAAGGCATGGCACAAATTTTCAATCTATCTCATTGGTCAAACACAAATATAAGTTTTGGGAGATTCTGCCAACCATATAAATTTTGGGAGACTTTCTCATAGAGTCTCCCAAAATTAACAAAAGGGCCACGGTGGAAGAAAACCAAAACACATAAAAAATTATCCGGTGTGACTGAAGATTTGAATGAATTTAAAAGTATAAGAATGCCAGTTTCCTTTTCATTAAAGGGAACTATATACGGACCTAGGGAAGGGACTATTTTTGACAGCCTTCTGACCATACTTCCGCCATCTGTAGCCATCTTCAAGATGATCGACTTCACTCTTGGTCATAAATGCAAAACGTGGCTGCCGAATTCGCTTTTGTCCCTTCTTTCTTGCCTTGCTCCTACAAAATATTTCACCAGCAATTAGGAATAAAAGCAAACTCTGACAAATCAAAAGAAATAATTAGCAAGACTACATAAATTATCAATGTTATACACTGCGTTGCTTTTGTGGAACAACTGGAATGAATCCCATGCATAATTACTTGAAGAAAAATGTTTCCCTTGATTGTTTGAAATGCTGTTACGCAAATGTGATACAGAAAAAATGAAAAAACAAGCAGTATAAGAAAGGAAGCTAATTGGGAAGTGCTAGGTTGGTCAACATTGCACAATACATATATAAGTAAGTAATTAAGCGCACTACTTGACTTGCAACTGCAAAAAATAAAAATAAAAATAAAAATAAAAAAACGAAGAAGCTAAACATTTTTCAATATATAGATGCCACCACATGCAGGAACAAAATGACTTCATTGCACAATGCATACAGCTTTTGACATAAACGTAACTAGCACTGGTATAGCATTTCTGTTCAGGCTTCCTATGAAATACAACAAACGTTATTCATTACGTACGTTAACGCCCAGATCTCGCTAAGCAAACAGCATGTGAAGTTTTTCTTTTTCAATTAATATAAAGAACAGACACACAGGAGAAATAACACTAAAAACTCCTTAAAAGATGCATTATGTCAAACAAGTGACAAACAAATCAGATTTCATCCAACCACCTCATGATGGGATGAATGAAGAACAAGAAACAGACTTCAAAACAAGCATCTAATTAATAATAATAATAAAGAATCTCCCCATACTTTCTTCATATTCCCTATCACTTCAACTGTTTTTGTTAATGCAATTTAAGTATTCTAATTTTGGGACGCAAAGATATTCCAAAAAACAAAAGGCGAAAAAGTAAGAACACGCCATTCTTGCCGCAATAACGGCGGCGTTGAAGGAGTTAACCGAAAGAAAGACACTTTCATTTAATGAAAGTTCTCTTCACCAAACACGACAGATTCGCTGAAACTAGAAAAGTAGCTCTCTCTCATCGGCCAATAATCCACCCGAGACTTGCACGAAATCAAATATTTTCTTGACAGTTTCTGGACCGTACGGACACACAGCGTTGCATCCTCTTGCGAAAGCGAAAAAGAATTTGGCTACTTACAATTGATGGATTTGATACGGGGTCTGATTCTCTATTGTTTGTTTTTTGTTTGATTTTTACTACTAACACAAGTCATTTGCCCCTGAAAAAACCATTTAATTACGAAATTACTCATTTCATTTCGCTGCACTCACGGTATCTCAGGCGGTTTACCGCCGGAGTCCGCAGACTTCTCCGTCCGATCCTCACTGGAGCTCGATGAAACCGATGGATTCGAAGTGGACACGTCACCAGACCCCGGATTACACGAACCGCCACGTACACCACTGCTGCTATTAGTATTCTCCGGCAAACCACAGCTAACTTTTCCCGCCAAATCGGATCTCTCATCAGCGAAGCAACACGAATTCTCAGGCTGAAGATTCCACCCAAACTCCCTTAGAATACAAGACTCCTTATCGCTCGAGAACAAGTAGCCGACGGCGTCCGCGTTGGGAGGCTCGCCCAGCGTCCAGCAGGTCGACTCCCTAGTGAACTCAGCTCCGCCTGGATCCGATTTCCCCTTGTTTTCTTCCATAGCCAAAGATCGGAAGTCGTCAAACTAAGTGGAGCTCAGTAAACGAGAAAAAAAATAAAAATAAAGACAGAAATATTATACGAGAGAGTGTGTACGTAAGGGAGCTAGGGTTTTCGGTTTTCAGATTGGAAGGAAGGGAAGGGAAGGGAAGGGAAGGGAAGAGCAAGGCAGGGAAGGACGCGCAGTTACTGATTTTTTATTTTATTTTATTTTTAATGGGGAAGGCTTTGCTTTGTCGCGGCAAGTAGTAGCAGTAGTAGTCAAATAGAAGGAGAGAGAGAGAGAGAGAGAGAGAGAGAGAGAGGGAGAATGGAATAGAAAGGAGATAAGTTAGAAAAATCGCCGTCAACTGAAATAGTACGGGTGGCTGATATTAAGAGAGAGGATAGTGGGACCCACGCGCATGAACGAATAAACAGTGTTCATGGAGTGGGGGAGGAGGAGGAGGAGGAGGAGGAGGAGAAAGATACTTTCCGACAAGCGGGAGGGAGGGAGCACCTTGTTTTCACAATCCCTCCCTCCCTATTAAAACCCTTTTAATAAAATAATTAATAATTAATTATTTTAATATATAATAATAATAATAATAATAATAATCTATTCTATCACATCATTTTATATTTATTTATTAAACAGATAGCAAATCTAATCAATTTTATTTATCTCTTTAATTTCTTAATTAAAAAAAATTGTTTGATAAATAATATTACACATGACTTACTTGCATTCATTGAACCGGCCTCTCCTTGTCGTACCTAAACTTCTTCGAAGAATGAGTAAATATTATTGTTGTTATTATTATTATTATTATTATTTTAAATGCTTCGAATAAATTCCATTAGTCTTCTCTTTCTCTGTAATCCAGTCATACTTAAATTAAATACATGTAAAATTTCATTCCGGTTCATTTATTATAAATATATTACAATTTAAAAAATAAAATAAAATCCATTTACTTCCTTTATGTTATGGACCAGCTATCTCGATACAAGAATCATAGACTTTGTTCTACTTTTTTTTTTTTTTTTTGTAAATATTTTTTTAATAACAATTATTTTTATACAACAATTAACATTAATCACTCCGATGACTCACTTTTAATTATATTATTACAAGTGCACGCAATCAAAACGGTAATAACAGTCATTAGTGTGCGAATTAAAAAAATTAAAGGAGAAAAGGAAAGATGAGAGGCCAATTTGCAAATAAAGAGAAAGAGATGAAGCTAGGCGTGGTTGGAACAATATGGTTGTCGTGTAATTAGCAACACCATTAATTTATGAACAACAACAACAACCAAGTGATCAAACTTTTACAATAACTTTGATTTTCGCTTCGATTGCGGCCCACCAATCCAACCGTTGATGTTGATACCAAAACTCTGAACTCGTGTAAGATAATTGGACACCTTTTAAATGCAAGCATTTTAATTAACCAATTTGATTAGACTTTTTTTTTTTGTTTTATTTAATTAATATTTTGGGATTTAAATTTAATTTGATGAGTATTTTACGAATATTGGGTTTGCCCTGATATTCTGATTGGTATGTAAGTGGAGGAGATTATACTCCCTAGTGAATATAGACTATATGAAAAGATGATGATCGTATTTGTGATTGATTGGTTGGTTTAACATTGAATGGTCCGTGCACAATTATAATATTCTTTGACGTGGAGGTGTTATGTCCTTACATGTTAATCACGATTTTATCACATTGATCACAATTATTAATGCTTTAAATTAATTATTCAATTATAAAGTTTTCATACACACACATAACATACACACGTATATAACCACGATAGGATAAAATATCAATAAATTATTGTACGACATCCAATTGAAAAAATGAAGTGTAAAAGTAACTTGAAATTTAGCCGTTCCTTCCTTTCTTCTATTGTTGGTCGTCTTTTCCATACAAATAATTTGAATTTATATTTATGTAATATTTATAAATTAAAAAAATTATTAAATTAAAATTAATATGATTAACTTCGTTCTCCTTTTAATGATCCCAATTTTATTATATGATCAATTTATATTAAAGACGATAACGAATTTTTTATAAATATTTTAAAGTTCTAATCAAATTATTGAACAAATGTATATTTTTTATTTTTGAAAGAATTATTTAAATAATTTATTATTTTAAATTAGAAGTAATAACAATAATGATACGCCTTGCACTTAATTAAAAAATTATAATTATTTTAAAAATGAAATAAATAAGGGGTTTATTTATGGTTAATCGAAGGGCCACAGCTGTTTGAAACAGGAGGAGCCAAATGTGGGGGCTGACTCGAATGTCCTTTTAATTACAAAATTATTATAATTATTGTAATACAAGCTAACTTGATCCTTAAGCGATCACGTTCTCTTCAACCGAAAACCCACGAAACGACTGATCGCATGCGTTAGTGTTCCACGGTATTACAGTGTAGTGGGATTGCAAGGTGGGGCCCGAATGTCAAATCACGGAATCTTGGAAGAGTCGGATGCAATTAGATCAAGTGGATGAAATCAAACGGTTTCTGGCATTTAAGAGTTTGAAACCGCCGACTGCTGAAATTGTGGGACCTGTTCAGACATCGGGATCTCCCGTGATTTTGGACTGTTGCGAATTGCGATACCTGCGGAAATTAAGGGTTTTCTACGCACGTGCGAGAGAACGAGTGAAATACGGTAGCTTGAATGAATGAACGGGTCAAATTCTATTCGGTCGCGGTTTCCTGTTCAGCAGACAGTGAGGACACCGTCGGCGTTCCTAGTTAGCTTTTGTAGTTGGGCAGGCTCCGCCGATTTTAATTTGTATTTATTTTATATTTAATGACTAACTTCTTAATCACATTTTAATACATTGCACAGAACACCACGAGCATTTCAGTTGCAGAGATTGATTGAGTCAAGAAGCCATGGGGTTCTTCTCTTTCTGCAACCCCAGCCGCAGGGAGAGATAATTCTGAAGGGGCAGCAGCAGAAGAAGTTTGGCATGAGATTTAGAAGAAACAAATTCCAGAAAACAAGGTTAAAAAGTAGATAATATAGCAGGCAGGCGGCAGGCTGTTCCCAACAGTAGGTTTTAAACAATGGATGGGATATTGCGGTACTAGTACTCCTACATACATGCATATGTGCACGTAATCCCGTATTTGCATTGCAGTGCCTGTAGAGAGCCGATGCCTATCAGCCAGAGAGTGGTCCCGAACAACACGGCTCTCAGGGGGACCATGCCTTGTAATTTTTAAGGATCTTTCTTTGGAGCTGTCAACTTTTGAGGGCCGATAGCTAGCTAGCTAGCTAGCTAGCTGGGTTTTGTTGTTGTCACATCTTCACTTTCGTTTTGTGTGTAATTTACTTAACTCTTCGCTAGTTTGATCTTATTGTATCAGGCATATATATATTCAGGAGTCACGTCAAGAGCACGTGATCTTTTTTATATTCAATCTCATTCCGCAAGTAGTTGGATTCTCTATTATTCATTCGTGTAATCCGAAGCAACCAATTAGCTACAGAAACAGCTTCCCTTCCGTCGCTTTCATGATGTGATAGCCGTCACAACCAGCCTCCTATTAACGCAGAGTAAACACAATACTGATGGATCCGATGAAGGACGGAGAGAAGTAAGTGGGCCTACTGGGTTAATTATGCCATAAGAAGAAGCATTGAACCTCGATGATATCCTTATCGATAGCATAGCATCATAAAATTTCTCTTATTGGTAAATTAATTTGTATCATGATTGCAGTCAGTGGAGGCAAAGAGCAATGCATAATTAATCTTTGGTTACCATTTTGTGTTCCCTTTGAGAAGCTCTTAATGAAAGTGACGTTCATTCACAGCCACATCGATTTGGCAATAGATTATATGTATAAAATAATCTCAACTGCTCACACTGGCTAGCTAATTATGAGATCGATCAAAGTTTAAGAACTTAAAATTGCCCCTCATATGCACGAACCTCCTTGCATATGCTGTCTATTGTGAGCGTGCCGGGGCTATCTCTCTTGTATAGTGGGGAAGTACTGCATGCAATTATTTGGATTTGACTCTACTTGATTAATAATTAGTCACGTTCTTAAGATTCCCTTGTTATGCTATTGGGTCCTTTCGATTCGATCCCTTTAGATTAGTCCACAGAAATTACCAGAAACAATAGCTGGCCTTCATGCTGTCTGCCAAATTATAGGTAATATAGAAGCGGTACAAGCTAGGTTCATTTATAATTCATTCGTCTCAAACAATCACATGCAGTACTACTGCTGCTGCATGATTGATTGCATTAGGTTATGGACACAGAACTTCCCAGACTATTAATGGTGTAATAGTACAGCGATGTAAGGGCGGGAGGGAGGGTTCATTTACAATTCATTGAACACAGAACTTCATGTTTTTCTGCATGCATGCCGGCTTCCCTCTTCCAAGGGCAATGCACCATGCATGGTTCAAAAATTGAAGCATAAATGCCTAGCTTGATGTGAATGAGAAAACGACATCAGCCCACGTATTCCTGCTTCTACAGCGGCTGTACTGTTGACTGATCAACTGTTAACGAAACGTTTGATTAAAGCAAGCAATTGCTAATCGGTGGCTACCTTTCCATCTCGTTTACAAAGAGACGTGTGTGTTTGTTGCAATATTACTACTAACTACTGAGACTTTTTGGATCTATGGTTTCATAGGTCTAGGTGTGGTGAGTTATTAACATCAATTAATTTACATTGAGAAGATGGGCATGAAAGCAACTCCCCGTGAAAAAGGAGTTCTTTATATCAATGTATGTATCTAATTGGATTATCAGGCTGGTTTCCATCTACTCGTAGTGGCAAGCAACCGTGCACATTTTTGTTAAAGCATTCTATAAAGAATTTGATATAAAGAAGACCCAAGAACTAATTATTCATTTGAAAAGAGATTTGTCTTTTATGGGTTTCCTCTCTCTCTCTCTCTCTCTGTCTAGATATATATATATATATATATATATATATAGAAATATAATACGTGAGATGAGGGTTCGGTTGACATCTTGCAAAATGAAATTACATAAAACGTAATATTTTAATATTGACAAAAGTTAATGTTAAGTTCATGGGATTAATTGGTTTGTTCCAATATGATCTTTGCCTTTTGTGGGCTGACGGGAAACTAAAGATTCTAATGGAAGAGTGATTTGTCAAAAGTTGCAACGAGTGTAAAAGCTACATAGGCCCATTTTCGGAGATCTTTTTGTGCCCTTTTAAGGGCTTCTTTAATCTTGGTGGTGATTAAGATTTTTTCTTCCAATTTTTCTGGTCTGTTCATATCATAAATGATGAACAAATCTGACCAATGTCATTGCTACTTTCCTGCAACAGTTTTAGTATTATGATGTTCTTGTTTTTAGTTTTATGCAACACCAAGGTGCAAGTTTTTTTCTACCATCTGCACGTGCAATCTTTCTACTGAGCAAAAGGTTGCAATGACTACGAATTCGCTTTCATAAGAAATGTTGCTCACTGTATTTTGCACTCCCTTTCAAGGTAATACAGCAGGATGGATCCTCCAAAATCTCTGGCATATTAATGAATTGTGAGGTCACAGCTGAACTTGTAGGAGCCGGCTGTGTTCAAAAGTTCATTTCTTTTCCAATACCAAGATCACTTCAGCTATCATAGATTCAACAAAGAAGTATTCGAAATGAGTTACCAGAATTGGAAAAAAAAAAAAAAAAGGAGAGAGAGAGAGAGAGAATTACTCACTTTCTGATCTCGGTATGCCTCATCAACCTTGTCTTGGGACTCTATGTAACTTGGAAAGTCCTTGCCAACAAGGAAATAATCAGCACGACAATAACCTTTTCCCTGGAGTGATCCCATTAGTTCTCCGCTTCTCTATGCTTTCACTTCTTCAAAACGCGGGTATGCCACAGACTCTGTATATATGACAACAAATAGATCCAACTTGAATATGTCAAGACTGTCAGATGACTATTTCTTTCCTTAGCCTTGCGATTTCAAGTGCCTGTGCACCAAAGAGGAAAAAGTTTTCTTCTCCAACTCGTGTTCCAATTAGGATGCAGCCAATCATTGCAAACTTCATGTTTCTCATCCCACTGGCTTCCATTCCAGTATTACTAATCTTATGCACAATAAAAATAGAATGAGGTCGGTGCTCAAATTTCGAACCTTGTGTGCTGGGGCAGCTCACTGCCAGGAATGAGCACCTCTGAAACACTGACATTGTAATCAGGAACAAAGACGACCTATAATTGAAGCAAGTGATCGTCAAGTTTCAATGATAAATAGCACGAGACATTGAGTTTCAGCAATAATTATGAGTAGAATTATACCATCAGAAGATCACTTATATCTTCATCATGGTTTGCTGTAGCTCCAACATCAGTGATGAATTTCACAATCGTGTTGGCTTTGACATATGTAGCAAATACCTTTCCTCCACATATACATACCCGAGGAACAAAGCTTGCTTTTGTTTCCTTAGGACTCATTTGTTTCATTTTCGTATAGCGGTATACAATTCCCAAGCTGTTAAACAAGTGCCTCTTGTATTCGTAGATGCGCTATACCTGGTAATACATGAGTTTGGTGCGTCGTTTTTCAAGCTTGTAACAGAAGTAGCAGCAGAATTTCAACTTGTTTTAATAAGTTATTATCATTTGAAACAGGAAAAAGAAAAGTGGCAGGAAATAACTTGTACATCAAACATTGCATCAGGGCTGACAAAGTATCCAGTTTTTTCTTTTGATGAAGGATGCGACTTTTATCTTGATCCTCTTTTTTGCTTCGCTCCATTCGGGTTGGAGATCTTCATTATCAGTAAACTGTAAACAATTAACGTTTGTCCTATGAATAATATGAAAAGAACTGACGTAAGATTTGGGGATTTTAGCTTTCAAAGTTTTGCCAATTTCTCAGTGTTTGGGACGTCCTCTCTCCCAGTCCATTTGGTTATGATTCTACTAAAATCTGGATTGCAGAAGCGAATCCATATTCTTGGCGTCACCCCATCTGTTTTATTTTGAATTTTCTCAGGTCACAACTGCAAAAACACCAATGTGAAAATCTCTGAAAACAGAACAGTACTAATGTCAGAACATTAATGATGGTATGAAGTCCTATAAAGACAGAAGACAGAAGCTTGTTATCATAATTACCTCATGGAAATCATTAAAAACTTCATTTTTAACAATTTCACTATGAATAGCAGGTCCACCAGCAACACACAGAGTAGCCATCCTGACCATCTTTGGCTGTGTTGGATCTGTTTCAAATGTCACCTCAATTTTTTTCTCTTAGTCCTGTTCTTTAAATTGATCTTCTTCACCATCAGGTTTAATTTCTTTATCAGGAATTTCAGCGCCTCCAGTGGGATCAACAGCAGAATTTGCTTTTGGTAATTATGTCGATCATCCTTGTGATCTCAACATGTCGAGAAAGCAAGTCCTGCATAAGCTCCAAAGTCCATTTCTCTAGAGCCTCAGGTGGATAGAACTCTGTGGTTGGTGTATGCAACAGTTCTGGCATTAAGTTAAAAAAAACTAATCAAATTTAAATGAGTTGATTCAACTAACGAGATTGAAACAGGAATATTTCAATATATCAAATTCTAAAGACTACTTTGAATCTAATTTTTCAGCCCATTAAAGGAAGTACCTATGAGTAATATGCCAGGCTTCCTTCCAGCTCAAACCATTCACATCCATTAAAATTCTTATCAGCTCCGGATTGCAGAGTGTCGGGTGAGTATCATTCATCTGCACTGCAACCTTATCAGGAAAATTTTCCCCTGATCTCCTTTCATACCGTGCAATGATATCTTGGAGAGAGGCAGAGCATAGTGTATCTTGTTGCTTCAACCGAAGAGTCTTTCCCTCAATTAATTCATTCCCAGGGTACAAAATGTAGCAAATCTAAACACAACAAAACATTTCAGTGATCATCACATATTGGCGACAACATGTGGAAAAGGCAATATACAAATTCATTACTCCTCCAAGCCTTTTTCAGCAATTTTTACAGCTGAATATGCTTTGGCATGATCTCCGGTACTGAAAGCACATAATCAAATTCATCAGATTCAACTTCGGTGGACCATGGGCGAAGGTTTATTGTGGTTTGGTCTTATATCCTGGTATTGTGACATCACAGGCAACCAGCTATTACTTCCATTTACCCTGCAGTGACTTCATCATAGAATTTCACAGGATATGATACATCAGTTCTAGCAATTTCCCAGGTATTGCCCGTCTGCGAGGATATCAATCAGTCAACATATTACAAATGTCTTCAAACAAATTGCTTCAACTAATTATGATAAGGGTTGAATCAAACCTCGAGTCAACTTTCTGCAACTTCCTCCTGACCATCTTTGGTAATGTATTGTTTAAACAAGCCATACTCGTATCTAAGTCCATATTCCCATACAGGGTAATTTAGTGCTGCCAGGGAGCCCGGAAAGCAGAAAGCAAGCCGCCCTGAGCCTACATTACCAAGTGCAGCATCTGGCTCCTTCAATAATCAATTGACAAAATCATAAAGTAAGACATCATTTCTCTTCAGTTTGCAGCTATGGAACATTTACAAATGCATTCGTAACTGCTTCAGGAAAGTATAGCAAAATATTTGACCTGCCGAGCCACATCTTCTAAATTGTGACCCAACTTTCTCAAAGCCTCCGCATATGGCCTTGAGAGCTCCAAATTAACAACTGCATTTAGCAATGCCCTACTGTGCAACAATATTATACAGTAGCACAAAAATTTTATTGGAAAGGTATTGGCAAAAATCACCAGATGTTATTGGAAAGCCTGCACAAACTCCATAGATAGATAATATGCCTGCTCTACATTCAATATCTCGGAGTAATTATATATAGCATTCCAGTTTATGATCAGCACATCACGGACACTCTGCAGTAGCATAGAACGCCTTTGAAGGTTCAAAGTCTTTTTGGGAAAAAGATGGTGTGAACTCTGCATGGTATTTGATACTTGATGCAATGGTTGCTGAATCTGTAACAGAAATATCCAGAGAACCTGCAAATGGAAAAGCATAAGGGCCCATGAGAGAAACTTCCTAAACTTTTTCAACTACCAAGTGGTTGCTCATGTGTTGGAACTTCTTCAAGCTCTTGAAAAATCCCTACATTTTCTTGTTCTTAATTGAATTACTCTTAAGATTATGTGCCATTTCTTGTTCTTCTTAAGACTGTGAAACCGAAAAACAATTGACAAACGCTAAAGTCAGAAACTTTTCAGCACAAGTAATCACCTCCTAAACACAATGCCAAGTATAGAATATCAGTAAGAACTCTCAACATTTAACAGATTTGAAGTAAAATACGTACTTCATTCAGTGCCAGGCTCCTTCAGTTCCTCCTTCTGATCGCTAGCAACATTCTTGACGGATAGATTTCTTCTCGAATGATTCAAACAAGGCGTTCTGACGAAGAAGATCTCTGAATGCCTCCTCCTGTAGTCAAAATCTATGAAGCTTGGGCCCAAAATAGAATGTGAAACTGAATGTTTACAAAGCTTGCAGAGAAGTAGCCATTGGTAGTTATCACGGTTTGCAGTATTTTTGAGAAAGAAAGGCAGAGAATGAGTGAAAGATAGAGTATGGGGTTGGTTTCTTGTCGTCTCATCTTCTTTTTGGTGCTGCTGGTTGCTGCTGTTCGTAAAGTTGACCTGTCGTTTTCCCTCTTCTTCACTCACAGCGGTTTCCTGTATTTGTTAATTTTACCCAGTAGCCATGAGATATTCGCTTACAATGGATCGACATTCAGAAACAGAATAATGACATTTGTGTCTAAAGTTGGGCCTAAGACCAATTAGCCACCTAACTTTTCACAAAAATAAAATAAAAATAAAAATGGGAGAATTCCAAAAAAGGCGGCAAAGAAGATCCCAACGGTCAAAATACTGTCTACAAACCGTATCTGTCTCTTTTCCCGCGGCTCCTCTCATCTGCGCTTGATTTCTTCAATGGGAGAGAGAGAGCGCATATAAAGTAAAGAGAATTGTTGAGTCTTGAATTGATTTACTCTTTTCGCGTTTTTCCTCTCGTTTCTGCTCAAACCCATCTGTGATCTCTCTCGGGTTTGCGTACGAAACCTCTGTTCTTGTATCATCCAATCCCAGGACTTCCTCTAATTCTTTGTAAATATTTTCAGGTACTCATTTCTTGTTTTCTGAAGAAACAGTCATGTACGATTGTCGAATTGATCATTAATTTCTAATTGATCATTTGCTTACATCATTAACTAGGACTGGAATTCATAGAAAAAGTAACTGCTATTTGCATGAAAATTGTGATTCATTAGGATCCATTGATTTCGTTGGATTTGCAGCTTGAGATAGATAATACTTTCAGTTGATAGATACCAACACAATGTTCGGATTCTTTAGGTCACCTGCCAAGGATACGAAGCCAGCAAGCTCCTGGCGTGCTGATCCTTTCGGTTCAGATGATGAATGTGATAAAAGGCCAACTACAGAGCCTGCAAGAAGAACATCTTCTGAACCTGTGCTTGTAAAACCGAACTTCAATGCTCATGGGAGAAAAGGGTGTTCCTCTTCGTCATCCGAATACTCTACACCAGCATCTGGACACAAGTACAAGAATGATTTCCGCGATTCAGTTGGATTCGAGAACCTAAGTGTGCAAGAACTGGAGAATTATGCTGCCTAGAAGTCTGAGGATACAACAAAGAGTGTTGATAACTGCCTGAGAATTGCGGAGGACATCAGAGAGGATGGTACAAAGACACTTGAAATGTTGCATTAGCAGAGAGATCAAATTCATAGGACCCACAATGTAGTTGCTGATACAGATAAAGATTTGAACAAGGTAAGCTCATTATTTGGGGTTCTTGTTTCTTTGTTTTTCGAAATGGCTTTTATTAGTGATTGGAAACTTATATACATAGTCAATTTCAGAGTGAGAAGCTTTTAAATAATCTTGTAGGCATGTTCTCAAAGACATGGAAGCCAACCCGAGAGATTACAGGGCCTTTAGACACCCCAGGTTTTCTTCCAATACAATAAGTATTTACTTGCACAAGTCAACTGGGATGAAATATGAGAACTAAATTAACTTTCTTGGCTTGGCAGATAAATCAACCAAGAAACATGAAAACGATGCGGAACGGGAAAACTTGGGTGTCTCCTGCACCCAAGCCACACTTAGCTAGTCGAACACCTCGACCTGAACCAACAAATGCCATGCAGAAAGTTGCCGTTAGTAGTATTAGCATATGATGATTACTTGCTTCAAATTTAGTGGCTTTACTATCGGACTGGTACTTATCGTGTTATCAAAACCAGATGGAGAAAGCAAAGCAAGACGATGGACTTTCAGATCTAAATAACATCTTGGGGTGATCTGAAGGGCATGGCAGTTGATATGGGAGGTGAACTTGACAGGTCAGTTGTATTGCTCTTGCAAATTCTGACAAGTACACGCATACAAACACTCATCTATTGTAACAATTCTATAATGCAGGCAAAGTAAACCTCTTGATCATCTTTCCGACGACGTGGATGAGATGAACTCTCGGGTTAAAGGTGCCAACCAGCGTGCCCGCCGTTTGGTTGGGAAGTAACCGACGAGTGATTTCACATACTGGCTTACCTGAATTGACTTCTCATCAAACTTTTCTTTAACCGTTGTAATGGTCTATTCCCTCCCTCCTTTTCCCAATATCTGATTCTTTTACCTTATTATGTGTAATGACGTAAAGAATCAGAATTACTTTTGAATTACTTCCTTTTTATTTCTACTCAAACTTACCCAACTTAAGAAAAGTAATATCATCCCTAAATAATCCTTTGCCTGCTCAATAGATTGCTCTACTTGTTGCCATACAGAGAAGGGGTTTTAGTTCTTGCAAGCAAGAGTTCTCACTTTGAAATGCAGACAGCATATATTTCTGAGCGTCAAGAGTAATCCCATAAGACTACTATTGGAGAATTTTGGGATAATTCTCAGAACTGTTATTCGCACAGGGCTTCTCGTGAAACTGAACAAGTTCTGTAAGTTGAGTTCCCAACAGCATTTAAGCAACTAGTAGAACATTGTGACGTATGAGCCAAAAATACACGAGGTTGAAATAGCATAAAAGATCATAGTACATCATACACTTGCATACAACTAAGCTGTACATTGGAAGTAATAAACTCAATTAGCGAAACAACATGCTCCATTCTTTTAGTTGAAATTAAAAATGTGGGAAATTGCATATTTACAAAAACGTGTACACGGCCGATGTCACAAGGCATTTGTCGTGATGCTCAAACACTCTCACGAATCAACAATCTCTTATTCTACTTAGCAAAACTTGCAAAGTTAGCTCCACACTTACAAGCAATGTGATGTTTACGAAGGCACAACTTTCAACCACCTTCACTCAATATAAGTGCATAATACTCTTATCTATCATATGTGCAATTTTATATAACATATCTTTAAGCTCTTCCAATGACTTTATTTATAGTGAAACTAATAATTTTAGTTTTTTAAAATCATTAAACATCTTAATTCATCTACAACTTCAATAAATAGCAACTTGAAGTATATTTAAAGTCTATCTTATACTTAAGAGTTATCTGCAACACACATTTAACTCATTTACAAATCTTGCTCTTAGTTCACTGCTCTTAATACATATCAAAGTTTGCTTGTAGTTTACTATTTATAACTGTTTCTGTTTGAATAAAACTCGAATTCTCACATTCAAGAGTCGCACTTGCTCTTTACTTGGTTAAGAAAAGTTTGGTTCCAACTACGCTTGTTATTAGCTCACTCCTGCTCAAACTCTATTATATTCAGGCAACCATGCTCTAGCATGTTTGGCTTATCTTCTTGCTTGGTTACTTTGTAATCTTATGTTTGTCACCCGAGTCTCTTTAAACTTACGTTAAGCGGTACATTTTGACTCTATCATATATTTTTTAAGTGGTACATTTTGACTCTATCATATATTTGTACGTGCGCCACTCTCTTGTAATGCGTATTCTATATTTGGTTGCCTTTCACTCCCAACTAATCTCTATTGTGCATTGATCCGCACTCACCTTGTTACCATGTTTAACCCCTTTTGACATAGGATCAAAGATACAATCTTACCCTTAATGTGCACCTCATGGTTAAGGTTGTGACAACTAGCCATGCTATACAATTTTAACCAATTCCTAACAGTGGGAAACCATTGATTCGCAACTCCAAACCTTATCCCTCGTAGAAAACAGGCTTGAAAATTGGACTAAAAATCATTTGCAGTTTTTAGCAAACAATATGCTTCAGTGCAATCTACATAGTTCATGTATCATCAGTAGTCTTCAAAGGAGTCCAGTTACTTCCCGAAGCAGCTGCTCTCTTGGTGCTTGAAATGAAGCCTGTGTGAAATGAAGCCAAGAACTTAGCCCCCAAAAGCCCTAAGCAGCAAGATACTTTCTCCCTTGAAATATATACCATGAAAAGGTTGAGTCGACTACCTCACCCCCGCCTCCAGCACCACTATTGCCACTTTCTGCATTACCACTAGTACTATCACTTTCCTTACAGTATTGAGAACCTGTCTAGATACCAGGATCTCGACCATATCATGCACACCACCCCGCCTACATAAGAATACGTACGTTTCTCCTTTGTGGCAACCAACTTAGTGTCCAAATTCACCTCCACGGCACAGACCGTATAGGTCGTGGTAAGACTAGGTCTTCTGGGTGGTCTGCTCTAGGTTCCCATCTGGGTTGTAGGTTGCCTGTCTTGTCCAGCCATCCGTATCACAATATGAACTGGAAATGCCTCCCAGGCCTCCCCATCCAGGCCAGGACTTCCACAGGGGTGAAGTTATTCAGTGCGCAGAACCTCTCACATCGATGGACATGACCCACAGTACAGGAGTCACATTGTTTTTCACAAACAAAGGTTCCAGGTGCTCGATCAGTCTCTTCTTTACTGGAGCATCGCTATTTTCAGTCCAAGTGATCAGCTTACTCTACTTCATGCTTTATGAAGTTATATTGGCTGCTTCTGGGAAAGAAATTAGTCCCAGTTGATATGCATACAAATGTCCCACCCCCATATTGAATGAGGAGTAGAGATTGCGAGTGGCTGGAGCACGGGTTCCAGTTATCTCTGATCAGTTCCCAGGCACGTGAAATTGAAGTCTGTAAAGAACGCCACCGCCAGCATTAGTTGTTATTTATCTTTCTATTGAAAGTAAACCTAGCAAATGTCTAAATATATAAATCATAGCGTATATACCTGTTACACCCACAAGCTAATACGCGTGATTCATTAATTTGATGAGATCATCAGATTTGAGGTTATCAATTCCCAATAGCTGACTAAACTACATTAATTCCCCAATTGCAATTGCGCATGCATGTGGCCCCCCTGCACCCCTTCTTTTATATATCCTGAACTCAATTTCATTAGTCGTCTGGCTTCAAAATTATGACTTTCCATAACCATTTCTGAATTTCTCCTCCTCTACTGTCATCCTCAGTCACAGAGAAGCCATGCAAACTTCTCCCTCTTCATCCGCCGCCATGCACAGCAGTACTTATCTTTTCTTCACCCTGGTCTTTCTCCTCAACCTTCTCTTTTTCACATCATCTGCAACCGCCGCCCGATTTTCTAAGCCTATAACTAATTTGCCTGCTCCAAGAAACCACTACAATATTCCCAATTCTTGTGACTCTTTCTTGAATAAGAACTCCCGTTCTTTGTGCATTCAAGTCCAAAGAATCAACCAACACCGCCCTCTTCCGCCACCGTCTTCACTCGATCATCACATTGATCCCAGATACGGCGTTGAGAAGAGACTCGTTCCCTCCGGACCAAACCCTCTTCACAACTGATGATCAGAACAAGCCCATCCTCTTACCTTAATTATTCCTTTACTATATTTATACGTCGCTGCTTTAATTCTTGGAAAATTTCGTGGATCTTTGGTGAAGAAGTACGTGTGCAGATCGGTTTTCTTTCTTGTCCAGGAAACCCGTGATCGATAGAAGAAGATATAAACTTGATATGTCCTGGCGAGAGGTTAGTATTGATCAAGAACGGAAATTTCCTTACGGCAGGAATGGGCAAGATCTTCACAACGGGTTTCTAGGTTATTGTTAAGTGTTTTTAGTTTTGTTAAAAATGGTTGTTATTTCCANTATACCTTCTTCAATTTATCCACTGTTCTTTGAGTGTGTGCTTTTAAGAATGCAACAAAATAAAGAAAAGAAATTTATTGATACTTATTAATAGATTAATATTTTTAATTATTTTTATTTTTTAATTTAAAGTATTGTATTTATTGAAAATAATAATTAATGAATATATAATTTTTAATATTTTTAAATATAAATACATATTATATTTATTAATTACTTTTATTTAGATAAAAAATATTTATTTTTATTGAAATATTTTGTGCATTAAATTAACTTTAAATTTTATTTTTAAATATAAATAATTGAATCCTATAAATTTAACGGGTAATTTAACAACAAATATTTAATTTATACTTTGTAAATATATTTATTAATTTAAAAAATATTTTATATTTATAATGTATCGCTTATTTTTTAAAATTTATAAATTTAATTTTAACATGAATATCAAATTTATTTATTAAAAAAGTATTTAATTTTAAATAACATTTATAAAATTATATTAAAATAAAAAATAATAATATTTTTTATTTTATTTGATAGTCAGTTTATCTTTAAAAAATTAAAATTATCAAATAAATATGACTAATTATATGAATTACGATAAATATAAGATTATTAAATAAAATTATAAATTAATAGACCTATAAAATATATAACAAATATTTATAAATTATAAAATAGTATTAAATTTTTATAACAAAAATAAATATAAATAACGATAAATTAATTTATAAATAGCATAAAATTATCTTAATAATTTTTAAAATAATTAATTAATTAAAAATATGTTAAATTAATGAAAATAAAATTATATTAAAATATATAAATAATAGATAAAATTAAAAATTTAATTATTTTAGAGAGAAAAATAATTAAAAAATGCAAATTCGGCTAATCTGCACTAATCTGCACTACAATTATTTTTAAAGCTAAAGCTTCAACAAACAGCAAACTGCTCTCATATGGTTAGAGCACCCGTTTAGTAAGCGGGGGGTCTTAAATTCGACTCTCAAAACGAAAGCATGTATATTTTTTTATTGGAGAAATAGGAACGAATAGAGAGAAACTTAAATACGAATACTGTCTTTTTATGTTGTACTTAAATACGGATTATGTTGTACTTAAATACGGATTCAGAGAATTGGATAACAGCAGGATATAAAAATGGAAGGTACAGTTTAATTAGATCTTTGCTTGTCAACCCTTAACAGAATTTGTTTTCTACTGTCTGTCTATATTCTCTGTCACTCCTATTTATATGATTCTTTTACGTAGTGCCTGCCAGTCATACAATTTTTCCTTCTTGATTTGGTTTGGTTTATGATGGTAACAATGGGAGCTAAAGTTACAGTATTTTCTATTCTTCTTCTGTTGTTTCTTTCAGTATCTTCTTGTTCGGCAGAAGATGTAAAAGTTACGGTTCAAGGAGTTACCTCCATAGCCGAAACTGATGATAACTTCGTCTGTGCAACAATCGACTGGTGGCCTGCCAACAAATGTGATTACAATCAGTGCCCCTGGGGAAAAGCTGGCCTTCTCAATCTCGTATTTTGTCTTTTCATGTCTTTTTTATCTGCCTGTATTCGTGATTTATGAAATTTTTTTAGTTTTCTGAGTTGTTTTGGTCTTAAATATTTGCAGAATTTGAATAACAAGATTCTTTCAAATGCAGTCAAGGGTATGTTTTTCCAAGTTTTTGTTATCAGGTCTTAAGTTTGAAACCTTTTTGTTTCCTGGTTTTGTTTTCCTTGACTGTGGCGGGTGAATGTTTTCAGCATTCAGTCCTTTGAGAATCAGAATTGGAGGTTCACTGCAAGACCAGGTCTTGTACAATGTTGGCCATGCTGTGAAGAGGTGTCCTCATTTTAAACTCAAAAAAGATGGTTTGTTTGGCTTCAGCAAAGGCTGTCTCTCCATGGACAGATGGGATGAGATCAATTATTTTCTTAACAAAACGGGGTATTTGATTACTGTAATAATTCTACATCAACATTCTTCTTCTGAAAGAACAACAGCAATTAACGAACATGTTCCTTTTGCAGAGCTGTCACGACATTTGGATTGAATGCTCTAATTGGAAGGAAAAGGTCCACAACTGATGATACTCTTTGGGTAGGTGACTGGAATCCACAAAATGCTCGTGATCTCATGAATTACACAATCTCGAAAGGATACAAGATCGATTCTTATGAACTTGGTAATTAACTTCATTAGTGTAGAATCTTATGCTAATCATCTTGCAAACTTTGTGTATTTGATTTCTATTAATTTTATGATTATCAGGAAATGAGCTATGTGCTTCTGGGGTATCTGCAAAAGTATCTGCTGACCAGTATGCTAAAGACATGGTGACACTCAAAAATCTTGTGAAAGAATTGTACCCTAACTCCACAACAAGACCTAAAGTATTGGGTCCTGCTGGCTTTTTCGATCAGGAATGGTTTAGTACTTTCCTTGAGAAATCAGGACAAGATGTTGTTGATGGACTAACACACCATATCTATAATCTTGGACCAGGTATATCATGTTCACACAGTTTTCCCGAAAATTGTATAACCTAGTTGGGTTTTGGCTTATGACAATTCTTTGTTACATGCAGGCAATGATCGCTCACTTATTGATAAGATCCAGGATCCATTCTTCCTGAGCCAGATTGCTCAGACATACAGAGACGTCTCTGTGACTGTCAATGAATTTGGGCCATGGTCTGGAGCTTGGGTTGGGGAATCAGGAGGAGCATACAACAGTGGTGGCAAATATGTGTCACACACCTTTGCCGACGGCTTCTGGTAAAAACACCTTGGTTGTTTGTTTTTGGGAAGAACAAAAAATTTTTGCTCACACACTCTGAAATTTTGTTTTTCTTTGACTGAAATAGGTACTTGGACCAACTGGGTATGACATCAACTTTCAATCACAAGGTTTTCTGTAGACAAGCTTTGATTGGTGGAAACTACGCTCTCCTTAATACTACAACATTCATCCCAAATCCAGATTATTATGGGTAACTATTTTTAATCTTTCTCACTTATTTAGCAAGTTCCAAGTTACTAAAAGTTTCATTTACATTCACCAGTGCTCTTTTGTGGCATCGCCTCATGGGAAAGAGTGTGCTTTCTGCTGCTCATTCTGGCTCACCATACTTGAGAGCATATTCTCATTGTTCAAAGGAAAAGGTAAATTTATTTCTCATCATTCGTATCAAATCAATGCATCTTGTAATAACGTGATTGAAGATTTTGTATACTCTGATTAATTTGCAGCCGGGAATTACTTTACTTTTGATCAACATGTCAAACTCAACATCCTTCGATGTTTCAGTCATCAATGATGAGAATCTGCATGCCCCACAAACAGAGGATTCTGAAGGTGAAAATTCAAGAGAAGAGTACCATTTGACCCCAAAAGATGGAGATATTCAAAGTGATGTAGTACTTCTTAATGGTACTCCATTGAAGCTAACAGAATCATTCCATATTCCTCCAATGGAACCAAAGCTTGCGGATCGTTTTTCTCCTATCACTATTGCCCCTGATTCAATAGTTTTTGCAACTCTCAGAGATTTCAAGGCCCCTGCCTGTGCTTAGAATCATTTACTGCTTAGTGCTTTTTCTTTTAGTTTTCAGAATAGATAGAATCTTTTGGAGTCCAAATTTAATTAGTAGTTTATCTGGTTCTTGTGTTATTTAGATTTAAATTTAGTTCTTTAACTTCTCTTATTGTAATCAAAATTCTCTTCAATAGAAACAAAATTCTGAATAAATTCTCTCATCAATGAAACATGGCCAAGAAAATAGAAAAGTTAATCAGAGGGTGACAAGAATTTGATGAGAAGTCCTGAACAAGATTATTCTCAACCCTTCTTGAAAGCAACCTCATGGCATAAGCTTGATTGAATTAGATTAATTCTCAGGACAAAGACCCAAAAGTGAAATAGGAGAAAGAATACTTTACTTGAGGCAATAGCACTTTTCAGATCCAAACCAGGGCTTGCATGCAAAGCATATCACACTTTGCGTGCCCCTCGCCCCCCACCCTACCCACAGCCTTAGTCTAACATTCATAAACTTTCTCTTCTTTTGTTTTACGATTCTCCTTCAAACAACCTTCGCAGAAAACCATGCATAGATCGTTCTTTGGCAAGTTGAGATTTCTGAAGGGGTGTCATCTTCGACAATGGACAGTTTAATCAGGCAAACAAGGTAAAGTAATTTCTTAACTCGAGTAACGTTGAGCCAAAAACACGACTGTTCTTGCGTAAAATTTGTTGCAGACAAACTGTGGCTTGATGATACATTATCAGAACTCTGTTCGTTGTAATTTAATAAACTTCGCAAAGTTCCAAAAATATGCCAGTTGTGATTGACCATTTCTCTGTTAGGGTACGATATTCGAATGTAGGACAAGAAAACGTGGACGAACTTATCAGCAGCGAAGATCGAAGCATGCCACTCCAGAAAAGTCGATCTTTCCAAGAAGGTACCGCTAGATTTTTTATAAATTTTCATTGATTTTTCACCAATCTTGGAAGCAAAACAAATGATAACATTCACACCTCACAATAACTTTAAAATGGATATAGCCACCGGTAAACATCCATATTTTACACTGCTGACTTATGATAAAGCCCCACATGAGAAAATCAAAGTGAAAGGCGTTTATTTATTCGTGGGATAAGGTAAAATGTATGGATGAAACAATAGTATGGAACCTGGAATTTGGTATTTTGCAGAGAAGAAGAGAGCTCAGAACTGGTTAGAGAGACAGTTTTCTAGGCAAATGAGCGGGGATCTTGATTTCAACAACCAAATGGAGCGTGCAACTGCAGTTGCAGCTGCTGCATATGCCATTAAATCGACGAAAGAGTCACCCATCCCAGATAAGAGAAAGACCAGTTCGGGTCCTTCTCAGCCATTTATGAATAGGTTCAAGAGCGAGAAGGAAGATACATCAAACGCAATTCCAGAACCGAAAAAGGCCAATGGAGTCCCTGAGCGGTCTTCGAGCAGGGTTAAGAGCAAAAAGAGAGATACACCAGAACCTGATAGTGTATCAAAGCGATTCTCAGGTAAATATACTGTGAGCATGCAGTAGAAAAATGAATTCCTGATGGCAGTATGTTTAAAAAATAATGGAATTGTACGGAACAGGAGAAAATGCAACGACAAGTTCAACAAGTCTAGTTGGAGAAGTACCACTAACTGCTACCAAAGATGAAAAGGCTCCTGCAAAGACCGTTATTTCTCCATCACTGAAAAAGAGCACAACTTTTGCTGATGAGCCATTGATCAGCCCTGACAGTACAAAATCTAAAAGAACACCAAGCCAGGTTACTGTTCCTGGACCATCAATGAAGAAAACTGGAACTTCTGCTGATGAACGCTTGGACAGAACCAGCAGAGAAAAACCTGAAGGAGATGCGCCAAAAGTTGATCTGCCTCCTTCAAGCCCTGGAAAGACAGCATCGAAACCTGAGATTCCTCCTCCAATCAAACCTGCAACCCCACCGTCTGAAACCAGAAGACAGAGGTCAACAGGACCTCTAACGGATGGATCAAAAGCAGATCCCTGGGTGAAAGCCGAGATGGACAAGATCAAAGAACGGTAATGATTACAGGCAAAACTTTCCATCTCATTCTGATTCATCAAATCGGAAAAACATTTAAAAAATAATAATAATTCAAGATTGAGAGCTCAAATTTGAAGTTACTATACTTGCTTCAATATCTATTTCACAAGCAATTAGAACTATACTTGTTTCACCAACAGACTTGATTGTCAGGTACGACAAGTTAAATGAGACAATAGCTTCGTGGGAGAACAAGAAGAAGAACAAAGCCAAAAGAAAATTGGAAAAGACAGAGGTACTGCTTTATTTCCTAAAATCATTCAATTAAATCCGATTTTCAGGAGCTGACCACCCATATGTTGGAGCCGCAGAGTGAATTGGAGAAAAGAAGAAAAAAAGCCTTGCAAAAATTCCGCAGTCACATGGAATATATCGATCAGATTGCAGGAGGAGCAAGAGCACAAGCACTGGAGAAGCGAAGAAATGAAGAGTTTAAAGCGAAAGAAAAGGCGAGGAAAGTTGAGATGGCCAAGATCACAAAACGGTAATGATTCATTTCGCAAATGGTCTGTTGGAATACGAACAATTACAAGCAAAAATTTCCTTCTCATTCTGATTCATCAAATTGGAAAAACATTTAAAAAATACTAATAATTCAAGATTGAGAGCTCAAATTTGAAGTTACAATACTTGCTTCAATATCTATTTCACAATCAATTAGAACTATACTTGTTTCACCAACAGACATGATTGTCAGGTACGACAAGTTAAATGAGACAATAGCTTCGTGGGAGAACAAGAAGAAGAATAAAGCCAAAAGAAAATTGGAAAAGACAGAGGTACTGCTTTATTTCCTAAAATCATTCAATTAAATCTGATTTTCAGGAACTGACCACCCATATGTTGGAGCTGCAGAGTGAATTGGAGAAAAAAAGAAAAAAAGCCTTGCAAAAATTCCGCAGCGACGTGGAATCTATCGATCAGATTGCAGGAGGAACAAGAGCACAGGCACTGGAGAAGCGAAGAAATGAAGAGTTTAAAGCGAAAGAAAAGGCTAATATAATCAGAACAACGGGGAAACTTCCTGCAACATGTTTCTGTTTCTGAAGGTCACGAATAATTTAGCCTCCCCTGCTTTCAGCAAGTATCAACAGGCTTTCAAATTTACAAACATGTAAATATTTGTTTCACGATTCTGTAAATGGCTTGAAGCTAATGTCCATTGACATGTACAAGATGATGATTGGTTTGTTATTAATTTGAATAACGTGAATGCGTATTCATTGGAAGCTAATGTTTTCCCCTGTTTTCATTCATACATCACGCTTGTCAAAATTTCGAACATTATCATACATAAATAACAGCACGTCGCATGCTATATGATCCAATTTTACAATATATACGAGATTAAGCAATCAATGCTTCTTCAAATAACCTTCAGCCATCTTCAAGTAGTTTCCATACCCACTTCCAGAATGCCCATGCCCATGACCACCAGTAGGAGGGGATGATGAATGTGAGCTGGGCTTTGTGTCAGAGACTGATTGTCCAGAATGTGAGGCGGTGGGCTTGCTGGCAGCAGCCGAGTGGTCAGAATGATGATTTGAGGTGTTTGTGGGATGCGAATTGTTGTAATTGTGCAGATAATCCTCTGCCTTTCCTACATATTTTCCATAGCTCTTCTGATCCAGTTTGCCATGATGAGACGCAGCACTAAGAAGATCTCCAGTTGCGTGAGCAACATTAGTCTTGTCTACCTTGTCAGAATCCTTATGGAATTTAGATTTTGCTGCATCAGCGACCACTTTGGCGCTAGAAAGGATCTCGCTTTTTGATGGTTGATGGTGTCTATCGTGTTGCCCGTCAGTATGTTCGTTCTGGTGCTTGGATGGTTTTTCGTGTTTTGTGGGCTTGTGATGATGCAAAAATGAATCCATTCTTCCTCAGGAAACACAGATGAGAAGAGAAAAGAGATTGATGATAAAAATCTGTGTCTGTTATCTACCAAGCCTCCAAGATCGGAAAAGCAATGTCTGAAGATATAAATTGGATGTGAGATACATTGGCGAATATATTAGAATTTCAGGTTTGCAGCATGGCTTACTTTTCAGTGTCGATACCGTGTTGTTTTCCTAGGGTTAATTTCTCACACGGTTTAGACTAAATCTTGTCTTGACCATTTACATTAATATTAGGTCGCCACACGTTATTAAGAATTTCTCAGATCATGAAAATGTCAATTCCAATCAGTTTTTCAAGAACGAAGACAAGGAAAATGCCATGATTATTGCATTATTAACATTATAACATGACATTAACGAGTGATACAATACAGATGGCCCTAGCACACGAACACATTCTGGTCAAATTAACTGGAAACCTTTTCACACTATTACAGATTTGTAAAACAGTGAACAGATTATTGCTTTGACTTGTCAACTATAGGAGTCAATTCCTCTTCAAGAAACCTTCAGCCATCTTGTAGTAGTCTCCGAGCCCACTTCCAGATTTTTCATCACTACCGCCGGAAGGAACTGAGGAGTGTTCACCGCCATGGGATGATCCTGACTGGCTGGAAGGAACTGATGAGTGTTCACCGCCAGGGGCCGCTGAGTGGCCAGAGGTGTTGGTGGTGGTGGTGGAATGTGAAGAGTGGTACTGGTGCAGATAATTCTCTGCCTTTTCAACATACTTGCCATAGCTCTTTTCTTCCAGTTTGCCATAGCGAGAGGCAGCACCAAGAAGATCTTCAGCTGCACCAGCAGCTTTGGCCTTGTCCACCTTGTCAGATTCATTGTTGAATGTGGATTTTGCTGCCTCGGCTACATATTTGGCACTTGCCAGGAGCTCGGAGGATGATGGTTGTTGGTGCTTGCTGTCGGTGTTGGCGGATTTGTTGCTGAAAAATGAATCCATGCTTAGTTTGTTTAGAAAATCTCTCTCAGAGATGACGAGAAGAAAACTGAGATTGATTACAGACTACAAGTAACTGATCAAGCAATGTTTTTAAAGGAGTTTGGTGCCAAAAGATAAGGCAATAATTGAACATAGACTTGGATATGTGGATTTGACTATTACAGGTGGATATACAGGTGGTTGTCTTTACTTGCATTAACTGCCTGGAAGATATCCTTTCCGCGTCGGCAGCTTATGGCTTCGTTGGTTTACTTCATGACTATAGACAGTGGAAACTCAAATTGGCCGCACGTTGCTTCTGTAAAGTTGTAATATCTCAAACACACACACACTGTGGATAACAAGCTAATGAAGAAATCTGAATTCATCAACATGGAAAGCTGAAAGTGCTTTCAGTAAAAGGGCGCCCCTAACCTCCCTCCAATTCCTCATGCTGTTCTTCTTCACAAGTCATAACAAAGTCATTCCAACATCATATATGTCCCAGGGATGAATCATTCGGATGTATTTGCGCAGAAAATTTAGAGCCCTCTAAAAATAATGGATTGAATTTGGAGCTATCTCGCTGCATAGAAGGGCCAACAAGGTGTACGAAAGATGTCGACATCTTGTGTATAGTGTTGGTAGAAATGAGCACATAGTGGCACGAATATCGTATCAAGCACCCTTATAAAAGGAGATCAGCCAAAGCAGACATAGCACCGTTGATGTCGAAAACCATTGGTTTTCACATTCTTGCTGCATACAACAGATGTTAAACCCCAAAGGAGTGAACCTGAGAACACAGGATGGTGTTGCTTTAATTTCAATCTTGACGCTATAAATTAAAAGCTGGCTAATGCATCCTGTGTTCTCAGGTCACCCCTTTGGGGCACCCTGTTCTGTTCACGTTTGTCCATTGACTCGGGACCATCGTTTATTATTTCACACCTAACTCTATTCTACTCTGTTTCAGGAAAATGCTTGAAGCCTCACGACGTTGTCGGGTTAGGAACTGCGGATGAGCTGTAACAAAACAACCTTTCACAATGACAACATAATGTACGGTACCGCAATTCTTTGACCATCATTCAAAAAGTCTTATGTTCAACTATTGTGCCACGTCATTTAGCAATATTTGCTGAATTTTGAATATTTTTAGTATTATTTTTTAATTAAATATAAAATGCTTGGCACTAATAAACTTGGCCGCGTAATGAACCTAACGAACTGCAAGCACCAGAAACCGGACCCGACCGGACCGCACCATTTTCCCACACTCGTCCAATCAAAATCCAGAGACAGTATGACATTTGGCTAGCGCGAGACGGGAACTCAACTGATCACATTCCCGACACCCTGAGCCTCGAGAATCGACCGTGCAAATTCCTCAATGAGCATGGACAACGGTCGACGAATCAAAGACGGTAATCTTTTCAAAGACACCGATACCCAAGATTCCTCAACATTCAAAGCCCTTCTCACAACAACAGCTGTGAAAATCTCTGCCTTTGCGAAACGAGAACAACCGCTCTCAAAATCTCTGATCTTGTCTCGAATGAGTTTGGATGGTTTGAAAAGCACTTCCAAGCATACTATGTTGAACTTACCTCATTTTATACTATCGACACTTAATTTATGCAGCCCATTTAAGATATTATTTGGATTGTCCATGATAATCAGTTAAATTAGCAACTTACATAACCTTGAACAATCGGTGTTGTGCTATCATAGTCATGATGGGTTGTTGGCGAGTAGGAGCTGATGTTAATTTGAAGAATGACGTGGGCGTACCTGCTCTCCATTATGCCGCCAGTGGGAAAGGTTGAAGATTGCTGAATTTCTGATCTGACACAGGGTAAAAGTTGACAAGGCTTGTAACTTCACATAACAGTTTTTGGTCTTATATGGATGCAGTATTTTTGTATTCCTTTTCCACGTTTATGTCCAGATTAAGTGTTAATAACAGAATTAGATGTCTTTCATTTTCTGTTTCATCGTGATTAAGTGAAACAAATTGCATTCAGGTTGGTTGCACTCCGTTGCACCGTGGAGCTAGCACAGGAAATTCAGAATTGTGCCAACTCTTAATTGAGGAAGGAGCAGAGGTTGATGATAGTGATAAACCGGTCAAACTCCTCATTTGTATGCCATGATTTACCTAACAAAGAGGTAATCTCCGTTAAATTCCTTGAGAGGTCATGATTGAAACCTGTTAGGCTTTTCTCCGTCTGCTGAGAAAATTTCAGGGTATTCTTTATATCTTTTCTTTTTCTTTTTCTGGTTAACAGGTAGCTCTTCTTCTAATAAGAAATGGAGCAGATGTTGATGTGGAAGATAAGGAAGGATACACTCTGCTTGTTCGGGCTTTAAATGATTTTGGACCCCTATTGTTTAATGCTGCTGAAGCTATGCTCGAAGGATGAATCCTCGGTGCTCGTAACAGAATTGGATAGTGTGTAGATTGTAAGCGGCTTATTGTGAATGCCGAAGCAATGAAAGTGGATTTTTATTGTGCTATAACATCTGATACTTTCAGCTCTGGAAGGAAGTTGCACTGTAATTGATATTGTCATGTTAACTTGGTGACTAATTACCTCTTTGGCCTGTCTGTTGGAATTGTCGCTCAGTTGTTAGTGTGTTTCAAATTTGATTACTATTATGTTCTTTGATCCTTTATTTAGTTTATAAATTGAATCATAACAGATTTGTTAATACATTGTAGAAAATTGGGTGAGCAGATGGAGTTAGTAGCTTGGACCATGCATTTAACGTTAGTTAAATTCTTAGGGTGTGATGATGAATGTTTGGGACAGTCAGTATAAAAAGAGAAAAGAAAAAGGAATCATTCCTGTATCTGCAAGACAGAGCTGTGACTACCATTTGTTGGTTCATCCAAGCTTTGCTGGTAAAAACATATGGGCACCATCCATCAAGCATGTCATATTCCGGTGACCTCGACTCTCATCCCCGCGTAGCTGTCCTTACTAGCGCTGGTATGGGTCATGTAACGCCACTTCTTCGACTTGCGGCATCACTTGTTCATAACCACTGTCCAGTCACAATAATCACCACCCACCCGATTGTCTCACTTGCGGAGTGTCAACATATTTCTCGCTTCCTGTCTGCTTTTCCTCAGGTCACCGAAAAGCAATTGCATCTCCTATCTTTTGAACACACCTCAGCCAACTCTACCGACCGTTTCCTCCTCCAGTGGGAAGCCATTCGTCGCTCAGCTCACCTTCTTTCTCCTATCCTCTCTTTAACGTCTCCTCGCCTCTCTGCTCTCGTCACAGATGTAACCTTGATCTCCTCTGCTCTTCCAGTTGCAATAAACTTAGGTCTTCCAAACTACATCTTTTTCACGTCATCCGCCCGAATGTGTTCTCTTCTTCAGTCTTTCCCAGCTGTTGTTGCATCCAAAACAAGTTCTGGTTCTTGTCAATTTGATGATGATCTTGAAATTCCAGGCCTTCCTCCAATGCCCATATCATCGGTCCCTCCTGCACTTTTAGATCTAAATAATCGCTTTGCAACTATAGCCTTACAAAAGAAGGTATATTGATCAACATTTGAAACATTAGAAGCAGACATGCTAGATGCGCTTAATGGAAGACGAGCATCGGATGATCTTCCACCTTTATACCCCATTGGACCCCTTTTGCCGTGTGAATTTGAAAGCAGAGGACCTAGTACACATCTCAAGTGGCTTGATGAACAACCAGAAGGATCAGTCGTGTATGTTAGTTTTGGCAGTCGAACTACCCTGTCCGCGGAGCAAACGAAAGAGCTAGGAAATGGGTTATTAAGCAGTGGATGTAGATTTTTGTGGGTAGTGAAAGGTACGAGAGTCGATAAGGAAGACGAAGATAGATTAGACAAGGTTCTTGGGCATGAACTCATGCAGGAGATTGAGGATCAGGGATTGGTAACAAGGGAGTGGGTGGATCAAGAGAAGATACTCAGTCACAGAGCTATTGGCGGGTTTGTTACTCATGGTGGATGGAACTCATTGGTTGAAGCTGCATGGCGTGGAGTACGACTGTTAGTATGGCCACAGTTTGGTGATCAGAAGATCAATGCAGAGGTAATGGCCAGAAGTGGGTTGGGAATGTGGCCGGAAAGCTTGGGTTGGGGCATAAAGGTTCTGGTGAAAGGAGAAGATATTGGAGAAAAGATTAAAAATATGATGGGGAACGACTTATCGAAAGAGCAAGCTGCACATATCGGAGAAGAGGGGAGGAAAGCTGTCTAAGTAGGTGGGAGTTCCGATAGGACATTGATCGAGTTCAGGGAGGAGGGGAAGACGACCAGTCTAACAATTTGAAATATCATAGTCTTGTGTCTCAATAAATCGCGAGGAACTGATTTTGATTAAAGGATGTATGAAGCTTGCAGTCTCTTAGTTGTCAAGTAATAACTGTTAAGTTGCAGAATTATGTACTTTACCCTGTTGAATTGGGCAGTTTAGCCCCACCTGATACTTCTCGAAGGATTTCATTTCTAAAATACGTGGAGGCCAATTATAGGATGCTACGAGTGTATTTTATCAAATTTCTGTTGATTAACATCGACCGTTGGTTTTTTTCCCTCCCTATCATCTCTCTCTTTACTTGGCCGGGAGAGAAGGGAGAGGGACCAACCATGGTTTTCTCCGCATTTTCGCCACTCTTGTCTACCAATTTCACAGTCTGCGAAAAACCCAATTATCTTAACAAGATAACAACAACTGGGTCCAATAAAAAACTGGCAATTTGTTCTGATTCTTCTCGATCTTCTTCATTTTCTATACCATGTTGCAGCGTCATTCACAATTCTATTGTTCCTTTGGCTGCCTCAGCTACCATTCTCCTCTCACCAGACCCAGGTAAAATTATTAGATTACTTGGTTTTCTCTTTTCTAATCTTCGGTGTTCGCGTGTATATCTTCTTGAATTGAGTGTTCGTATTAGAATATATAAATTGTTGTCACGCGACTTGTGATAACGATGAGAATGAAAGGAAACCAACCATTCCACGATTAGAGTTTGGTTTAGTCTCTTATTAGTTCAAGTCAATATTGGGAATCCCCCAATGTTATGTTTTGATTTCATATCCTCGTGTTGACTATATATCACTGGCTTATCAACTGTTCTATTATTATATTGGAGTTGTTAGTGAACCTGATATTTTCATTACAGTCACACTTCACCTGCAGCTTTGGATTGAACGCCCTTGTGTGTTTCTTTTATTGTGTTTATTTATTTAGGGTAGTGCTTCTCCTACACTTTCAAAGATTTTTACCGCTAATGTTAATTGACTTGTTACTATCAAATCATTTGTTAGATTGTCCACTTTCATTTATACAAGATTTTCATTTCTCTAGCATTTCATTTTCCTTCTTCAGTAGCGTGAATGGAAAAGAAATTTTTTACTAAAATATTTTTTTGATGTTGTAACTAGTGATTTGTGTCGTCACATCAAATATGTGCGTGCTGAAGAATTGTATGCGAGTACAAGATCTATGAGCGGTTGAGAAAATTAGAAAAGAAAATCACTGTTCAACTTTAGCAACTGCCATAACTGTTAAGATTTATATACAGGCAATGAAAATGGATTTTTCTTTATACACGTTATTATGACAGAATTTTTTTTCTCTACTGTTGTAACCTTTTGGTGTGGCTTGCCAGGGTTTTAGTTTGCATTTTGGAGGGAAGTTGCATTGTTACTGGTATTGACTTTGTTACTGGGCAAGTACCTCTTTGATCGTGTCTGTCAGAATTTTTACACTTTTGCTCAGTTTGGTTTTTCAAATTTTGTTGCTGTTATGTGCCTAGATGCTTTATTTAGTTTAGGCCTTTTTGGAGTAGAACTGGAAAAAGGAATATGATAGTATAAATAAATCATGTAGGTAGACAGAGAAATAAAGCTAATATAAACAGCTCAGATCATGCGTGACAGATTAGTTATATTCTTACATGTGATGATACGGGAGCAGTTTGCATTGAAAAAAAAAAGGAGAGAGAGAGAGAGAAAGTGAGGAAGAGGGAGATCTTTCCTGTACCTACAATAATCTACTTCTGCATATATATCTGGATTTAGGTGTGTAGGAGAGTGAGATAAAGAGCTTTGGCTACTGTATCTGGGCAATCCAGGTTTCGCCGTAACAATAATTGGGCACTGTCCATCAAGCATGTCAAACTCCGGTGACCTTGACTCCCTTCCCCATGTAGCTCTCCTTCCAAGTGCCGGTATGGGTCATCTAACGCCCTTTCTTCGGCTTGCCGCATCACTTGTTCATAACCACTGTCGTGTCACCTTAATCACTACCCACCCGATTGTCTCACTTGCAGAGTCTCAACGTATCTCTCACTTCCTATCTGCTTTTCCTCAGGTCACAGAAAAGCAGTTCAATCTCCTCCCTTTTGATCTCACCTCAGCCAACTCTACGGATCCTTTCTTCCTCCAGTGGGAAGCCATTCGTCGTTCAGTTCACCTTCTTGCTCCTACCCTATCGTCAACATCTCCTCCCCTTTCTGCTCTCATCACTGATGTAACCTTGGTCTCCTCTGCTCTTCCAGTTACAATGGGCTTAGGTCTCCCAAACTACATCCTTTTCACATCATCCGCCAGAATGTGTTCTCTTGTTGAGTCTTTTCCTGCTATTGTTGCATCCAAAACGAGATCTGGTTCTGTTCAGTTTGATCATGATCTTGAAATTCCAGGCCTCCCTCCAATACCCATATCATCAATCCCTCCTGCAATGTTAGATATAAATAATCTCTTTGCAACTATAATGTTACAAAATGGTCGGAGTTTCATAAAATCAAATGGTATACTGATCAACACATTTGAAGCACTAGAAGTAGATGTGCTAGATGCGGTTAATAGGAGAAGAAAATTAGATGGTCTTCCACCCTTATATGCCGTTGGGCCACTTTTACCATGTGAGTTCGAAAGCAGAGGATCTAGTACACCTCTCAAGTGGCTTGATGAACAACCAGAAGAGTCAGTTGTGTATGTTAGTTTTGGCAGTCGAACTGCCTTGTCCAGGGAGCAAATGAAGGAACTAGGAGATGGATTATTAAGCAGTGGGTGTAGATTTTTGTGGGTAGTGAAGGATTCAAAAGTCGATAAGGAAGACAAAAATAGATTGGACAGGGTGCTTGGGCATGAACTCATGCAGAAGATTGAGAATCAAGGATTAGTAACAAAGGATTGGGTGGATCAAGAGAAGATACTTGGTCACAGAGCCATTGGCGGATTTGTTACTCATGGTGGATGGAACTCATTGGTTGAGTCAGTGTGGCATGGAGTGCGCCTGTTAGTATGGCCACAGTTTGGTGATCAGAAGATCAATGCAGAGGTAATGGCCAGAAGTGGGTTGGGGAAGTGGGTGAAGGGCTGGGGCTGGGGCATACAGGTGCTGGTGAAAGGAGATGATATTGGAGAGAAGATTAAAGACATGATGGGAAACTGTTTATTGAGGGAGCAAGCTGCACGTATTAAAGAAGAGGCCAGGAAAGCTGTTGAAGTTGGTGGAAGTTCTGAGAGGACACTAATGGAGCTCATAGAGGGGTGGAAGAAGAACGGTTGAATAACTTGAAAGTTTATGGCTTTGTGTCTTCACTAGCTGCCTGCATTCGTTAGATGGTTGTACTTTACTGTTAGCCTCTGGAATATACAGGCTCTAGCTACTATTGCCTGTGATGTTCCCTCTCTTTTGTTCAGTTGAATGTGTTTCTCTTTATTTTAAATCAGATTAATAACACCTAATTCAAAAGCTTTCATTTGTTATGAGCTTGTTATAATAAATGGCAACGAAAGGATCTTTGATTAATCATGTGTATGAAGCTTGTAGTCATTTTGTTGTTGTCATGTGGGTTGAGTTGAGCCTCCCCCAATACTTGAGTCCTGATACAATTTCTTAAGTATGTGTACGCCAACGATAGGATGCCACAAGTACATATAATCGAATTTTAGTTCACTAATACGGGACAGTTTGTTTTTCCCCTATCATCTCTCTCCCTACTTAGGTAAAGAAGAGAGAGAGAGCAACCATGGTTTTCTCCACATGTTGGCAACTTGTGTGCTAATTTCAGTCTGTGAAAAACCCAATAAACTTTATAAGAAAATACAAACTGGGTCTAATTAAAAAGACCCCAACTTGTTCTGATTCCAATTTTAGAGTTAGGTTTACCCTCTTATTAGTTCAATTAAATACTGGGGATCTGCCAACGTTAGGATTTGATTTTATATTCTGATAGTCGACTTTTTTATGATAAGCCTACCAACTCTTTTGTTATTATGTTGGAGTTTTATGCATGTGTCACTGACCCTTTTGTTAGCGAACTAGGATCTTTTGGACAGAGTGAAAGTTCATTTGCAGCTTTTGAGCAGAAGCATTTTCATGTCTCTTGTACCTTTTTGGAGAGGTACTTAGTTGGTGCTTTCTATCAAAGTTTTGTCTAATGCTACTCAAGTATTTAAAAGTTTATCAAGTTTTTTACAGCTAATGTTTGTTGACTTGGGTATTATTCTATGGCTTTCTTATATCATCATCACCAACTACAATATATAATAAATTTTGATTTATCCAGCATTTTGTTTCCCTTGTTCAGCAGTATTAGTAGTTGATGATATAACAAGCAATTTGAGTTGCCACATCAGTTGCATAGGGATACAATTTTACAGAACCTGATATACTATAAGTATTACTCCTTCGAATACCTACTTCCATTATCACGTTATGTGATGGAATTGATTACACTATTTATTGTTGCATCTGTTTGGTGATTTCATTTGTGTGTGCACTGAATGAACAGTTTGAAGATATAACTGATCATTTTGAGCTTGGAGCTTTTCAGCTAAAGCTGGATTTTTGTCTGGATTTTCTGGAATTGAATCGGTTCCCGGTCCTGAGTTGCCCAAAATCGAATTTCTTAATCGCTTTAATGGTTCGATCTCTCACTTTGTAGTGCTGTTACTTGTACACTCAGTTCATGCTTGATGTGATAGAATAGCTTGCGACTGCCCTTGTTTTGCAGAAGAAAACCAAAAGAAGTATGCAGAATTTGATGCAAGATTTAAACAATCTCCCCTTCTCAAGAAGCTGCTTGAGAAATCCAAGCTGAATAAAGAAAAGTAAATTCTTAGTTATCTTCTCTGTTTTGGATTAGTCGTTGAACAGCTCCCATCAAGTTACTTCGTCGGTCAATCATGTATAAAATGGTTGTAATGCTGCTGTGTCACTGAAAATTTCAGGAACCGTCAAGAAATTGAAAACAAGTACTGCTTGCGCGGGGCGGAGTGGGGAGTGGGTGATTGCTCAACAGACGCAATGTCGCCGGAGGAGAGGGAGAACTTCATTGCAATGTTGAAGCAAAAGGCTGGGGTAAAAGAATGAAGCATTTCTAGGTAATGGATTACTTCAGTATTGAGCAACTGTACCCTGGAAAAACATACTTCAAAATTGAAACAGTTTTATCTTCTGGGCATTAACGTATCAAGTGATGATCATAATCATTTATGTAATACGGATGAGATGACACAGTGCAACAACAGTCTTACCAGAGCTAATAACCTCTTATGTTCCTACTCTCATCAACTTTTCCTTTGATTTCTCTCGGTTTTTTCTATGTTCTGCAATTGATGGTGTAAATCAAACCTCTCTGGTCTTTTCAATTTTAATAGGATCAATCATCTTGATTTGATTCCTGCAAATTGGCATATTCTTTTACAATGACCATCACCAATTTTCCAACATTTTAAAATCAGCGGAGAAGTCGTTGTCCGAAATCAACATGATTAGAGGTGCTATTATTGGACATCAGGACTAATAAATCCTGTGTTGTTCTCTTAGAATTATCACTAGACAACAAAATCTAAACGACAGATCATTCAATCAAAAAGTACGTGATCTGCAGATGGGTCGCCTGCTCCTCGCCCGCCTAGAGACAATGAACCAGTGGACGACATGACATTTACTTTCAATTATGTATATACGACGAGCCTTCCGTTGTAATTTTGGGTCATGCTAACAATATTTTCTTGTAATAAGGATTACCTCCCCAAATGTATAAAATATTATGTTCGAGGTCACTATTTTACTTATAATTACTGAAGAGGCCAAACTTTTTAGAAGGACTGGATTGGTTGGACAATGTGTATTCTATTTGGGGCCTCAATGATAATTTTAGAAACATTACACAAAAGACAAATTCCAATTTTATCTTGATCAATCATTTCGGTCGAAGAGAGCTTTTGCCTGTGCAAGCTCATCGACCCAGCAATAATAGTTGTATTTTCTCACGTCATTGAAGATAAAATATAAAGAAATAATCCATTTTGTGAATTCCCGGATTCTCGATCGTAGGTAGGTCTTTTTTGTTCTCCCTCAATTTGTTTACTTAGGGTTTCTTTGAATTTCATTTCGATGTTCGATTGTTCAAATTTTTGCGAATGATTTTATGTTAGGGTTCAAATTAATGCAATGTTAAATAGTTGTATTAGCTCGAATTGAGGCATTTTTATTTTATTTATATAACTGGTGGTTGTTTTGGTTAAAGCAGGATCTTATGTGTATTTATGAAGATTTGATGATGATTTAGGTTTATAGTTGGTGTTTGCAGGGTAATTCGGCTGATTAGGTTGGTTGCACGTTGTAAAATTCACGTGGGTGGTTGAAGTTTGAAATAGATTTTAAAAATTGGGGAACTGGCATTCTAATTGGGAGTGTCAAAAATGTACCGGCCTGTTGCTCCAGCCACACCTCGGGGTGGGCTGCCAAGTGATAGTGGGGATTCTGTTGTGACTTTGGATCAAGTTCCGCGGTGGAATGATGCAGAGCATAGGTCTTATGGAAGTGAAGATCCTTCATTCTCTAATTCATATTTTGCTGATCCTTTAACATCTTCTTCTGGGGCAGAAAGTAGCGGTAATGGGATGGCTTCAAGGTTTCCAGTGGATCATGAGATTAACTCGAAGATATATTTGTGGAGAGGAAACCCCTGGAATCTGGAGGTAGATGCTGTTGTAAATTCTACAAATGAGGTGAGCACCAACTACTTATCCTATTTATCATTGTTTGATTTCTAATTGTGATGATTATTGTCTGGTGGACAGCTTTTCACCTTTTTATGTACACTTCCTGCGCTTTCAAGTATGCAAACCTTCTTCTTTTTGAATCACTGCCCTTGTGTAAAGTGATGTAATTTTATGTTTTACAATGCACTGTATACACATGATATTAGTCTCGCTGTTTACTTCATCTAGTCACTCTAATGGTTATACCATGGATGTGGGCTAACTAGCCTAGGAAAGTTTCTTTCCTAAGGAGTGATTACAAAAGCAAGCTTACTCTGCAGGAACTGTACATTTCAGCTGACCTGTCACGTATCTATGGTGTTAAGGGGAAGGAGCTGGTTACACATTTTATTTCTGATGTGATTCTTTGATGGATTATTAACAGAATTTGGATGAAGCACACAGCAGCCCTGGTTTGCATGCAGCAGCTGGGTCTGGTCTTGCAGAAGAATGTGCAACACTGGTATGTTAACTGCAATTGCTTGTTTCTGTGTCATGATGCGCTAGTCATAGTGTCCTTGCTAATCTGTTAGTCCTTGATCTCGATGTAAAATAGTTTGGGCACAGAAGTTTCATTTGATGCCTTTTATTTGCAAGATCAGCCTGTCTATTTGTTAAGGCACATTGTTGGAAGATAGAAAGTTCAGACTACGATTCAATTGATATGCTTTGTGTTTCTTGACAGGGTGGGTGCCGAACAGGGATGGCAAAAGTAACTAATGCCTATGATCTTCCTGTCAGGTCAGTATATTGGTGCTTTTTCATAAAACATAACTAATTCTGTGAATAATGGATGATTATTATTCTATGATAGGAGACTCGTGAATAACATAGAATAGTCTTGGGATATTGCATCAGCAAATTTTATGTTTTCTTTTGCCAAGGGCGTGTGTTTGTTTCTCATGTTTAGGAGTCTTTTGTAGCATAAATACAGTAGATTTTTTCTTTATCATCCTTGATATTTTTCTTTTCTTTTTATTTTGATGTGCACTCAGTTTTGAATTATTCATGGAGACACATGGCATTTGTGTAGTTTTAAATTCAGAAATTTCTGTGCTAACCAGAAACTGGTTGCTTTTTTCTTTGAAATGGTATTTTTAGGAGGGTTATCCATACTGTTGGTCCCAAGTATGCTGTGAAATATCATACTGCTGCAGAGAATGCTCTGAGTCACTGCTACCGGTCATGCCTTGAACTTCTCATTGAAAATGGGCTTAGGAGGTAATCTAATAGTAAATGATATATTATTTTCTTTTGCGCAACCTACGGGTTTATTTTGCTTCTCCTATGATTGTGTTAAACCTGGAAGTTTCTTTTGCTTCACGCATATGAATGCAGCATTGCTATGGGCTGTATATACACAGAGGCTAAAAACTATCCACGTGAACCAGCTGCACATGTGGCAATAAGTGAGATATTTTCCTACATTTTGTTTGTTGTTACCATTCTTCACTTGATTGTGTTGATGTTTTTGAGACACAAGGAATGTTCGGACACAGCAGAAATCAAATTTTAGAGTCTGTAATATGTATAATTTAAACAAGCATTCATCAAAGTAATGCTTCCATTGTAGATACTTTGACCTTAAATTTGCTAGTCACCAAATGTTTAAAATGCTTTCCTATGAAACAAATTGAAAAGCAATAATTTAAAATTTGGGTTACTTTAATAAGTTATAAAATCAATTGCTTACTATCATCTGTAATTGTGGCACCACTACTTTATCTTACTGCCTTCATCTAATTGATCAATAACTTCCAAAGTTGTATAAAAAACTACGGAGCCATTTATTTTCTATGAATTACCGGAATATTTTTTATCAAATGATTTGTGACATGCAGGTCATGTGCATCCATTGGTGATTATGTTGCCTTTTTTTCTTCATGTAAAGGCCAAAGCAGTTATACTCTTATTCTTGTGAATCAATATGTTGATGGATGCATTTGGAACGTCTGGTTAGTTTCCTGACATTCATTATTGTCCATCTTCATTTTGCTTTATGTTCAGGGACTGTACGGCGGTTTCTTGAGAAGCAGAAAGATAAAATTAATGCTGTTGTTTTCTGTACAACCACATCATCTGATACGGAGATATACAAAAGGTATACTCTTATTACAATCTATTTTTATTGCCTTGCAGGTGCAAATATGTCACTTATTTAATTTAAATTGGTATAGTAGCTTTATTTCTCTTGTAGCAGTTGCTATAAATTCTGTAATTAATATATTTTTAATGATTCTGTAGGCTTTAGACATTTTCTCATTTTAGTATTGTTTCACAATGTAGATTGCTTCCACTTTACTTTCCTCGAGATAAACATGAGGAGGAGGTGGCAATTTCAAAGCTTCCTGCCGATGTAGGAGATGAAAATGGTGAGACTATTATAGATGAACGTAAGATCAGAATACAGCCATTGCCCAAAAAGAGTATTCCAAAGCCTCCCCAAGATCCAGTAGAACTTCCTGTTAGTGATGTTGGCTTGGTACGAAGGTCAGTTAATTTGTTTATGTATTAAAGATTATGAGCACATTTTTCCTGTACTCTGTTTTCTCAAATGTTTCAGATGTTTTTATGAAACTATGCATGAAGCTCTTCCATCTTTGTTTGCATACCTCTTATTAATTTCAAACTGTACTAACCCGTTGTGCTTGTTGCTTCTGTATGCCTTAGCACTGTTTGATTTGCATATAGTAACTAGTTTATGCTTCAAAGAGGAGCCCAAAAAATTCAGCTTGCATAAGCACTGTGTCATCCAAATTGCTTACTGAGCCATGTCTTAATGAATATGTATATGATGTGTATATTACTATGTCGCTGTCCCATGTGTCAGCATATGTCAAAAAATTTGTGCATATGTTTGCTTTTGTTTCTTGTTAGTGAACGTATTGTTGCTTGCATGGTATGAGATTATTACTAGTATTAAATGAAAGCATAAAATGATTTCAATGGATGAATGTTATTCTGACAGGAACTCGACATATTTGGATTCCTATTTGGATCCTGCCTTTATGTCCTTAATTAAAGATCCAGATCAAAGACGTATGGAACAATGGGAAAAAACTGCTCAAGCTCAAACTGGGTTTAATTGTGCTAAAATGCTTGGATTTGGGGAACTAGGTGGACCTCCATTGTCTGCTGCTGAAGAATACTCGCTGCACTCTAGATACCTTTCTAAAGCAAAATCTCTCAATCTGTCTGAAATTGCAGAGATGAAAATTGTGTATGCATTATACATCTTCTGGTTTGCATGCCTACTTCAGATTTTATTTTCTTTAATGAGTTTATCTGCTTTTTCATCCATTATATGGTTTGCCACATTTCAGCTTACTGGTAGATTATATGTGGTGGTTGTTAACTCCTCAGGTTGCAATCCATTTTTATTTGTTGACCTTACAAACCTTTGTATGAATCATGTTTCTTATCTAGTGCATACTTTATCTACACTTCATGTGCATTTTGGATTGATGGTCTTCTGTTGTATATGGTATCATGTTAGCTTTTCCCTTTCAATTTCAGCTACCGTGGAGGGGTTGACAGTGAGGGACGTCCTGTAATGGTGGTGGTGGGAGCACATTTTTTGTTGCGATGTCTTGATCTTGAACGTTTCGTGCTCTACGTGGTGAAGGTAATCCAGTTGCAACTTGCTGCAGTTTGACATTTGTTAGAATTTACAAACATTTTTTTCTTTGGTTGGAAATTGCTTGCTTCTTTTTTTTTTTTTTTTGTGGTATTTTCCTTATTGTCCTTTTATATCCTTGCCACAACTGGCTGTTGGAACTGAGATGATTTTGTTGATTGTTAAATTTCAGGAATTTGAGCCTGTTATTCAGAAGCCTTATACTATTGTATATTTTCACTCCGCAGCATCTTTACAGCTGTAAGTGTTGTATGGTGGACTTGCAGTCATGCATTCAAAGTTTGGCTTTGCAATTTTTGCAATGTTTTGTGCCTTTGTCAATTGAGCAACTCACCTATATGCTCAGAGTTGTCAATGTTGATTGATAGCCCATGCCTCCTTATATTTCTATAGCTATACATCTGTTCATGGGTTTCAGCATCTCTCACTGATGACAGCAGAAACTGTACCATTATGGCAGGCAATTTCCATGCAGTTTAAGGCCCTTTTCTAGTTAGCAAATTGTTGCTTTGGACTCGATAACTTTTGGCATTTTCCTCGACAGTCACATTTTTATCATCAGCATCTTTGTATGCTAGGGACTTTCAGAGACGATGTTCTTTGCCAGTAATATTTTTGAGTGTCTCAGCCTTCTAACAGTATCATTCTCTGTGGGCTTCTTAGTATGGGAAGTTTGTCTCCTGTGGCTTGGGCCAGTGGGAACAGAATTATTTATTGGTCTTTTACTGAAATAGAAACTTCTGGACACCAATCTTCACTGATGATGGAAAAGATGCGCTTTGTCCATTGGGATAGGATGAGACATAGAGAAGTTTCCGTGAAAATAATAAACCTCTTCATACTAATACTAATTGGCTGCTTAAGAGCTGTGTTATTTATTGTTGTAGGATTCCTTTTCTTACACCAGTCGTATTTTGTTCACTTTACGCTTGTCTGTTTCTGAAATGACAGCCAACCGGATTTGGGATGGATGAGAAGATTACAACAAATACTTGGTCGGAAGCACCAACACAACTTGCATGTATGCAACGCTAATAACTCTCTGAGACAGGAAAACATATAATCAATTGGTTCTCATCATCCTATCTGCTCTATGTAGGCAATTTATGTTCTTCACCCTAATTTCCACTTGAAGGCTACCATTTTTGCATTGCAACTGTTTGTGGACAATGTGGTATGTCTGGAGTCGCATATCATTGAATTTAGTTATAATCTAATACTACTTTGTGCGTGTACTGTATCTGAATTTGTTTGGAAACTAATTGCTACTCTGTAGGTGTGGAAGAAAGTGGTATATGTTGATCGGCTTCTGCAATTGTTCAGATATGTTCCTCGTGAGCAGTTGACCATTCCTGACTTTGTGTTTCAGTTGAGTTTTCTTGTGCTCTTTCTTTTTTGAAAGTTCATTTTTATCCTCGATTGATATGGAATAGGCACTCTTCTGCAACATTGATAAATGAGAACTAATGATGAATGCATTGAGAATCTATTTCTCTATCTTCATGTTAGTTTATGGAAAAAAAAATCCATTTAGTTGCAGACTACTACTGTTTGAATTGCAGCTGCAACCTTGGATCCCTCATGGGCTCTGTTGAGCCTGCGATCTGAATGATACCATTTCAAAATAACAATATTTTTGTCCCTTTTTGAGGGATTCTCTGCTATTTTTATTTTTGTTTTTACTTTAGTGGATATTTGAGACAGTGGCCTCTAATATAAGGTTGGTTGGTCACAGGGCTTCTCCTTCCCACATTGGTTCTGATTCACATCTTTTGTCTTCCATGCCATTTTTAATAGCAGACAGTTATAACAACTGACGAAGAAACAACAAAAATTGATTCAAATTTTCCATCATGTGTCTGATGCAGGCATGATTTAGAAGTGAACGGGGGAAAAGGTCTTATTGTGGACCCTAGAACGAAATATGTATATCACCGACCATAGTAAACATCACCCATTTGTTCACCTCCCGGTGATAAAGCAACGATCTCTCATTACGCCATTTGTTCTTATCGGCCTTGGTAGGGGAAGGTGGGTTGTTGTATTTGGTTGTTAATGGTGTAGAAATAGTGTGCAATTTTTTGATTGAATTTGTTGAGCAATGATATGTTTGTGGCTGATGATGGAAATAAGCTGATTGCTTTTGTATGGATGTTATGTTGGATGGTGATTCCCAATGACGATACTGGAGATGTTTTGAGCTCTGTTAACGGTTGTTGGGGTATTCGCCGCCCTTGTAAACACCATTTGTTGCCGGATATCAAGTGTACATTTTTCACTTTCAAAGTCTCTCTCTCTCTCTAGTGCCTGCTGCTTCATTTTTTTTCTTTTTTAAATTTTAATTTTTGTTTTAATTTTGAATGGCATTGGCGGCATAAAATAAAAAAATTAAATAAAATAATTTTATTAAGGTGATATAATATAATTAATATAAAAATTATTTATAAATAATTAAAAAATTAAAAATTTTATATAAAATTTTATTTTTTATTAATTAAGTAATAAATTTTTTATTTATTATTAATAAATAAATATTTTATTATATTTATTGTATTAAGGCAATAAAATTTTTTTTATAAATAATTGAAAATAATCTGCATCTGAAAAGAACAAAACAAACACGTGGACGGCTGAGAATTAGGAGCGCCCACGTAACATAAAATCACGAGGGAAGGATGGAACGCGTCAAGAACTCTGGCCCGTTAACACATTCCGAATATAATCCTTGTTGCAGGTAATTTGAGCCATGACTACATCTATTATTTATCTAATTTTGTGAGGATGAAACCGTGCTGTTCCTGGAGTGGTTCTCTCTTGTTTTGTTTCGCGGCGTTGGCTTTCCGGTTAGTGTCTTTGTCCTTCTCCGACAAGCACACTCTTTTCTTTCTTGCTTTGCTTTTGCTTCCAAATGAAGCGCGCGTTTCTTTCTCGATACTTTAATTCAACGTTTAATCAACAGAAATTTAGTGGCAAAATTGAGTGATGTATTGATTGTGGAAAACACTCTACTTAACTGGGTTCAAGACATTTATTTGGTCTATCAGTTTTGAGATTATTATTTTTTATCCTGTTATTTTGTTAAATTATTAAATGATGGTATCGTCAATCCAAATCTTTTGCATGTCGTTTTTCTTTTTTTTTGGTGAAGGAAAGCTTGTTGGAAGTTAATTCTAACAGTTTTCATCTTTGGCGTTCAATATAGTTGAACAAAGGAGTAAATATTATTATTCGTGTGTTTTTATTGTTGAGCACAGAATGATACATCAGTAATTTGATCTAAAGATGGCCTCCGCGTAATTTTAAGCTCTTGTTTTAAGTTTCGGGTAAATCTCAAGTTTTATCTTGCCTGGTCTAAGAAAAAGAGAATAATTTTTTTATAAAAATAAAGGCATCTTTTCTTTACATTTTCCACTAATCACCTATCAGTGTGAATTGACAATGAGTTTTATGTGGTATAGGTGTGACGACTGACAGCACACATTGCTTTCACTGTAAAAAAAAAAAATGAAAGTTTCATTGACGGCAGAAAAGATGGTGCAAGTTCTGTCGTTAAGTGCACTGACTACCTATGGAAATGGTGGCTTTAATGGGTCAATCTCGAAGAGAAGGCATATCAAGCTAATAAAGAAAACCCTTACAGGTTTTGATACGCAATGCATTTGGCATCAATTTGTTCAAACCTTACGCTTACGAGGTAATCCCAGTAAATTAAGACAAAGAAACTTGAGGGTTGAAGCTGGATGGCTGTTTAAAGGGGATGACCAGGCATTGGATGCAAGCTCAGAGTGCAGTGAGAATGCTAATGAGGATATACTGTTTTTCTTTTTTCAGCTAGATTTGGCAACTCGAGTGCAGGTGCTGTTTCTTTGTGTTTTTATGTTTATACTCAGTAAAGTGGTTTAAAATCTCTCCCAGTTAGAGGGTTGTGCTTATAAGCTTTTGTTGTTCGGGTGTCATTAAATTGCAGTATGCTTTAAACATGGAGGAGTATGACATTGCACAACAATTGAGAAACAAGCTTACAGAGGTTAGGTCTCTCATGCTGTTTATGTAGAAAACACACATTGGGAGACAATCTCCTTGCATTACCTTAAGGACTACTTGATAACAAGCATCTTGTGCACTTGTTTTGACTTTTATGATGAGAAGCGCAAAAATATGCTTTACATATTTTTTGTTTACCATAACTTTGATACGTCCTTTTTTTTTTTTTTTAACAAATGTGTCCATTGCAGGGACTGCTGGCATGTAAAATTCCAAATTTCTAAGATCCTAACATTGTGTGTGCTTGTCTACATTAACATATGTGCATGTGCATTAGCTTCCTACCATTTGGAGTGCACAACATACTTAATAGGTGTTCTTCTTTGAAGGTTGAGACAGAAATTAATAGGCAGCAAGACGCAAAAAGGGGATCATCCTCAAAGACTGCAGCTCAAGATAAGGCTTTAAGTATCATACGTTTACGGTGAGTGACATCATTTTGTCATTGTTTTTTTGGGGTCCTTTTTGTGTTGTGGCATATGATTCATTATTGGACTGCTTCTGCTTTGTTTCCTTGCAGTGCAGATCTTCAGAATGCAATTGAGAGTGAAAATTATGCTTTGGCTGCTGACTTACGGGATCAAATTTCAAAACTGGAGGCAGAGTCTCTGGCTGCATCAGCAAAAGCTCTGGCATTTGAAAATGCACAATATACATTTCGGTTAGGGCAGAAAGTGAAGCATAAAGTTTTTGGTAATTAATGAATAAGCCCTTCAGCGCATAAATTTATCTTTCCCTCTATTTACTTATTTACTCTTTTTAGTGTGATTTCAGTACACATGTTATCTTGTATAGTATAGGTAGAATCATGATTGTAATCATTTATTCTGAGCTGGATATCTACTGCCTCATGTTCTATGGATGGTTGACATTCGAAAAAATCAGATGTAATAAGTAGAGATGAAAGTTGGCTTCTCCCTTGTCTTATTTCCTCTTCCTTTTTCTGATACTTTTCCATGCTTGTCTATTTTTCTGAGATCTTATGCTATGGTTTTAGGCTATCGAGCTGTAATTTGTGGAATGGATCCCGTGTGCTCTGAATCTAGTTCGTGGATGGAGATTGCACAAGTTGAAAAGTTGAATCGAGGTTCTAGGCAGCCATTTTATCAGGTTTCATTAGCCTTATATCTGGTTTGTTGTTTTCAATTGTATGAGAAAATGATAATTGTCCTCAATTTTTTTAATACTAATGTTTATTTAATGTGATACACTTCATTGAATTTAATGAGGTTTACTCCTTAGTGACCCTATCCTTAGCTCTAATCTTGCTTCCTGAAATGCTTGACCTCGCACTGGTAAACTGTGAATTTTTTAACACAAGGTTTGATTTGCCTATCTGATGATGTCAAAAGAGTTTCTGTTTTCTAGGAGATATAAGATGATGAGTTTCCCTTAGAGGACATTCTGATGTCTTATGTAATGCAAAATATTTACCTTGGCCCTTTACAGCCAGTAGATTGAATCACATTTCATAGAGTATTTGAAATGAGTTTGTTCCTTCTTGTGTATAAAAGTGCTTTCTAGGAAATTACTTCTTGGAAGCCTTTTTTTTTTTTTTTTTGGAAATTAAACTGTTCTAATCATGGGATGCATAATCATTGGTTAGGCCATTCTAGCTTTGACAATTAAAAAATGATAACAGTATTTGGTGTAGGTATTCTGGAAAGGAAGTACGGGATATACATATATATATATATATATATATATATATGCTGATCAAATTCACCCAAACTTTAGTACCACAATAATGAAAGCACATATTATAATAGTCAAAAGGCATAGAGCACAGATGATTTGAGTTGGTTGAAAATTGTTGCATATATTATATTGTTGTACAATTGGTTGTTGCTAATGTACTATTAAAAACCTTCTGATCATGTTTCTTCTGTTTCTTCTTAGGTCTTGGTTGACGTGCATGCAGACCCCAATCTACTAGTAGCATATGGTAATGGCTTCTGTTTGATCCAACTCCTTTCATATTTATGTTGCCTTTCTATGCACGGACAGCACATTGACTGCATTGTCATCATTATTCAGCCTAGGGCGTGCACTTTAAAAATTTGAAACTCCATAATATCTGACTGACTTTGATTTGTTTTTTCTACAAGTTATTGATGTTTATCTTTGCTAATGGTCCAGTGAACTTGTGCATTGGTTTTTTGTATTGCAGTTGCAGAGGACAATTTGTTACCCCCTGACCAACTAGATATGGTGAGTAAAATTTTTGTTGAAGATCACAAAATATGCGCCCCGGCTATTTTTCTTGATTAAACAGTGGGCTGTACTTACAATGTGCAGGGAAGGTTCGATCATCCCTATGTCTCTTTTCTGTTTTATGGGATGGATACAGCCGGAGATTTCATCCCAATCAAGCAGCTACGAGAGAAATACAGCCGGCCTCGGCACGAAGTGCCCATGGATCCAGAAGATGAGGAGCCACAGTGATTGAACTTAAATGAATGATGTCTGGTTTCCTATCTGTTCGAGCCGATCTTTAAAGCACCCCGAGCTCAAGAACATGTGGTCCTAAACAATATGGCTCAATTTTCACAGTAGTTCCTAGTTGTATATGGGTGTATATCCTGTATTTTCTTTTCCTATTTCTCCCTTAAGAGGAGGAACGGAGCCATTGATAACAATGTAAGGGTCACCCCCAACTTATAAGATAATAATGTATTAATTGGTTATCTCCGAGGATCTGGCGGAATTCTATTCTTCGCCTTATTTCCGTACAATTGAAGTGGCAAATCAAAGTCAGATTAGCAAGTTCTGGCTGAGCGAAAGCCAGTTTCAAATTGCTACTTTGAATAAGTCGATCTCCTGCACATTCTGGTTTTTATCAGCAAAGAAAATAATCAAAATCCCGTTATTTGAGAAAAAACAGTGTTGCTTTTCTTAATATTTTGATAACACAGAAATAAAAAATTGCATGTATTGATATGGGTGGTTCTCTTTAAGCATATACCTTCTAGACTGATTCTTCCGGTCTGATTATCAAGACTAGAGTTGGGCAACGTTATGATGTAGCCTGTTCAGTAGCAAAATCGATGACGCTTTACATGCCCTTGTTCAGATCATGCACCAACTTAAGAACTCTAGCACAACTCCACGCGCACCTCTTGGTTACTGGCCTTCACAATGATCCACCAGCCTCCACCAGGCTTGTTGAGTCTTATGCTCACATGGGCTCCCTGCAATCTTCAAGACTTGTCTTTGATACTTTCAGAAAACCTGATTCTTTCATGTGGGCTGTCCTTATCAAGTGCTCTATGTGGAACAACTTCTTTGGAGAATCCATTTCACTGTACCATAAAATGATATGCAAGCAGGTTCAGATTAGTAACTTTATCTATCCATCTGTTTTAAGAGCCTGTTCCGGTGTTGGTGATCTGGGTATAGGTGAGAAGCTCCATGGAAGGATAATCAAATGTGGTTTCCAAAGTGATGATATTATTCAGACTTCACTTCTTTGTATGTATGGTGAAATAGGCTGTTTAGATGATGCTAGGAGAGTGTTCGATGAAATGCCGATTAGAGATATGGTTTCGTGGAGTTCGATTATTTCTAGTTATGTTGATAATGGGGAAGTCAGTGAAGGGTTCAAGATGTTTCATTTAATGGTTCGTGAAGGTGTTGAACCGGATTTTGTGACAATGCTTAGTTTGGCGGAGGCTTGCGGTGAATTATGTGTCTTGAGACGAGCAAAGTCGGTTCATGGTCATGCATTGAGGAGGAAGATTAAGATTGATGGACCTTTGGGTAATTCTCTCATTTCAATGTATGGTAAATGTGGCGACTTGTTAAGTGCAGAGAGAATTTTTGTAAAGGTTAAGATGAGATGTGCTACTTCATGGACAGCAATGATTTCCGGCTATAATCGAAGCGGTTGTTTTCGAAAGGCTTTAGAATCTTTTATCAAGATGCTGGAGGTTGAAGTGGAACCTAATTTAGTAACCTTGATTACAATTTTGGGTTCGTGTGCTGGATTGGCCTGGCTTAGGGAAGGGAAGTCAGTTCATTGTCAGATTATAAGAAAAGATATGGAACCCAAGTGTGATTATTTGGGGCCAGCCTTGATAGAATTGTATGCTGAATGTGGAAAAATAAGTGAATGCAGAAAGGTTCTTCATGCAATTGGAGATAGGAATATTGTATCATGGAACATGCTTGTATCCAAATATGCTCAGAGAAAAATGTTCAAGGAGGCACTAGAAGTCTTTGTGCAGATGCAGGTTCAGGGTCTATTGCCAGACTCATATAGTCTGGCAAGTTCACTCTCAGCTTGCGGAAATGTGGGCTTATTAGAGCTTGGCCTTCAGATACATGGTCATGTGATTAAAAGAGACTACTCAGATGAGTTTGTTCAGAGTTCATTGATTGACATGTACTCCAAATGTGGCTTTGTGAATTTAGCATACCTGATTTTCGAGAGGATTCAACAGAAAAGTGTTGTCACTTGGAATACTATGATCTGCGGATTCTCCCAGAATGGTAACTCAGTTGAGGCGATCAATCTGTTTTGTCAAATGTACTTAAACTGTCTTGAGATGGATGAAGTGACCTTCTTAACTGCAATTCAAGCTTGCTCCACTTTGGGTCAGCTTGAAAAGGGTAAATGGGTCCACCAGAAGCTCATTAGCTGTGGTGTATATAAGGATATTTATATTGATACAGCTCTAACTGACATGTATGGAAAGTGTGGAGACCTTCAAACAGCCCGAAGAATCTTTGATAGCATGTCAGAGAGAAATGTGGTGTCATGGAGCGCCATGATTGCTGGATATGGAATGCATGGACAGCTAAATGCTGCGACCTCTCTCTTCAAGCAAATGTTAGATTCAGGAATAAAACCCAACGAAGTTACCTTCACGAACTTTCTATGGGCTTGCAGTCATTCAGGGTCTGTGGAAGAAGGGAAGTTTTATTTTAATGCAATGAGGAATTTTGGAGTTGAGCCTGACTTAGAACACTATGCTTGTATGATTGACCTTCTGAGTCGTAGTGGTGATATCGAAGGAGCTTATAATATGATTCTCTCAATGCCATTTCTTGCTGATGCTAGCATTTGGGGCATGCTGATTAATGGGTGCAGAATTCACAAAAGAATAGATATGATCAAAATGATCGAAAAAGACCTCTTAGATATTAGTACAGATGATACAGGATACTATACTTTGTTATCTAATATTTATGCCGAAGAAGGCAACTGGGATAAATGTGGAAAAGTGAGATCAGAAATGGTAATTAGAGATCTAGAAAAGGTCCCTGGGCTCAGTACAATTTAGCTTTGTAAGTGAATTTATTGATTTAGGTGTGTATCTCATTTGAAAACAGAGGAAATGTGCAAATTTTATGGAGATTCTTCATTTTGCATTCCAAAGAGGTTACAATGTGTAAGGTAATTGTTAGATAACTGAGAATGCATTTCATAGGGAAAGAAATGATGACTTACAACCGAAGTTGGCAATTGGCTTTGGACAAGACCAATAACTGCCCACAATATCACCGTGAAGGATTTGGCTTGGTCTCATATCATTTCGTTGATGGTACTTTTGTATTTCATTGGAAGTAGCTTTGATGCTACTAATGGAGAAAGACAGGGATCAGCAGATATTCTGACATGAAATTGTAACGAGTCCAGCATAGACACCTGCATTGCTGTAGTTTTTGGGGTTTCTTTTCCCGCGCTCAACTCAAAAACTCAGAAAAATGCCCTGAGAAGTTGTGGTTTCTGATTCTCATTGAATCTCCAGCTAGTTTGTATTATGCGTAAGAATTTGAAGAGAATCAGTAAACTCTATCCAAGGGAGCCCTAGACTGTCCATTGACAAGGCAACTGTTTGATTACATCATTCTTCAGTATAGACATCATCTCCATTCTTTTGATTGTCGTTATTGTAAATTCACATCCTTGAGTAAGCATTTACTGTAAGAACAGGCTTTAATTTCGGTAGGTTTGATAAGAATTTATATGCATCATATCCCCAAAGTAGATACGCTAAAGCGGGAATTGCCCCTAAGAGTATTGTTATTCTAGTGCGCTCAATTTTTTGTGAAATAAGCACACAATTGCAAATCCCCCATATCATCTTCTTATCCTCCAACATTCACCGGAAATCGATATGTTCACTAATCTATAAACTAAGCAACAGATGCAACCGTAGGAAATGAAAAATCATTAGCACCATCCATATCCACCTGGCTACATCCAGGGGACTTGCTCAAGCCTCTATGCTTCATCAACTCTCTCACCTGATTAACTTGACTCCATCTTCCATCCGAAGCATATAGGTTAGACACGAGCACATAGTAACAAGCTTTATCAGGATGTAACTGTAGCATTCTCCTAATCACCACCTCTCCAAGATCAAACCTTGAATACAGTCCACATCCATGGAGGAAAGCTCCAAACAAACTAACATCAGGATCAATAGGCATATTTTCCATAAATTTCAGGGCTTCTTCAAGCCTCCCAGCACGAGCTAATAGATCAACCATACACACGTAATGCTTCATGGAAGGCACAAAGTTAAAATCCCGGCACATTGAATAGAAAAACCTCCAGCCCTCTCCGATCATCCCATTATGACTACAGGAAGACAAAATAGTAGTGAAGATGACTTCATTTGGCCGCACTTCTTCCTTTAACATATCGCTGAAAAGCGCAACTGACACACTGCCATCCCCTTGCATTCCATAGCCACTAATAATAGCGCTCCATGTCACAGTGTTTTTCTCTTTCATGCCATCAAAAACCATTCGAGCAGAAAACGCATCCCCACATTTGGCATAAAAGTTCAAAAGTGCGGTGCCAACATACACATTAGATGATAGTAGGCCCTCTTTATAAGAGTATGCATGCAGGGAAGAACCAACTTGGATAGCGCCAAGTGAAGCACAAGCTGAAAAGACGCTCACCAAGGTGACTGCATCTGGTGAGATACTATCAAATCTCATTTCATGAAACAATTCAAGAGCTTCATACACAGACCCATTCTGGGAATACCCACATATAATAGAATTCCAAGCAATAACATCCTTGTCTGAACCTGTCTCAAATATGTACCGAGCATCTCCAATCACATCGCACTTGGCATACATGTCCACCAGAGCATTTATCACTGAGGGATCCTCAAGCCCAAGCTTAATCCCAAGACTATGCACCGTCCTTCCCAGATTCAAATTGCCCAACCGCGCACATGATGAAAGCACACTTGCAATGGTAATACAATTGGGCAAAATATCCACAAATTTCTTATCTATAAACAATTTTAAAGCCTTGTCAGGGTAGCCACTTTGAGCATACCCAACAATCATCGCCGTCCATGATACAAGATCAAAAGTACAATGCTCATCAAATACTGACCTAGCATCTACAATATTTCCACATTTGACATACATGTCTAAAAGGGCTGTCACCAAGTGAGGACTAAATTCAATACCAATCTTAAGCATGTATCCATGAAGCCACTTTCCCTGATGCAAAGCTCCTAACTTTGCACATGCAGTAACTAAGCTCCCAAACGTAATTTGATTGCCTTCAACTAACCCTTCTCTCATCCGATTAAACAAAATCAATCCTTCCTGTGCACAATCATTCTGTGCATAACCCACAATCATTGAAGTCCATGAAACCACATTCTTATCAAGCGTTTCGTCAAATACTTGCCGAGAAGACTCTAATTCCCGACACTTTGCATACATATCCACTAGACCAGTCAATACGAAACTATCAGGACCTCCCGCTTTAACAATTTCACAATGTATCTTCCTCCCCTCATCAATATCTCGCAATTCACTACACGCCTTTAGCACTTTCGAAAAGACAGAATTATCATGCTCTTTCAGGCATTTTTTCATACACTTATACAGCTCCAAAATCTCTTTATAGAAATCATTCAAAAAGTACCATCTTATCATCACTTGAAACGAATAAAAATCTGGGTCACGCATACCATCAAACACTGAACGAGCATACTTAATGTGGCCGAAAGATCCATACATGCTAACAAGTTTGGTATTACATAAAAGATCATTAGTTAGTCCGTCTAAAACGAGTAAAGCGTGGAATTTCTTGAGCGAATTGATGTTTCGGCAAAGACCCAGCATAAAAACATACGGGTTTGAAGAAATAGATTGAATTGAAGCGAAATTCTGGTCAAATTCACGTGGCTCGATAGCTGCTCGATGGGTTGTGTGAGAGACAAATCTTAGTTGCAGGTGCCCTTTTTTGATGCGAGAGACGTGCCTACGTAAGAGAGAGATCAATTTCATTATTTCCTTTGGCTTTTCATCTGACTTCTGCAACTTCGTAGCTCCTTACGAAGAAGAAAAGTACGTTTATCGCGCCAAATTTTATCAAGAGGTCATAAATCTCTACACATATACTGAAAAGTTCGGATTTTCGAAGTAAAATTAAATTAATTAAAATAAACTGGGAATGATTATTTGAAAAGCATGGTATTAAAGGACAGAAGTGGAAATACAATAAGTAGATAAGGAATATAAAACCAATAAATAATATAATTAAAAAGAAAAAAAAGAAAAGAGGGTTAAAAGTGCAAATAAAATAATAAATAAATAAGAAGTTGGCATGAAAAAAGGCCAAGAAAGGGACAGGTAACTTATAAGTGGGAGTGGCACTAAAAGTTGGAGGGTGGGTAAAAATAAATAAAAAGAGAGAAGACTTTTGGTGAAATCTGATTGGTGGATAGAGAATCTAGGCCTTTATAATAAAATAATAAATAAATAAATAATAAAATCATACGGCTATGACCAGGGACAGAGAGAGAGAGAGAGATTGTGCGTACCAAACGAATCAGAATTCAGTCCGAGTTTCGGACAGACAGACGCCGACACGGACACTTACGTAGTTTCAGATTAGCCCCCCGGTAGCGTACAAAAGATAGATCTTCTTATTCCGGGCCCCACTTGTTGTCTTCCTCCACGCTCCATTCTCTCGCGTGCGGACAAGATTGAGATTATAATATATTTATTTTTTTGCAAATAAAATTTTAGTTTATTTATTTTTATTTTTTAATTTATTATATTAAATATAAATTTATATTTTAAACCTTAATAACATAATATTTTAATTAATTTAAAATAAACATTATTAATACATTACCATAATATTGTTAAATAAATAATTCCTATTAAATTTTTAAAATTTTATAAATAATAAAAATTATTATTAAAATACATTATCATTTAATATCAGAAGCAGATAACTTACCAATGTTAGGTCAATTACAACAAAGTTTAGTGGAACAAGTTTAGGCCAAATATTTCTCGACAAAAAGGACAGAATGAATTAAAACCGCTTTTCACAATCAGACGCTCTAGAACACACTTGTGGTTACAATCTGTTCTTTGCTTCCTGTGTCTGTATACACACAAACTCGTACCAGACCCATCATCCCATTTGATCGATGGCTCAGATCATTCTTGGCCTCAACAATCAAGATTTGTCTACCAATGTCACATTCAGACAGGGATATTGGATGGCCGTTATCAAAGATTGGCAGGGGAAGTAGAACATCTTACGATATGCTTTGATGTTATCATGAGTGTAACGTGACCTTATCATTTTTAGGTGAGATTCCTTCTCAATAATGTTACTGGGTATGCTGCTTTTGTTTCCTCTTTTAGGGCACACTTTGTCATCAACTCTTGTGGAGTGCCTTCTCCACTTTATGTTTTCAAATTACGTAAGGATAACATGCATGAAGCACAAAGGAAAATGAGAGCTGGTATATATCCCGGAAGAAATCATGCAACATTATTTATGAATAAGTACAAAGTTGGTAACCACCCAAGGACAGATAATTAAGGGAACCCAGAATATAGGCTACGAAAATGTACAAGGACAAACCCCATGTCTCGCAATAGCCTCACTCCCCCAAAGCTATAGAAAACGACTTCCTACTTCCCCTCTATAAAATGTTTCAATTAATCAATCAAAGCTTCATTCCTTGGTTTTACGTCAATATAGCGGGAGGATTACCTGTAGGGCATCTTTGTCTGCGAGGACGCCTGGTTGTTTTCCCCCACCCTGTTAGGCTTCTGTCATCCAATCCCACTTCAACATTAATAAGCTGCTGCATCAATGGACCACAAGCTGTGGATGCTTGCAGTTCAGCAGGAGAGGGACTCACCACAGCTCGCCGTCTCCCCCTTGCACATCCACTTCTAGTCGAGTTCCTTCTTGTCAAACCTGGCCATGAATGACCTGTTGCCCTCATTATCCCTCCAAATGTCTGAAGATCTTCTGTTACTTCATGCCTTGATAAAGAAGCAAGGCCTGGAAGGATGTCCCTTTGGAAGTCCCTTCGCTGCCTCCCTCTCCTTGCCTGGCCCTTTCGGGGTCGATTTGGTAATAAGGTGGTTCCTGTTTCTTCAACTTTAAAGTTTTCGGGAACCAGAGGTTTGGGCATGTACTCTTCTTCTTTGGTCTCTGTCAAGTTCAATGTCATGGACTCAAAGTAATCAAACCCCTCCAAGGAAGAATCCTCATTATCCTCACCATCTTTGCCTCTCAAAACTTCATCAAAGTTGCTCGCAATATCATCTCCCCTAGATGAAACTATCTCCACAAACCAATTCAGGGGATCCTTTACAGAAACTTCAGATGAATTCCACGTCTGGTCATCAAAACGAATTTGGGAAGCAGATGATGAGATGGCAACTATTGCCTCTGCTGCTACTCTGACATGTTCATCCTGCAGAGGTTCACTTCTGCATTGAGATGATTGTAGAGGTGCTTCCAGTGCCTTTTGGGGATATTCTTCTCTGTCAATGACATCATCCTCAGTCTCTGGAACTATAGGGGCTTCCAAATCTATCCCCACAGTCTTCACATTGGAGCTCAGTATAGCTGGCATCAATGAAGTTTCATCCTCACTGACACACAAGTTCAAATCAATGTGTCTAAAACTGGCTGCCTTCACATCTGATTTCTTTGCAGTAAGCTCTACTGCTGCATTTTGTTGGTTCAAGTCAGCAACTGATGCATGACAAGGCAAGTTAATATCAAGTACTCTATTTTTCCTGTTTTCTTCAACTATTACTTCAGATTGAACTGGAATGGACACAGAGGAGGATGTAAGAGATGAAGATTCCTTCTTCGAAGTATGAGGCTTTTCAGGGAAAGGAAACCCAAGAATTTTCTTATTACTTGGAAAGTCATTTCTTTCGGCCCTGCTGACCTCAACATCATCTGGACCTGAACCTGGCTTCAAATTCTGCGTAAATATTTGGTTGTTTCCAATTTCATTTTTATTGACTGACTGATTCAGAGAAGATTGCAAGAAACTGAACTTCCCAACATTTAAATCCATCCCAGTACCAGCAGCCTCATTCTTAGAAGAAGGCTTAGCTCTTAGCCAAGGCAGGACAGCAAGATGGTCCTCATGCTTTCTTCCTCCCTCTCTGACTTCAAGATTTTGCGGCAGATGTGCCTCTTGAGAGCTGTTTGAAAGGATCACATTCAAGTTCACATTTTTTGCAGACTTCATGTCCATGCTACTTGAACCATCATAGAGCTTTGCAGAACCATGATTGATGACATGCTGAGAGGCAATATGATTATCATTACCATAGTTCCGACAATTATAGCCAATTGAGGGGACTTGAACCCAAGGATCCTTGGATCCTGATGAGGACCCATAGTAAAATCCATTTTGGTTCAACAATTCACTTTCAAAACTTGAGTTAGGTCTAGCATTGCTATTAAGATGCCATCCATTTTCAAAAATCCCAAATGTCTGAGCCGATGTCTGAGAACTCTGACTCAAGGTATTGGATGAGTTCAAAAATGGGCGCGTCTGGACTGACATGGGCTTCTGGCTTAAGCTACTACCAGGTCTTTCCCAAGGTGAAACTGAGCGAGGCCAAGAGCTGTACAAATCAGAGGCAGAAGCAATTGGATATGAAGTGGGTTTATTAGACGCTACAATGGGCTCAGGATGGTTATTGCCGGAGATTTCATGATTTCTTTCTGAGATTCCTAACCCATGAATTGTCCTCTCTCTGCACAGGTCTGCCTTACTTTGTTCAGTTTGCAAGAAAGTAGGAGGTTCATGAGCTTTGTTAAACAGCACTTGCATTGACTGAGATGATATAGAAGGCTTTTCATGTTGAAGACATTGAGAAACGGACTTCAGGCTGTTTTTACTGGGCCCTGCCAATGGACACATCATCCACATAAGAACACCATAACTAAATAGAGCGGTTCTACATGACATAAATGCAGAAAAAAATGGACCTGTAAACCAATATTTTGCGAGATCAATACAGCCCATATATTTTCTATTAATTCTTAACAATAGGAAAATAGCCTACGAGCTAATGTGTGTAAAGTAACCACAAAAAAAAAAAAGGGGGCACAATATAATGTTTTTGCACCACCCACAAAATATTATGGTTATCCACACTCCCACAAAACAAGATACTGTATAGCAATCAGGACATGGCATTCTATGTACTTAGGAAGTTGGGATAACAAAAAGAACCAAGGAAATTAATTGGGACCTGATGGAAAACAATTACCTGCTTCAAGCACAGGAGAAAACCACCTTCTACTATTTTCATTATTTTCCAAGTGTTGATTATTTAGAATCCCATTATTGCTTTCAAGATGGGAGTGCAGGGAAATTTCCTCAGGCAAACCTAGCAGCTGTGACTTCAGTCTAGCAGATAGTTCAGGGCCTTTAATATCACCATCAGGAGAAGTACGGTCAAGAATATCAAAATACACTGCAGTATTTGTTTCTTCAGTTGGAACAGGCTCATTCAAGTCAGCCAAACTATTTGTGCTCCTTAAATATGAATCAGATCTTAAAGAATCTTTCTGGCAGCCAGTCTTCTCACTGTCACCAACAAAAAGCTTTACACCGCTCTCAACAACAATTTTTTTACTTCTGTTAGGAAGATAACTTGATGTGGCATATATTGTTTCATCCCTGAACTGTTTGCCGTCTTCAGTGTCAATGTACTCATCAGCTGGAAGTTGAAGGTCAATCATCTTTCTCCTAAGCTTTGAAGGTCTAGACTCTAGCAACTCAACATCCTTAGAACTAACACCATTTTGAAAAGGTAAAGGACAAGCTGGTGTGTTGCTTCCTTTCATGGAACTCAAAGGGGAATGAATGTCTTCAACACCTGAAACCGATGGTCTAGCACAGACAGAGGTTGCCAAAGGGAAGCTGGGCATATGCCATTTCCGAGCATCTTCAGATGTGCTCTGAGAGTTCAAGGGGCTTGATGACAATGAGGACTCAAGACCTATCCGACTTTTATGGAGCTCTTTCCTTTTTATTTCATCCATCAAGTCCCTTTGTATACGGTACAGCCGGTGGAGTTCATACACCTGGATGAAGATTTTGAATTCAAACCCATTCAGACATTCAGAAAGCCAACCAAATACATAATCAGACAACATTCAACCAGACTTTAATTGAACCTTATCACAGTGAGGCCATACATATTTAAATTGCATAAAAAGCATCTTATAGATGCATTAAAAAAAAAATCATATGATCAATAAATAAATTTGAACAGAAATACCTGATTCTTAAAAATGGCCTCATGCTCAAGCATTGTCTGCTTCACTAAATCTTTATCATACCCTGAATATGCCTCAGTAACGGCTCTAGGCAAGAAACCATTGTAATACTGTCCAGTTGTCAAGGTTTTATCTCCATAATATAGTGGCCAGCTACAACCGTTAGAATCCTGATTGAGATCCCTCATTGGGTAATATAATGGCAAGATGCATTCACAGTGCACTTTTGTTCCCATTCCTAATAATCAATTAAGAAACATTACTATGAGAAATATAACACAGAGATGAATCATTGAAGTGCTCAACTACAGAAAGAAATAAATAAACTAGATTTCCTGAGAGAATTTTAATTAGTCAAGCTGCTCATTATAATCCTCAAAGCCACATATCAACCTCCAGAACATATGTACTCCGGCAACGGAAAATTATCCAAAGACTTAAAACATTAAAGTAGGAACAGAACTGACATATAGGAGGGGACAAAAACAAAAATCATCCCAGTAAGTAAGGTTACATGTCATCTATGCAATAAAGCATCATCAACAAAAAGGAAAAGAAGTTCCTTATATTGCAGAAGATTTAAAAGTTACTGGGATAAATTAACTAATGTTATTTATTAAATATGGTATGAGTTAATTAGTACAACGAGCCTGCATTTAATATTACTTCACCAAAGAAAAATCTGATGAAATGCAGCTCAAAGAATTAGAATTGGTGCTTCTTATTGACAGAAGAAGTCAACAGTAACCCAAGAAAGAAGAAACTATTTATAGTAGCACAAGAAGTACTAAGTATAAGATTTCTCAACCTTATGTTATTGCACAGATAGTTTGATAACCATACATAACTAAATCTCCAAAATGTCTGCTGAGGTAGATGACTGCACGAACTTTATCTACTTTAGAAGTTGTAGGCAACAAACGTATGCAACAAAATTATAAGATTTTATCTGTGGTTATCAGACAAACAAACCATTTCATTACTTGAAAGCCTCGATGATTCCTCAAGAAACTGACACAGTTCTACCAGTCTTTCACTTCATTTTAGCGTCAAACATTCTTAACCATTGCTACAAGAATCACCCACACAAAATTGAACTTTACAGTAAACTCTATACCAGAAAAAAAATCACCGTAATTTTTAACATCCCTGAAAATCCAGCACACTGACATTATTTCTTGGAAATTTTTCAGATATGCTGGATAATTGAGAAACCCTATTATCAAAAAGATCAAATACTATTTTATCCACTACTTTAAAAAAATGCTAAAATGGTGAAGAAAAATAACAGAACAGATCCTAAGTAGTTACAATCTTTTACAACTGACATGTTAGAATATATTAACAACAAAAGCTACCTTACCAAGAACTAGAATCACCCATCAAATCAAATTACAAACGAAGTAATCCGTAATACGAAAATTAAAGAATTAACCAATTATATAACAAGAAAATAAACAACAGTGAAGCGAATTGTTGAAGTGAGGGAACAAATGCATAAACCCAATCAGCCAAATCATCGGATAAAATATAGTAATAAATCAAATTAACCATAAAAGGATAAATAATTAAAAGAATATAAATGAATTTTACCTCAGACCCACATCCTCTTATCACCTCTCGTTCAAGAATCCACCATAGATTCAATCATTTGAACACAAGCTTTACATCACGGAAAATTCAGACTCCTAAACTTACAGTATCAAAACAAAATAAAAGCTCTCACAAAAAAATAAAATAAAATAAACTACAAATTATACAAGAAACAAGGAAGTGGGTATTTTTGCAACACCATTGAAAAAGCTTAGATCGTCATCTAGAAGGAGATTTCGATCTGCTGGGCCACTCTTCCCCCGTCTCTCTTCTCTTTCTCTTTCTCTTTCTCTCAACACAAAAAGTAAGCACACAAGAGTAATTTTTTTTTTTTTCTCTAGAGGTAGAAAATGAGTTTTATGATATATTCTCTAGAGAGAGAAAGAGAGAGATCCCAGATAAGAAATCTTCACACAAACAAACGACCTTCTAAGAACAAAGACACGAAATTTGTCAACATCCGGTCTCTTTTTATTCTCTGCTTTTTCTTCTCTCTCTCTCTCTCTCTCTCTCTCTCTTAACATCTCATTTTTCCTTTATTTTTTCCATTTACAAATTCATTCTATTTTCCAGGAAATGTAAAACAATTGGGCATTTCTGTAGGAGAGATCCTACAGCCATGATTAGTGTTAATTGTATTTCTCATAACCAAGCCAAGAAGTGGTTAGTGTCAATTAAGAGTAATTAAGTAATTATTTTGAGCCGCATCGAATCTTTTCCAAGTAAAGCAGTGTTTAATTGGCCAAAACAGCAGACAATAAGTGGGACCCGTGACACTGTGGAAAGTGTGGAAGGTTGAGATAATTAAATGACATCGTACCTCGAGTATAATTACGAAAATGGGATTCTGATTCTTGTGGTGGGGTTTTGGTTTCTGATTGGTTGATCCTCTGTGTCTCACTGTCGTTAACTTAACAGGAGAGAAACGTCTTAATTGTATTGTTAGTACTGTACTTACTGTTAAAAAAATAATAATAATAATAATAATATAATTTTATTATTTAAATATTATTAATATAATAATTATTTAATTAATAAAATAATAATTAAAAATTTATTATATCAATTAAATAATAAATTTTTTTATTAACTTTTATTTTTATTATTATTAATAAATATATTTTTTATTTTATTAATTAAATAATTTCATCTAATTAATAATATTTATGTAATATAATTATTTTATTAAATATTTTTTAAAATATAATTATTAAAAATAATAAAAATATACACGTGGCTTCCTAATAATTAGGGGCCTGAACGAAAGCATCATCGTTCTAAGGTCTATTTATTATAATGACAAATGTGGCCCATGTCATCCTCAACTAACTAATCACTGTACTTCAACATTGATTAATTCATGAAACTAAAATGAGGTTGCGAGTCAAGGAAGTTTAGATTCGTAAATTTGGAAATGGTCTTTGTCAAAAGGGAAATATGTGAAGGTTGTTTACTTATTTCTCATAGTCCTAACCAATTAAAAATTTACCTCATTATATAATTAAAATCTTCGCACCCACCAAATTTTAAATTAATAAATTTTTTACTGTTTTATAACAATATTTTATATTAAATTTAAATTAAAATTAGTAATCTCAATTTTGACTATTTTATAACATATTGAAAACATTTATGCCCACGTTTATCGCAAAACAGACGTATTATTATTTATGTTGGTTATGTGATCGTGATCGAAAATTGACCCAAAATTTCTTAATATGACTTGGTAGTTTCGTATGTTGCATGCGACGTATTCTTATTGTTTTAAAGAAAAAAGATTGGGAATGAAATGCAGAACCTGTGATGAGTACTTGAAAGGGTGTCATTTGTTGTGCATATAATTGGTATAAAACAAGTTGGCATACCAATAATTGCAAATTTAATAGATGTCAATGATGCTTGTAACATGGCAAAAGCATTGCCTATATTCATGGACGAGTATTGAAACTTTCCTATAACTTTCTATTTATGAAATATATTTTTAATTAAATTAATCTTTTTCTTAAATAATTATTAAAATAATATTTTAATTCTCATAAATTTTAAAGTTTTATAATTTATAGGTTTATATTGTTAATAATTGTTGTATAAAAACAAAATACGATAATCTTTGTATAAAAACAAAATAGGAGTTAGAAAAAAAGGCAATAAGAAAGTAACATTGTCTTCTTGAAGGTCAACCGCAATTAAACTGCCTAAATTGACCATAATACCCAACAACAAGGACTAAACTTGGAAATTTAAAAAATTTAAGGACTAAATTGTTATTATTGGAAATTTAAAGGTTGCTTAGATGTTATTTGCATATTGCTTCAATTTTAATCCCAAACTTGTCCGTACGCATCTCTTTAAACAAAAAATATTTGCGAAAATTCCCCACAAAACTCTTCCTTCTCTCTCTCTCTCTTTCTCTTTCAAATCCCTAAGCGGATCTGCGTCCATGAATCTTGGGCTTCTATACAACATCCATCCAGTTGCTTAATACCCTTCAATTTCCAACAAAATTACAAAACCACACTTCTATATTTTCTCTGACACAATTGCCCCTCCCCAAAAAGGGGTTGGGCCCTCATCTTTAAAACATAAACGACACTGTCTTTCTCGCGACCGGAAGATCGAGAATCTAATGCCTTTTTTTTTTTTTTTTAAATTTTTTTCCCGTCTTCCTCGAGAAAGTCACGATGTCCCCTCCCCGCCTTCAACGTTTATACCATATTTGTGTCTTTAAGGGTCAATTACGGGAATCCTCCCATCATTACGACACCTTTATTGTCATTCTACTTTTCATAATTTTGGAAACTTAACTCTAATTTACAGTAATTTAACTTTGAACAGTTGTAATACAATAATGAATCCGAATTTTTTACTGATTTTTATAATTAATAATAAATAATTTAGATTATTATGTATTAATATTTATTTAAATTAAAAATTAAAAAAGAATCATCGATGTACTATAACTCATAGAGTTAATACAAGTGGCATGAATGAGACTCACAAAATTATTTATTCCGTACATAATTTTCTATTCATGTGACATTGCGTGAAGTGGAGTTATATTCAAAGTTGGGTGGGAATCTGATGTGGGCTAGCCTAGCCTGCCACTTCATTGTGTTTTGATTGTAAATTTAAAACGACCTTGATGCCAGATACGGTGTCAGCTACAGGTAGGGTCCGTCATAAATGTTTTGTCACTTTAATAATATTTATGATGCCTTTAGTAATATATAATCAAAATATGTTACAATTAAAATAAATTAGTATTAAAATAATTTAAAATTTGAGTTAAAATTAAAATTAAAATATAAACTAAAATAAATTATTTATTTTAATTATAAAAATTAAAATTAAAATTAAAATTAAAAATTATTTTAAATTATTAAAATATTTTTAATTAATTTTTATCTCTGTTATTATTTTTATATTATAATAATTATGATTATTATTATTTAATAATTTTTAATAATAATTAATTATAAGAAGAATTTTTTTAATAATAATTATAAAAAATAAAATGATACTAATTATTATTTTTTATAGGTTTAAATAATTTTATTAAAAAATTAAGGATAAAATGAGTAATTTATTATTTTTATTATATATATATATATATATATTAAATAATAATAAAATAATTAATTTTTAATTTGAATTAGAGTAAAATAGACAATCTTAATAATAAAAATTTTATTTTCAATCTCCTATTAAAAATTAGATTTTTATTTTTAATGTGTGCATTTTATATATTTAATTTTTAATTTTATTATTATTTTGATAAATATATATTAGATTCTAAACTTCTGCAGCCCAATGCTAACGAAAGAATTATTGGATTATCAAATTTCGGCAATTTCATATTAAAAGTAAAATTAAAATTTTAAAATAAGAAATATAAAATTTAAAATAAATAATATAAAAAATATTTTAAATTTTTATTATGTTTGATAATTAATTACAATTACCTGAAAATAAATTAGCACGCGTTAAAGTACAGGCTCTGACTCTGTACCAGTAACCGTGTCAGAATTTGCGCGGCTCCGTGACGCTGATACCCGAATGCGGTGGGACCACCTTCTATTTTGTTGTTGTCAAATAATAATAATAATAATAATAATATTATTATTAATATTTCAGAAAACGAACACCGGGAGTTGGAGTGGGATCCACCCAATCTAGTATCAACCACAACATCACACCCACCCAACCCCTTTTGTCAGATATATCAGCTACTGCCGCTACCATCTTTGTTATCCTATTCTTCCCCAGTCCAACGTCCATTTCCAACTCACAGTCTCCCCTTTCCTTCGCTACTTATCACATTTACCCAATTCACTAGCGACCGCTGATTGGGTAGACCCTGCAAATTGAGGCCAATTCCTTGATCAAAGTAATTAATAAATAAATTATAAGTGAGATTACATTGTTTTATTGGCCGTTGACTGTTGCAGACAAAAAGCAAGCGCTCGGAACTGAAATCAATCGGCTAGTGGGACCTCGATTCCCCTGCCACCTTTGCCATCGTCGCAAGGCAGTTAAATCTTGTTCTACCATTCTCACGAAATAAACATGATGTCTGCCCTATCAACGCGACAACTGTCTTGGACCCGCGCCTTTCACCTTCTTCGTAGTGGACTCCTCCGGCGCCTCCACTCCACAATCATCCGTGGAAACTATCAGGCCGCACCCTCAAAAAATGGGAGAATTCCGCGATTTAAAAAATCAAGGGGGTTAGGCTACCATAACTTCAGGCCCACTGGGCCAAAATGTGAAGAGCTTCATAATGATCCAGCTCCGGTGTTCAATCTAGACGGCTACCCCGGATACTTCTGGCATGAATTCAGAGATGGATGTATTCGCCTCTTTATCACCGTTAATTCATTCCTTTCTGATCTAGATTTTGTCCTCGTGATCAGCAAAGCTCATGATTGCTGCTGGGTCAGCAAGTACATTGTAGGCCTTGTGTCACAGGATTTATGACCATAGACCCTACACTAATACCAGATTCAAAATCCTTTGTCCATTTCCGTGCCTTGCTAGATAAAGCCTATAGCCACGGCCGGAATCACTCGTCCTCCAAGCACGTTTCTCCGGCGACTCCTCGATCACCACGGCTTGTGTTGGCAAGTTGTGGAGATAACCTCGTACATGTCGTCTTAAATCAAGACAAAATGAAACGTGTGGCCCAAGAGATGCTTTTCATGTCATAATATTCGAAAACCTACTCCTACGACCCCATTGCTTAATCTTTTCCACTGATAAATTCAAGCCATGCTATGATGGGGGTACACGGTGCAGATCTTACACATTTATTGTTTCTCTGGCCAGGCTCGGCGTTCGTGCAGGCGGTGCCGGTGGGGCTTGAATGGGTGGCGGAGGTGTGTTTTCAGACATCGGCCAGGGCTATGGGGCTAGTATAAGAATTATTCTTGTTAGCTTTAAAAAGAAAAAGACTTTATTAATTTAATAATTAATTTTTTATTCAAATAATCTCACTACATTATCGAATAATTATTCAATTACAAAATATTATTATATGTATTTATTAAATATCTCGTGCACATATTATATAATTAGATGATTATGCGATGACACAATAAGAGCAGTCCAATTTTCATTTAAGTTTGTTAATAATGGTATAAAATACGTTCTGACATATTAGGAAACAGTTGAAACTCAATTTCTTGACATTTGTCAAGAGAAGGATGGTCCAGATTTAGGAATAAAATATGATATCTATCTGGGTTAAGGTAATTATTTTGGGAAAGTTGGATTTGCATTTCATTTCTTCCCTGTTATATCATTCTTCAGGATTTGCTTCTCTGTAGCATTGCTCCTGTAAACCTAACAGATTTCATTTACTGTTGCCGAGAAACCAAGCTTGAATCAGAATCTTCAGAAAACTTATTCTTATTACACCAATATACTAACCAAGTTTGTATGCCCAAAGATCAAAGTATGCGTGCATTAATTATGATGAAGAACAAAATAAGTTTTGACAAAGGCAGCCGGTTTTTTCTCTCTGTTCGTGTTCTGTCTCCACTTTACTGTCATTCCTCTTATGGATCTTAGCCGGGTGCAAGGTATGCATTAGCCTTAAGTTTCATACCTTCTCCTCTTTCATTTTTATATATATAACACTAGTTAATGAGTTAATTGAATAATTTAATTTATCGTATTTTTAAATTAAATGGAAACACAATAATCATCAAGATTAAACCAGTAATCCCGCAAAGAAGAAATGAGTTTATGATTCTCCGTATTGGTTACAGAAGTAAAAGGCTGGACAATGAAATTGAGGCGTGCACTTTCACCAACAGAATCAATCACCTGTGATCGGTCTCACAAACGCTATGATCTCTGCTCGATCAACGGTCCAGTTCTCTTCGACCCCACCACTTCCACATTCTTCTCAATAGTCCCCACCAACTCAACTCCGTCACCAAAATCCTTACAGATGAAAACCGGACCTTACCCTCGTAGAACAGACAAAGCGGCAATGTCCGGAGTCAAAGAGCTCGCCCTCACCTCAGTTTCTTCTATGAATTGACTGCTTTGTTCTCCTCTCCATCACCCTCAATTCTCACTTCCCTGGTCAAGATGTCATCCTTGTGATCACTGATTATCGTGATTGGTGGACTTCAAAGTACGCAAAATTACTTGATCGATTCACACGCCATCCGACCATCAACGTCGATAATGAAACTATCACACAATGCTTCCCATCAGCAATGGTTGGGCTAATATCGCACAGTCACTTGGTTATAAACTCCACATTGCTGCCAAACCCAAAAACCCTAATGGATTTCCAGGCCTTCCTTGCAAATGGTTACAGACAAGATGATGATAACAGTACTACATTGTCTCACCAGCAGCTTATTACAAAACCAAAGCTTGTTTGAATAAATAGAAAAGCAAGAGGTGGCCGCAGGCTTTTAAACCTGGAAGAAGTTGAGAAGAGTTCTAGGCAATTCGGGTTTGATGTAACGATCTTTGAGCCAGAACGAAACACGTAGTGGGCTGACTCGTTTAGTCTAATTCATGCAAGCCATGCAATGTTGGGCGTGCATGGCGCAGCACTGACGCATTTTTTGTTCCTTCGGCCAGACTCTGTGTTAATGCAAGTGGTGCCGATAGGAACACAATGGCTGTCGGGTTCGTTTTTTGGAAAGCCGGCTAGGGTTTTGGGATTGGAATGCATGAAGTATAAGATCAAACAAGAGGAGAGTAACATGACAGAAAGATACTGTGCTAATGACTCGGCGCTGAAGAACCCACAAGCTTTTGCTCGAGGAAATTGGAGAAAAACGCAAATATACCTGAAGAAACAAAATGTCAAGCTTGATATGGAGAGATTCCGGAGGTATTTGAGGGATGCTTATAAGAAGGCCAAGAATTTCATGGACAAGGTAAGTTAAATGGTGCTTGTATTTTGCAGGAAAAATTTTTTATTTCCAAAGATAATATCGGTTGGCAAAAAACACATGCTCTTCGTCTTTTTCTCTTCCCAATACCATATCTATCCGTCTTTGCATCGATTAATATCTACAGTACATGAATGCTGCCTTACATCTATATTATTTTAATTTTTATAATAATATTTTAATACTATTTATTATATATTTAAATTTTAAATATTATTTATTTTATATATTTTAATACTTTTTATAAATTACAAAATAAAAAAAAAATTGAATGCAAGGATACTTTCCGTTCCTAATATCAAATGGGAAAATATGTATTCATCAGGGGCGGTTCTATAGATAAAAAGTTGAGAGGTCAAAATAGAAAGGGCCAACCGGGCAACGGTTGTTCATGTGAGACAAAACTAAAAGAAATGGTGGCGAATGATTGTGCAATGGTTATATGCAAATTTTCTCGGAAGAAAAATGGTGTCTTTGTCAAGTTTCGAGCTGGAAATGCAACAACTTTGCCCCACCGTATGCGAATTGATCACCAAATAATGACAGCGTAGTTATAAAGCGTTGCCACCCCCAACTCCCTAGAAAAGATGGAACCCTTTGTCGATCTGCTTCTTTCAATTACTTTGCCATCTTTCTATTAGACATTCAGCTAAATGTAAGCCTATTCATCAGCATCATTCCAGAATAATAATCTATTGTTGGGTTAATAAATTGGTGTGCGGTCACACCTGTAAGTTGCATCGTCAAAATCGCTGAAAATCCTGCAACGCAAATAGACACCAGAAGCTGCTGGTAGGGACCAAAACTCAAGTCAAATTGCGAAAAACACCCTTGTCTTTATGGTAATTCTCAGATTACAATTTCTTCCAGTGCAATGAGCGCCGCAATTTTAACTGCACACTTTTATGTCTTGTTTTGTCTTTCTCTATGTATGAAATCTAATAGGCCCGGAGGAAGACAGCGTGCTTCCTGTGGTTGCGTTGTACTCGGATCCCTCGTAAGAGTTGAGTGTTAGAGAGGGATCTAAGGAGAGAGGAAAAAGAAATGGAGAAAGCACTAACAAAAGTGAGTAGCTTAAAGGTGGGAAGCTCATGGCTCTCGAAGAAAGCTAAGGAAGAACTCTCTAACATCGGTCAAGACATCAATGTGAGTTCAGTTCAGACTTTGTACCCTTAATCTCGTGTTACAGCATGCTTATCCTCGCTTTAATGATGGTTTTTGGTTGTTGATTTTGTAATGTGGCTTGATTGAGTGGTACCCGTTTGATGGTTTTGTGCTAATCTTTCAATGGTCGATTGAAATCACTAGTGGAGTGCGAGATCTATGAATTTTGCCTGAAAAAAGAATGAAATTGGGACTTGGGGGAGATGGGGGAAATGGGTTTCGGTTTGTTAATTGTTCTTTTGTTTGCTTAATCAGAAACTCTTATCTGTTCTGAACTTGCGTTTCCTTTTTCCGTGTCTTCATTCGATTCTTCTTGCTCTGTTTGCAATTTTTCGACTAATAAGACAATTCCTTATAAAATTCTAGAAATTTGATATTGAAATGGAAATTTGATGAAAAAAATATATTAAACTTTACATAAATTGGCTTTATTTGGTCTAAATTTGAAAAAAAAAAATATAAAGAGTAAGAAAGCCTTTAGATTTTTTTATGGATTGGATGAGGGTAATCTGATTTCTTCTGTATTCCGTTAAAGAATTGAACTCTATTCAATAAATGCACATTATCATCTTACTCAAAGTTAAACTTTTCAAATTTCCTGCTTGCTATGCATAAGTTTATTTTTGGTATTTGGAGTCATTACATAAATGTAAAATCTACATGTCAGCTAAGAAGTAATTAGTGATTGTTACCGTGCAAAATTTAAGGCAAAATGTTGTGAAAAGATGCATAATGTTTTAAACTTTTTCCCTGTGATGTACATGCCTTTCGATGGTTTTTATACCTTGATGAAATCAGATGCAAATACGAGCTACTGCAACAGCTGCGCATCTTGCTGAAATGTACAAGATTCAATTGTGTTTTGCTTGTAATACCGATTTTTGATTGATGAACATAAAGTAGCACTCGGGTAGGAGTCTTAAATTTCATTTATGAGTCTTTTCGGTATAGACCAATTAGGACTTTTATCATTTACTGAATCAGTATAAGCAAGAAATCAATAGCACAAGAGCTGGAAACAGGAAAAACTTACTTGTTCTAAAGGGTATATCATATTGTTTCTGTTTCTACCTAGTAGCCCAGCCTACCCTGAGAAGATTGCAACAGAAAGGACCATGTTCATCCTTTGATGCAAAAGTTCTGTTCATTGCTGTGTACCTTTAGATAGAATTCATGGTACTATTTTGTTTTTTTAAGTGCTTTCACATTCTTGCAGACTATCTCGATCACTGTTGAAGAGAAGGCAAAATGGATCTTCAACAAGCTTAAAGGTGCGGTACTATATTTTGTTTTTATGTTCTTATTTCAATTGAAAAAAAAAAGTACTATAGTAATGACAAAATGTGAATGTTACCATTATGTCACTTTTGAAAATATACTTTGAATACTACTTGCTGTTAATGGCCATAACATAAACTTACTTTACAAGTCTCAGAGAATGCATTAATGTCTTATATTCAATGTGTTCTGGACTTGGAATATGTCTTATATTCGATGTGTTTGGGATTTGATTCCAAGACCTCGTGCATGCCCATAGGAGTCTTATTAACTAAGCTAGTTTATATCCCCTATTGTTTGATCTTATTGGATATCTTATTTGCAATGTTGTAACTGATGCTAACGTATCTGTTTTACGACTATAGGAAAGCCTTCAAAAAGCTTGCCAGATCTTCTTCGAGAGCACAATCTACCACCAGGCCTGTTTCCCCAGAACACAATCTGTTATGAATTCGATGAAACAAAGGCCAAACTGACTGTGTACTTGCCTTCTGCATGCGAAGTCAGTTACAAGGACTCCTCTGTTATAAGGTATGCAACCCGAGTGAAAGCGATTCTAATGAGGGGAAAACTGACAGGTATAGAGGGAATGAAGACTAAGGTCCTCGTATGGGTTAAAGTCACATGTATATCCATTGAGAGCTATAAGTCCGATAAGGTTTGGTTCACAGCTGGAGTGAAGAAATCAAGGCCAAAGGATGCATATTTAGCTCCACAGAATGCTGTCAGAGTAGAAGAATTTTGAGTTTTAGAACATTCATTATCATTGTTGCTTCCCGGCGGGGGCGGGCTTAAATATTGCCTTTTGTATCTTTTGGTGGATTAGGCAGTAACACTTATTTGAGCGACAGATTCAATCTATGTTATTGTCCTTAATTTTGAGCCTCACGGGCAGCTTACATAGCTTATGTAGGATTTGGCAGTGAAATATTCCTTTAGTCTTCAATATTCATTACCTATATTTGCAGGAATGATGAAGCAATTTCAAAATTACAAATCAAAGTCATCAAATTGCCATAACAAACAAAAACCCATGTAAAATGAACAAGCTGAGCACTGTTAAATTGATTCAATTCTAAGAACGGTAGAAGGTTTATACTTTATAATAGCCTATGCAGTCTTAAACTAAGGGGAAATGCGATCAATGACTTCCCTTGAACAACGGTAGCGACTGTTAGTGAAGTTACAGCGAACTCAGATGGCACGAGCAATCATGCAACAACAGAAAGAAGAACATGTAATGCAGGTGTTGAGGGAAGAAGAACTGCAACCGAGGCCAAACCAGAATCTTGCCAATAAATCAGATGTCGATGATTCAGAACTGATATATTTCTTGGAGCACTATGACTATGAAATTGGAGTGAAAATACCTCCAAAAAAAGGAATAACAAGAATCATACTACCCCAAGCACTGGAGAGAAAAACCGCCTATATTTCGAACCTGGTTCATATTTCAGTTACGATGCGAGGCTTTGAGCTACACTATTTTCGATTGTAATTTTGTATGTAGCAATTTGTAAACTTCACTAACGTGTTTTCCTTGTTTTCAGCTGTTTTGATGAGAAGTCTGCGGGGTTCAGAAGAATCATGCATAGAAGATTGACAGGAGCTTTCTTTTTCTTTTTTAAATGAGAGAAAGTTTATAGAAAAAATGTCAACTCTTTGAACAATGTACTGTCGATAAAGAAAATTATTACAAATAAATAATAAAAATTGGATTTCTTCTATATATTGGTTGAATTTTGTTAAACTCACATGACTCCATCAAGTTTCCTAATCCGCTTGCCAAATCAAAGAGAGTTACTCCTGTTGAATCCGGAACAATCTCATATACCGAAATAATATTCTGAATAGTCAACAGGTAAATGATGCACCAATGCCAAAGGTTGGACTGGCTGTTTTGGATAACCTCGAGGAGGAAATGAATGTTATGCTGCAAGGTATAGTTCAATTCAGAATCAGAAGAATTTACAACAGAAAACACAAAACATGGTTGAATAATCATTCATCATCATTGCAGCTATCCCAAATAAAGGTATATATATATATATTTTTTAAGAGAACCCATATAAAGCCCCAAAAGCACATGCAAAGTTCAATGTGTTTGAACTTGAGAGTAATTGATATACTTTAGATCTCATGAATCTATTTATGTACATCTCTGTTTTTCCTTTGAGGGGTTTTATTTTTTAAGCCCGGGTGAACTATAGCTATGTCATTATGGCATTGTGGATTCAGCCTTTTGATAAAAGACATAAATTAGCACCAAAACTAGAATAAAAAGATTTTCCCTGGTCTTTTAAGAAGTCAAGTTTCATGCATCCCTTCCTCAAGAAAACACCAAACTTGTACTGTCTCTGTCTAGCCTGACTCTCAACCATATTCAACACTGAAGGACTAAGATATATAGCTCTTTAATTCAATATAAACCAAAGCAAAAATGGGCATCCTTAAAAGATGAGAGCTTATATACCTCCACGAATTTCAATTTGAAATCCAAATTTCTAAAGTGTTGTGCAACCTTATACTCCTCCCTAAGGTACTCACTAATTTGAGCATATTTTACATTCCTCCAAGCAATTTCCGATCCGAATAATAAAAGAGCACAAGAAGTACGATTTGGGATACATCTCCCATTTAAGGGGAGATCAATCATGGTTTACAAAAAAGATGAGAGCAAAGAGATTTGATCATGAATCATGATGTATTTGCTACACTGGAAAAGAGCTGGATGCTATCTCTCATCAAACACCCTCTCATAGAGAACAAGAATGGAAGAAAAAGATACAGAATAAAAGAAAACAGTACCCAATTTTTTTAAGACAGTCATGCATCATGTAATAATCACCGTGGGATTTACAGTAGGCATGTCAACTGTTATGACTGTCCATGGAAGCACACTGGACAGAAATTATATACATATATATAAGTTTTGGTGTCAGATAGAAAAATCTTTGTCCAGCAGAGAAATCTGAATTATAAAATGTGTAGTAAAAGAGACTTGAACCAATTAGATGCAAAGAAGTACCAAACTGTGTATAAAAAAAATGCATTGGCAAATACCTTTCTAAAAGACCCACTTTTTCAATTACACCAGCTAGATTCGAATTAGCCTCCCCAACAAGTTGAAGGAGCTTTGTCCTATCCATTGTGAAAGTTCCAGCTTCCTCCATTATACGATTTATGCCAGCAAACTCTTCAACCATACCATCAACCTGAGAAACAAAATAATCCAAGAACATTTCCAATAACATGGACAGTATCAGTATCCAAAGTCTTAAGAACAATGCAGTCTGGGCCTCCCTGCATGTCTTCAACTAACAGTGGCTTCTCTTTTATTGCATAATCTAATACAAGGATTCAAGAAGCAACGAGAAAATTAGTTTCACATACACCCAGAGCCTTTTCATAAGATTAACAAGAAAATGTGACAGGGAATGATGTATGCTCTGGACCTAACATGGAAGAAAGCTGAAAGTTAAAGTTGGTGGACGCAACAAATTACACAAGTGCAGTAATCACATATAACTATAGAGTATTTTACTAAAATATTTGTGTCTACAGCTAGGAAAATATCAAATGATAACAGAACATCAATAACTTTAAAACCTTTATTCAATGCACAAATATCAGAAGGCACATTATTTGAAAACAGACATACTTATCAAGCCAAAGTTCATTATAGCAAGAATTTGATTAAAATAGGATCTTCTTTAGGAAACTTACCATCTCTCCTCATCTTGGGGAGAAATCCAGATGCATGTCTTTGAATAATATGCAGGTGATTTTCAACTTCATGATCCTCAAAGTTGAACAGAACAGCAGAATCCTATTGGAACACTACCATGTAAGGAAAGTGGCTCACGTTTCCCGGATCTCCAAGTGTCTAAATACAACAGAAAATAAATAAATAAAGAATGAAGACAGGTGGTAACTAGAACTTTTTAGGGACAACTGGAAAGAAATGACCTATGTCGAGTAATAGATAGAAATAGTTTAAATTAAATCAGATCAACAATGAAAATCTTATCACATTGAACAACAAAAACCATGAATACATCATAAACTACAAATTGCAAGATATTACATGAATCAACAGCGTGCAAGCCTGAGAAAATTAACAAAACAAGGTTATGCTGCAAGTCCCACTTCCTCTTACAGCCACAAATTAACAAAACAATGAGATCAAATACATTTAAATACATCATCTACCTTCCTACTGTTAAATACAATTGAATGGGCCTTTACCTTCAAGCTTAAGCTTTTAGGTCAAGTGTCAAATACAGCCGCTATGACTATTCAAATTGACAAGACAAGTGATAGCATAAACTTTACTGACACGATATAAACAACCCAAACAGCATTTTGTGGATACTTACTCCATATAATGAGACAAATTGATTAGAAAAAAAAAAAAACTTTAGTTTAAACAGAATTAATATGATGATAAGTCTAACCAACCAGACTGAACAAATTGTTTCCTAATCATCTTATAGTAATTTCTGAAGGAAAATTGCAAAATCTGAGGACAGTATAGTTTGTTGAGCGAGAGGAAGGGGGAACAACATAGCTCAAATTTTCGGCTTGCATGCTCTTCAAATCGATGCTGCCAAAACCATCAATCCGAGAAGCCAAATCATCATGAAAAAGCAGAGCAATAAAGAAGAAGCGGAGCCCCAAAAGCAAAAAATTTTCTTTGTTAGTTAAATAAACCCAAGATGTTAATAAGGATGACGTGTGAACATCGCATACGAAAACATCTACTTTGTTAGAGAAGCTAACCTGGTAGAAAGAAGTTAAACTTTGACAGGTATTTTTCCAGTATCCTCGTGATCTTCAATCCCATAATCACAGAACCCAGAATCTAATTCGCTGAAGGAAACAGAGACACGAGATGGGATTGCAGCAAACTGTCTGAAGTTAAAGAAACTACGCCCGAAGATTGGAGAAAGTTGAAGTGGAAGATGTCTTAGAGGGGAAGAAAGGGTCAAGCAACGATATTTATGAGTTCTGGTAATGCGGTTGAGGAGAAAAGAAACAGAACGCCATCTAACCGTTCTCAGTGCAATGGGCTTTAGGCCGTGTGTTTGATCAATTACCGGCGTACATGCAAAGCTTTCTGTTATGTTGCTCAGTATCCGAGGACAACGTTGGTTTGCTCTGTTTGCTCCACTTTTCTGGGGTGCGAAGCTTAAGAAGTTGACTCCAGTTTGCCTTCTATGCATGCATTGTAAAATTTGATTCCATAACCAAATCAAACGGGGCCGATTATTAGGGACCCACTTGATATAAAATAAAATTATGTTTTGAATTAAGAAATTAGTATAAAATGGGGATCTTAATGTTATTACTCCATTGTATGAGACAAAGAGGGGAACGAAACAACGTCGTTCTGTTAGCGTCAACGTCATTACCGTAGTAACGCCAATTGTTCCCTAACACTCGAAGAAGCGGCCAAGCGAGCGAAAGTGTTACATTTGAGTGAGAGAGAGAGAGAGAGAGAGAGAGAGAGGGAAAGTTAAGAAAATCGAGAATGGCGATATCAGGGGACTTGAGGGTCGCCGCAACACTGGCTTCTTATCGTCAACACCCTATTCGAAGCTCGTTACCTGCTTCTAAGGTCCTTAATTCTTACCTAATCAGCTTATTGTTTTTATGTTTTTGTTAATTTATTCCCTCTTTTTTATATTGGTTTCGTAGAATCCGTCCAACAAGAACTTTATCTTTTGCTTACTTTCTGAGAATATGAAATTGGTTATTGGATTTTTGATTAATTGTTTAGGTTCGGAGTTAATTGCTTGTTGTGATTTATGTTTTCTGGGTTGTGTAAATTAAGCCTATTTATTTATTTATTTATTTTTGGTTCACTTAACAAATTTCGTGTGGATGAGTAAGATCTGATACGCTTATAGGTTGGTTATCGGTTTCTTGTACGTGAATAAACTGACTTATAGGACATAGTTAGAATTAAATCATAAGGGGTGGTCACTTGTCCATCTGCAGATGTTTGAGTTATTTGCTCTTCTGGCTTACTATTTTTGCAGTTTGTAGGATTAAATTGTAACAGTTGTGGATTGCCTTCAGTTTTAGTCCTTTTTTCTCCTGGTAGTAACTAGAAGCATAGGTAAGAATGCTGTATTGCATTATGCAAGTAGCTCATAAGAATTGTCAAGTTACAAGCATACTGAATGATTTTGGTTCTTCTGACCTTGTCATAGTTAAGCAATTAACTTGAGATATTTAGGTTCTATAGGTGTTGTGGTATTGGTTGTTTTTGTTTTAACAATATTGATAATGGAATGTTGGTTTTAGAGGAATCATCTGATATCGAGGATTTTGGCGTTTGAAATCAGTATGTAACGCGCAGGTAAGGTTTATTCCATGCTGACTTAGCAATAACAAATGACTACTTCACGCGTCATAAAGTTGTTTACATAACAGTGCTCAAATAATGCAAAGACACAATGGTGCTAGTTGCCATGAAACAGGTATAACTGGGTTAATGGTTGTAGGTTTTGATCATGGGTGGCTGTGGCTGTGGTAGAAGTGAGTTGAGAATTGTATTCGGAAAGTGATTGTGTGGATTGATTGTTCATTAACAAGCAATACTTTATAGAATTTAAAGTGTACTTTAAATATTTCAATTTAACAGTTATGTTGGTGAGAAAGGCCATAATGCTGACAGAGATGGTGGTGTTGCTTATGTTTTTTGTAGACTGTTGGTAACATTTTGGACAAACTGGCCAGTAGAGAACATCAGTCACAGAATGTTGACCAACATTTTGCTATGAGAAGGCTAAGAGAACCACAGTTTTACTTTAGAAATATGACCATATGGGATGTCCAGATGCTGCCTCTTAGTACTATTTGTTGTAGCCATTCATGATTTGTTCTGTACTGGGAAAAATTGGACTAAATCCTTTCCTTTGGATTCTTGGATTCAATTGAATTAAAAGTTTAATTTTGCAGGTGGCTTTTATTATGCAAGCCACATAAGTGTTCTGAACTCCAAATAAATTGCTGGCCACAACTTTATGTCCTAAATATGTTATTGCTTTATAGGTGGATTTCGCTGGTTTCCTGAATGGAGGATCGAGCATTTCTGAAACCGCACCCAAATGGCCTGGCATGGTTCTGGATAACCGTAGCATGTGCCAAGCTAGACGATCTTCGGGCATCTCAGGAGACTATAAGCTCTCTCAAAGTTCCATTAACCCAGAAGTCGAGGGCTTTCTCCTCAGTGCAATAAATATGAGCTTCTTCGAACGTCTAAACTTGGCTTGGAAGATAGTGTTCCCATCTCCGAAAACAAGAAGAAGATCTAATGCAAGGATTGCCAAGCAGCGCTTGAAGATGATTCTCTTCTCTGATCGATGTGCTGTTGGTGATGAGGCAAAACGGAAGATTGTGAACAACATCGTTCATGCTCTTTCAGATTTTGTGGAGATAGAATCTCAGGATAAAGTTCAGCTCAGTGTCTCTACCGACACAGATCTTGGTACCATATACTCAGTCACGGTGCCTGTACGACGGGTGAAGCCAGAACATCTAGATGCTTATGATGTCGGAACAATAGCAAATGTTGATTACAAGGATACCGGAGAAACCTCCGGCTCTGTAGATGTCACATTTGATTTCCTCGTACCAGAGGAGTGAATACTTGGTTTCTAAACTCCCAGGTGCAAAAACAATGTGTTTGCCCAGTTTGAGAAGTTTATGTTTGGGTGTTTGGATGATTAGGCCCCCCCCCGAGACACCTAACATTTCTGTATATAGATGAAATTTCCTGTATGATAATTGGAAAATTTTGCTCTTTTGAATTTCTTGTTAGGTTGTGTGTTTGGCTTTTCATCAGCAGCAAGGTGTATGTAACTCAATTCTACATGTTCGATGGTGTGTTGGTCCAAGCCTGGCATTTAATCTTTTTCGGATTTGCAGGCCAATTCAACCTAACTGAATTACTCAATCAGCGGCAATTTACTTTGTTGTTTCATAAATTAAAAACGAGTTCCAACGTAAAGAATGAACCTAAATCATGCAACATTTCACAAATCTATGTTTTCTCATCGAATTTGAACAGGTGGGATATTTTAGTGAGCAAGATGTCCTTAGTTTATCGCCAAAATCCAAATTGGGCGGGAACTTTCCGACTTTTCAGGTGCACAGACAAGTGTTCTGGGGTTTCAGTCTGTCCTTACCAGTAAATTTGGACCCGGATTCGTTCTTTCCCCTATCTCGAAATGGACAGCGTTTGTTTGGATTTCGAGATGCCGGTTGCAGACACGATTTCAAGGATCCGCTTCGCTCCGCAATGTAATACTCTCATAATTTCTTCTTGGGACTCGGTGAGCCTTTTTTTTATTTCAATGTTTCCAACTTCTGAAAATAAATTGCAAGAGATTGTGGTTTCGAATTTGATATAACCCGTGTTTTTCTGTTTGTTTGTAGAGTCTTAAATTGTGCGACGTGGATAGTTCTCAGCTCTCAGCTCAGATTGGAAGCTCCCACTGAGGCCGCACTTCTCGATTGTTATTTTCAAACCGACGCCGTTGCCTTTAGCACCGCCTCTGACGGTTGCATTAGAAGGTTTGTTTATTTCAATATCGCATTTGTTTGAGGTCTTGCTCCTAGATTTAGAATTTGATTGATAATTTGAATTACTAAAGAATAGAAATGAAGTGAAGGAAGCTGGTAATTTCCATTTTATTAACGTAGCTAGGAAAACATTTTATAGGTGTGACTTGAATTCGGGAATTCATGACACGATTGGAAATCATGACGATATTTCAAACTTTCTTCAATTTTCTGATGAAACAAGTAAGCCACTACTTCCACTTTAGTTATTCTGCTATTTCATTTTATTTGAGCTTCTTTCCATGAACATCTTTTTGCCAATAGTTTTCCATGATACAACTGAGGAATGTGCAGAAAACCCTTTTGCACCACTCTGTTTCAGATCTAGTATTAGTACTACCATGCCCTATGCTTCCAACAAATGGTGTATAATTCATTCTCCAGGGTTGTGGTAGGCCAAGTGGTTACTGCAGGTTTCGAGAAGAATTAATGTCCTTGGACACGCGCATGGGAAATTCTTCAACTTATGTGAAAATTCTGGGAGCGGAGGTGAAGTCCATGTCACTCTTGGGATTTGATTTGATGGTAGCCATTGGATCATCAGTAAATGTGTATGACCTATGTAACTTAGACAGATCTGTTCAATCAAGTGAATCACATCTGGACGTCCAAATAAATGTGTCAGTTCAATTCCTTATTCTATAGTTATTTTGCAGATATGCTTTGTCAGCTTTGCATTTTGTAAACCTTGTGGTTGTTGTGGATGGAGACTGCCTCATCTGAAAGCAGTAACACTTCAGTACAAAATTCCATGTGATGGGGAATGAATTCAGTCGCTGAATCTGTTTTATCACCTTGCACCTATCATGCACGAACAATTTCATATTTTAAGATTGGTCATGGGTTCAGAGTGCTTCAGAGCACTCAATTTTTCATATCAGCTTTGTGATTTTGAAGTTACAACCATATCAAACTTTCTTTAACATATTTCCATCAGCATTTAAGGAAGAATTCATGTCCATGCAGGATATGTTGTTGGATCAATAGATGGGTGGGGAGCAGTTGACAGCACTTATCGATCCAATTCAAATAACACAGGGTCAGTGTTCAAATTATATCACTTCAAATCATGCTTTACTGGCTAACTGTTTGAAAAGCTGAACATGGTAATTGGTAATTGTCCATTGGCTCAGTGCACATCCAATTTTATTTCTTTTGAGTTATATTTTGTCCTAACTAGTAACAAACTCTCTTCCCTTGTGAATTTTTTTTTTTTCATGAAGAAAACTCTTTGAACATACTTTGGATACTATTGTTGCATGTCCTAATTTAACTCGAAATTGAAGTGAATCTTCTTTGTTTTGATTATTGAGTACAGAACATCTATTACAAAGTTTCTAAACCCCACCATGTATTTGGTTTCAAGTTCCATGTTTTCATTCTGTGATGTGTGAATGACTATCCAATGTAGCATAATTATAATAATTTGCCCAAACTTGGAGCCAAATCTATCTCAGGATACACTAATATTTTATTTGATTGCCACGTAATAGGTTTACTTACAGATTTCAAAATCATTATGTTTGGGGTATTGAGCATGCCATTTGGTGTGGAGTAGACAACCATTGATGTTTGAAATATATTTTCAGTATGCTTGCGTACAAAGATGCTTGTAGGGCATATTATTTTATGCATCTCATACTTTGTTACAGATATACTTTCAGGTGTCATCCAAAGTCCAAAGATAGAAGGCATCATCTAGTGCCGGTGAATGATGTTGTGTTCAATCCACTGTATGTGTATTGCAATTTGCAGCTTCTTCTCATAGGTTTTTGAAAGTTACAGTGATGATAAGGTGTTTTTTTGTTTAGTTGTTTTGGTGCTTTTGTTACTGGTGATAGTGAGGGCTATGTTATTGCATGGAATGCTCAAAGTAGAAGAAAGATATTTGAGGTATATTCATCCCATTTGTAGGAAACTTTGCGCATGATGGTTCTCGAACTAAATTTATTGTTTTGATTGCTCATTATATAAAACTATTTGAGATTTTTAATCATCTGGAACTATAATATGGGAACTGATATGTATTGCTATAGCATATTTTATTAATATGGTAATGTTGCTTGTCTAGTTTCAAATTTTGGGGAAGTTTGAACGAGTCTTTATTGTCTTAACCATTTTGAAATATTCCAACAGCATCACCTAGTACAATAACCTGGGTGTCCCTAATTTTGCTCTAATATTAACAACTCATTTCAATCAATACACACACACATGCATATATTTCTTGCTTCTCCTTAACATTATCTTGCTTTCAGTTGCCTAGGTTCTCAAATAGTGTGTCATCTTTATCATACAACTCTGAGGTACAACTTCTGGCTGTTGCATCAAGTTACACTTACCAAGAAGCTACTGAAACGTAAGTTGTTCGCTTCTTTATCTCTTGTTCATTAAATCATTTTTCAGTTTGAGGACTGTTACCTGCAAATTATCACTGCATACTTAGCGTGAAATTTGAATTTCTAAGTATGCATTACTCTGTAATGTTGTGCCATCCTTAATAAACCATACTGCATTTAAAGAAGAGGGAAAAATTTTATTGCAGACTAAAGGGGCATGCAAACAAGTATGATGATAGCTGACGCAATGAGATTATTAAAATATCCTTTTAATACACAAATTTTCTAATTCTAATCTGAGCTGAGTGCCCGGGATGGAGGCTTAATCTGTTATCTTTGGGTGCAGGTTGCATGTGCTGTCGTGCACAATCAAATCTTGGTTAAAGAAATTATATATTTTCGGATCTACCATGCTTATTCCTCGGTATGTGATGGTCCACAAGACTATATACCCAGGTTTCCTGCCTACCACATTCCATGCTTTTGATGAAACATGGATTTTAGAGCTTACTATTATTTCAGCCCTTCACCATATTCTGTCTTTCCAAGCATTTAAACATGCACTTCGATGGCAGCTCTCTTGTTTGTTTCACTTAAAAACCATAAACCATCCAAAGTTCATGCTCTCTCTTTTGTCTCCGACTCTAGAGAGGATATTATGCAGTCTTGTTTTTGTGGTTTGCCATTGCCTATTTTCTTTAGTTCTGCTCTTTCTTTCTTTTTTTCCATCTTCCTCTTTACTATGCTTATTTCCAGATTATCTGATCCTTTGATTGTCACATTGCATGTTAGGTCCACCATGAAGAAAAGTGAAGGGCAGTATAGTGGTTGTAGCTCAATTAAGGTTGGCTGATGCCTGATGTTGTTGTGTGCGCTTGTTACAGAGAAGAACCTCCTCAAATAGTCGTACACAAAACAGATGACATCCAACAGGGATCAGCTTGCGTTGAAAGTCCAAGTAGGAAATGACCCTACAAGGCGTGCTTGGCAAAGAAGGTAAAGGCCAGCATCTATGAAGATGTTATCTACGCATTATTATCTTAGTTGCTTCTTCTGAAGATGCACTGTGGTAGCTTACTGATTACCATTACCCAAATTGTCTGCCGGCTACACCAAGATCTTGTAATCTGTTCTGTATTTCAGCAAAGACAGAAGTAAGCGTTTGTTTGAAGATCAGAGAACAGGAAGCAGGAAAGGAAGAATTAGATTACTAGAGCGCTCACATCTGCAAATACTTTTACCGATCAAAAAGCAAAATCCTATAAAATTTTATTCAACGATGCCCGGCTATGCTTACTGATCTCTCTCAGAGATCAGAGAAGTGCTGCTGATCACTTTTACAGAGAGCAACATGCATTTGGAGGACATTCAACACCTACAATTAAGCCTGGTAGGATTATCACTCAGATACAGATTAAAAGAAGATGGGCAAGTAAAACAGAAGATACCAGAGATATTGCAAGTGTGCCTGTCGTATAATATTGTTGTGTAAATTTATGTAATGTTCCTTACTCCTTTGTGATGGATAGATACCCACTTAAATTATTGGCCTTGTTCTCCAGCTTTAACCAACTGTTACCTACAATTGCCCATGTATTATTCTTCAGACCATCTAGGGTCTGATTTTATACTTTATAATTAGAAACGATATTTGTAAAAATTTAAAATAAAAAGTATAAATTTAAAATACTAAAATTTTTATCTTATTTTATATTTTTGTTCTTCATTTTAAGTGTTTTAAACACTAAAATTTAATTTTCATTTTTTAAGTGTATTAATATAAAAGGGGTTGTTGTTTTTAGATATAGATAGACACGTGCGCATCATAAATTCTTAATCCCCACGTGCTAGACCCCGACTCTCAGCGTCAAACCATCGCCACTACATATTTTATCCACACTAATCCGGACCGCACACTAACCCAATCCAACGGCCGAAAATGGCAGGCTTTCACAAACTGACTTTGTTAACAAACCCTAAATAAGAGTAGACTTCCGTTTTCCCCCACTCTCTTTATACAGATTTTCACTATAAATATCCAAAAACCAGAACAGAGTGTTCCCCTGCGCTGTTGTGTTTAATCTTATCCAATTTTTTTATTCGAGGCTCTTTCTCCCTCACTTTGTCAATCGCAGGATCCAAACATGTCGGACGAGGAGCATCATTTCGAGTCCAAGGCTGACGCTGGAGCTTCCAAGACTTTCCCGCAGCAGGCCGGTACTATTCGCAAAAACGGCTACATAGTCATTAAAAACCGCCCTTGCAAGGTGAGTTTTTGTCTCTCTATTTTTCAGATCTGGAGTTATGCCGATTAGTTTGGATTTGTTTATGATTTCTGTTTCTCTTCAAGTTTGAGATCTGGGTGGTTTTCAATCTTTTTTGTTCGGTTTGTGTTTGAAATGATATGATGTTACATGTTAGAAATTCGTCATAGATGTTACATCGCATCAGTCAATGATTAATATCTAACATCAGGTCATGTTGTGACCCAGTTTCAAATTAAGCTCAAACAATTTAAATATCAACTTGGAAGAACCAAAATTATGTATTGTAATTTTTTGAATTCTTCGTTTGTTCAATTCCTGTTTTGTTATTTGGAACAGGTTGTTGAGGTTTCAACTTCCAAAACTGGGAAGCATGGTCATGCTAAGTGTCACTTTGTTGGTATTGATATCTTCACTGGCAAAAAGCTTGAGGATATTGTTCCATCTTCCCACAATTGTGATGTATTGACTTCTAACTTTATACTACTTTCCTTATTTTTCTTATTGTTCAGATATTGACGTGTTTTTGCTGTGTTAGGTTCCCCATGTCAATCGCACTGACTACCAGCTGATTGATATTTCTGAGGATGGATTTGTATGTTCTTACTTTTTGTTGGGTGAATTGTTTCTTCATTGTAGATGCCAGTAGTTAACATGTTACTGTTGATAAATTTCAGGTGAGTCTGCTGACTGACACTGGTGGCACCAAGGATGACCTGAGGCTTCCAACTGACGAGAATCTGCTCACACAGGTGAGTTGATTTGATTTTCATTTTTACAAGGGTCCCTTAGTTGCATTTTCTTGTAAATTCTTACAAAAAAATCTTTTCAATTAGTTATTGAATGATGCCCTTTATTTCTTCTATTCTCTTCTTGTAGTGGCTCAGTTCTTTATTACGCAATCTAATTAGCCATATTAACACTTATAATGTGCAACTTTACATGTTTTGGCCAAGCTAAGTTTAGGTTATAGCAACTCAATGGCAAAAGATTTGACTTTGATATATGCTGTTTGTACTACTGTCATTTTGCATGATTGTGATGTGAACAGAGCATGATTCTAGGGATTAGAGTTGTGCATCATTGCGCAAGTTTCATTACTCTGCAAGTTTACTGCTCTTCCCACCCAAGCAGGTAATGCTGCTACCATGTTGTTCATGTTGTTTCTTTTGTGTTTTTTTTTTGCAGATCAAGGATGGATTCGGCGAGGGGAAAGATCTGGTTGTTTCTGTGATGTCTGCCATGGGGGAGGAGCAGATTTGTGCCCTGAAGGATATTGGCCCAAAATAAGCTACCTTTACTTGATTGAGAATGCGAGGGCCTTAAGAATGAAATGGATAATGGTTTAGGGGTGTCTGGTTTTTGAGATTGAGGGGTCACCATCTCCTACAAAATGACTCTTTACCATATTATTAATTGGTTTTTATAGACAGCATTTTTGTTCTGTTTGATTATCTACACTTGCTTTAAAGCTGAAACCTGGTGTTCTTGGTGTGTAGAAGGTGTATCTGCCGACAAGACCATATTTACACTTCGAAGAATATGTGTGTTGTGATTTCAAACATGCAATTTACATTTTCCATTTTCTGATTTGCTTATTGGTTGTAATCATTCTGCATTTTCTTAGTATTTAGTTTCACTGTGTGAACTTATTTCCGGATAATCAATTACTTCCAACATTCAGCAGTGAGGTCCCGGACTATTGGACCTTCTATCTTGAAAAGCGGACAACTGTACCGAGTCGGTCATCAGGAATATTGTCCCGCAGTTCTCCACTTGGAGCCTTCAGGGAGTGGCCCGTAGCTGCCTGTAAATGCCAAGTTACTGCCTTCACAATGTAGACATCAATACCAAGTTTAGCAGTCATCGCAGCCTCTGATATCCTAGTTGTATCAAGGGCTGCCACGGTTGTTTCAACTGCTAGGCAGCTAAAAGTTCAGCAAGCTTTAGCCGGTGAACTCGCAGAGAGACTGGATAGCTTATTAAACATTTGGATGCTTTGACTATATGCTGCCGCCAAGCTATGTCGCCAACCATTCTTATTCATGCCCAAAGTGTTGGTTTCTTAACCGACCAGTACCATCTTCACCCACTGCTATTAACTACGACAAAGGGATTATCAGTCATAAGTAAAATCTGGGGCCTACAGTGAGTGCTCAACAATCTTCCTCAAAAGAATTGCCTCCAGTTCTGTTGGTGGACGGCCCAAAACATCTGTCTTTAATCCCCATTAATCGGATAACATTGATTGACCGAATTTCAGATCTGACAAGTTTTGTATTTACTGTAAAATATCCCTGACATGGGAAGCCTGGGAACCCACAATGAACAAGGGTGGAAGCTTCATCTGTGTCCGAGATACAAATGCAGATAAGGAAATTGCGTCATCGACCAAAAAGAAGAAAAACATCGTATTCCAGGCTTCGTGTGTGCTGCCAGATGACTTGTTATCTCCACCCGGTGCGGTGCGTACCTGACATAAATAACCAAAAACTGTCGGTTCCAAAAACAGAGATAAAAAATCTGACCACTTATTCGATAACAAACTTGCAAGTCGTCCACTAGTCTACTGCATCTCCATGTAGAAACTACAAGGTAGATTACAATCAACATCACAGTGCAATATTTCACTGGAAACTCGTTAAAACTCATCTTTTCAAAATCTGTTATTTGTTGGCTAATTATCGAGGTCAAAATTAATCTGCAGATAGAACCAAGAGAAAATGTGTGCTTCCACCATCTCACTGCTAGATGTTATTAATTTACTGTAACATGTATATGCTGCTATCACATGAAAAAACATATGGCGGGAATCCAGTTAAAGCAATCATACAAAGTAGAAAAAATTCAGACTTCAAAAAATAAAAGGGAATTCAATTAAGAATAAATTTGAACTTACATGAACAAAATCAGATTCGATTGTCTTGGCCACAGCTGACAAATCAGTTGATGCTACCAGAGGAAACATAAGAGTCCACCCTTAGAAAGAAAAATTGCTCCATGGAAAAGGAACATTAAATGAAAAGCAAGTTCTGGATGCATCCACTGACAATGAGGTAGGGAAATTGCTCCACTTTCATACAATCTAAATACAGTCTTTCTGGATGCTTCTAACGTTTCTCTTAGAGTTAGACCATCTGCATGAAAAGGGAGGCATCCCAATAGAAGGAATACTCTCTGCAAGAGAAGCAAAACACTGTTATAATGGCGTGCTCCACTTTCACAGCCAGTGAGTGCGGAACATAGGGCTGGCTAAAAGGTAAAAGCAAACATAAAATGCAAGGAAATTTGAGACTATTTCATCGTAGCGGATCCAAAATTTACATTATTCTCATCATGTACTAAACACGGGGAACCCGGAACACTACAAGCAATTAAGTTGACGTATAATGTATATGAAGCATTCTTACTGAAAACTAAAAGAGCAAAACTCCAGAGAAAAGAAAAACAGTGACAGAAAAGGTAGCTATCGGCTTGCAGTAATAAACATACAGAAATTCATGTGGCTACAAAGCCATACTTCACAAGAGTTTGTTCCAATCCTCCTTTGTGGATTTGCGGGCTTGACAATGCCCAAAACCAACACAACAGAGAATGTAATCAGAACCAATTGCACAACCTCATAAAACTTCAAGAATTTAAACATCATTCTATTCTGATTCAAATTCACTAAGAAGCTCATCTAGCAAACCTTGCTCCATGAACTTCCATACTTATCTGTTCTTCCAAACTATCTACATTACAACAAATTTCTGAACTTCCAGGTCTCTTGCTCAATTCACCCCAACAACCTTCCCAGAACAAACCAAGCTTTGCCTCAGATGTGAAGAAACTATCTCAAGATTTTCTTCATTAATTTTCCCTAATTCATTTTTGCAAGTAATTCCTGCTGCTTCTATATTTGTTAAACAACCATTTGCAAAAATATTAGTAATGCATTATTTAAGATTGATAAATCAATGCCACTGAAAGACATAGCACTTCTTAGAGCCCCTTGTCAATGGAAAACAGCCAGTTTTTCCATATCCTCTTCATAACTGTAGCCAAAAACAAATTATTGTGATCTAGCCAAATTTCCCAGATATCAAATCCAAATATAAACTCAAACCATATCATGAAATCATCAAAACAAGTTAAAATATAAATTGGTCAACCAAACAAAAAAAATGTTCCGAGAGTGAATGAATTTGATGAAGAGAATAAACAGAGAAAAGAATAAGAAGACTGACCCAACTTCACTACGCAACATAGCGGTTTGGTTGGATTGACATCGGTCGTAATGCTACCGTTAGAACCCATCTGGTGTGCTTGGTTTGGTTACTTTCTTCTTCTGTAATTTGGTCAGCTTGCACTTGCAGTGACTGGACGACGGAATCTTTTAATCGACCCGGCCCATTACTAGAGTAGAGTGGACCTCTCCCTTACCGTAATTAATAATTCCATTCTTCTTTAATAATTGTACTTATTGCATCCTATTCCTATAAACAAATAGTGTTTGGTTGTTAGGAAAATGACACATCAAACGTTATCCAAGCCAGCAAACACTTGGACAATCAAATTCAGAATTGGAGTTTAGGGTTGGCATGTCTAATACCATAAGTTTTGCCCCTCGGACAAACTGGCATTTGGGATTGAAATTTTAAATATCCCAACTTGTAATCTTACACGTAATGTAACATCATGTGATTTGTGCACGTCTTCATCTTGACTTTCTTTCTTTGGGTTGTGGTTCTCATCAACTTACATGTTTCAATCTCACAGCACACAACCCCCTTATCACGGATTAAAATATTACCACCAAGGGGGTCCGGTGCCGTCCAATCGGCCGCTGCCACGCAAAGAAATCTGGTAGCCAAATAAAATTCAAAGATGATGTTATGAAATCCGTGGCAACACGTAATCAAATTCATGGCAAATGTAAACAGAATGGCCGCCGGCTGCAACTGCGGGTGTTTTTGAGGGCATAATTGTCTTTTCAACATTTTACAGGTAGGCTGTTGTCCAATCAGATTGTTTCGTGGTACTTCGTCTAAGCAAGCGAGAATCAGAGAAAAAGTAAGAAAGAGAAGAGAGAAAGGAGAGAAATGTAAGAAAATCGAAGCGAGAGCTTTTCGGTATGTGGGGGCGTGGACTTTTTACTGAATCCCAGATCCGCTGAACCGAAAGCGAAGAACCAGAACAAGCTCAAAAGACAAAACGACAAACCGAAACTAAGAGGAAGAGGAGAAGAGACGGCTTCTGTTTAGTTTTAGTTTAGTTCGGTTCCTTTTTTTTTCCCAAATCTAATGGCTGGAAATGAACAACGAGCGTCAACGACATCATCAGCGCCGTCAAAACCGTCATCGGCTCCACCACGGCCGACAATCACCCTCCCTCCACGTGGCTCATTCACCGAATCGATGTTTAATTATGGCGGGCCCGGTTCGGGGTTGGGTCTGGGCTTCAGTCCCGGGCCCATGACTTTAGTTTCCAGCTTCTTCTCTGACTCCGACGACTACAAGTCTTTCTCTCAGCTGCTCGCCGGCGCCATGGCGTCCCCTGTCGCTGGCGGACAATCGAGACCGAGTTCGACGGAGCATGGGGAGAGGAGTTCGGGTGATGGCGTCAGCGGAGGTGTTGACGGGGACTTTCGGTTCAAGCAGAATAGACCGTCTGGTTTGGTGATTGCTCAACCTCCGCCGATTTTCGCGGTGCCACCCGGGTTGAGCCCTGCCACGCTGCTTGACTCACCCAATTTCGGTTTATTTTCGCCTGCTCAGGTAATTAAATCCAAAGTCTGTTTGGCTAAAGCTTATTTGTTTTTCTAGTTTGAGCATGTTTAGGAAAGTTTTGAAGTTTTTATTCGTTTTAGCATTAAGTTTGTAATTATTACTTCAAATGATGATATGATGTTTTGACCTGAAGGTGGTTCTACAGTTTGACTTGGTTTATGCATGATTTCTGGCGTAGCTGACTCTCTGTCAATGGAAATTTAAACATTTTGTTTAATTAAAATTAGCCTGATAAATGAGTGATTTGAGATTTAATTTTCCTTCAATACCGTGATCTATTAGCGGTCGGTTTCCTTTTTGGGGGTGATGATATAAGGAAAATAAATTTATATAACTGGGGTTCTGGAGGTTTTTGCATTTGGAATGTGGAACTTGGATTTGGTGAAGAGAACATGTATATGAGAAGGATGGTAAGGAAGAAACATGAGCTTGTTGAAGTAAGTCTAAATGACTAAGTATGAGGCAATGATTCAAAGAAGAAACATGAGCTTGTTGAAGTAAGTCTAAAAGACTAAGTATGAGGCAATGATTCAAAGGTTACAGGGAGGAAAGAGAGAGAAGTGTTAGCCATTATTCTTTGGAAATGCACCCTATAATTAGGAAATACGTTCGTCTCATGTTGTTTTGTTGATTATTCAATTAATCTAAATTGCTAACAGACAGTATACTGGATGTCTAGGTCATGTTCTAGTGGGCATTTTTATCAATATCAAGCAAAACATTTGGATCTGATAGAATTAGAAAAGCTGTTGGTATTACTGATCTTGGAGATTCAGTTGGCTTGCTATGAATCCTTTTCAACTCCCACATCCAAAATATAAGAAAGTTTGCGCAACTTTAAGCTAGATAGATAGGTGAGAAATTCTCCAATCTAGTCACAGCGATATTGCTAACCAATAATGGAAGAGGATCAGCTTTCAGTCATAACATGAGGACTGAAGATTGAATGGACGAGTGATAACTCGTATTTTGTTGAAGCTATGTAACATTCAGTATTTTGTGCCTCATCTGTGTTATCTTACTCAAGTAACCCAAAGCCGATACATATATCTATAACTAAATTTCTTGATTCATGGGATGCAATGTAGGGACCCTTTGGAATGTCACACCAGCAGGCCCTAGCTCAGGTCACTGCCCAGGCAGCTCAAGCCCAGTCCCATATCCAAATCCCAGCAGAATATCCGTCTTCTTTATCATCAGCACCTCCAACATCTATGAGAACACAAATTCCATCCTTTACTGCCAATACAACCACACACGAACAGCCACACTCAATGCCACAATCTAGTGTACAGATGAAGGAAGCCTCAGACTTCTCTCATTCTGATCAGAGAACCCAACCTACTTCATTTGTTGTTGACAAGCCTGCTGATGATCTCTACAACTGGCGAAAATACGGGCAGAAGCAGGTGAAGGGCAGTGAATTTCCTCGAAGTTACTACAAATGCACACATCCTAATTGTCCTGTCAAGAAAAAGGTTGAACGATCTCTAGATGGCCAAGTAACTGAAATTATCTACAAGGGGCAGCACAATCATCCACCACCTCAATCTAACAAACGTTCCAAGGATACTGGAAACTTAAATGGAAACTCAAATAATCAGGGGAGTTCTGAATTTGCTATCCAAGGTCAAAGTGGAAATTTGAACAAGTTGAAAGACGTTTCTGATTATTCCATGTCTAAGAAGGATCAAGAATCTGGCCAGGTTACACCCGAAAATGTATCTGGCACAAGTGACAGTGAAGAAGTGGGTGATGCTGAAACTGGTGTAGTTGAGAAAGACGAAGATGAGCCTGACGCCAAGAGACAGTAACTTTTTATATCTGCTGATAAACTTGGGCTCTTTACTTATTTGTTTGTTTCATTTTTCTAATAAAACCTGTTTCACAGTTGCAGAAATACAGAGGTCAGAGTTTCTGATCCAACCGCCTCACATAGGACTGTTACCGAGCCTAGAATCATTGTTCAGACCACCAGTGAAGTTGATCTTTTAGATGATGGTTACAGATGGCGCAAGTATGGCCAGAAAGTTGTAAAAGGCAATCCTTACCCAAGGTACTATATCTTTTCCCTAGTTACGTACTAGTAGTTGAACATAATTGTAATTGTTTGCTGAAGCTATACTAATTGAGAGTTACTCCAGCCATAGTGATTGTTCACTGGTTTAGATTCCTATTTTGATGTTTGGCTGTAACTGAATATAGACCAATCGAATTATAACCCCAGTGTTAGGTTTTGACAAATCTCTAGCATTGATGCCATGCTTTGTTTGTCATAATCTGTTATCTTTGTCAACTATCTTCTTCTCCTTATTTTTAAAAGTTTTCATTCAAATTGAATACTTGGTATGCCAGTAATTGAAATACATAATAGTCAGAAAGTGAAGAAAAAAATATATAGTCAGTCTTACTTTTTCAGCAATAAAAAGCATCTTCAATCCCCTGTGGATGGACAGGAAAGGCATAAATTTTTCAATGTGGTTATCAGTATTTCTTGGGGAAAACCCAAATTGCATGCATATCTTGCTAGAGTTGTTGAACTCTGATATCGTGTGTTGTTGATGAAAAATGTGTTTCCGTACATTGTGTTATGTCTGATTTCTCCCTATGAAAATATGTATTTCTACTTGCAGTGTTTTGATACATTCTTGATGCATATTTTTATGATTTACAGGAGCTACTATAAATGCACAACCCCCGGTTGCAATGTCCGTAAGCATGTTGAGAGGGCTTCCTCGGACCCTAAAGCTGTCATAACAACATATGAGGGCAAACATAATCATGATGTACCAGCTGCTAAAAATAGTAGCCACAACACAGCCAACAATAATGCATCACAGATAAAACCAAACAACACCAAGGCAGATTTAGGGAACAATAATCAACAGCCTGTAGCACGTTTACGGTTAAAAGAAGAGATTTGATGTAGTTTCTCTGAGTTGCGGACATGATAAGAGGGCAGAGGATAAGTAAGAAGCAAAATCTGCTATGAATTGGGCAAAAGCTGTAAGTCTTCTTATTACAAGTCCGTTTCTCACACTCATGGCCACTGTTTTGATATGGTCATCTACATTTCACCGTAGTGCTAACATACAAAAAGAAAGAGGAAGTCGAAAAAGAAGGGAGGGATTTTCAACTCAAACCAAATTGATTATTTTGAGTTGGGAGGCAATAGTGTAATATCATGTAGACTAGTTGGCATATTGTATTGAAATTTGGTTTATGCATTCTTTTGTACATGGAAAATACATGAGTAATGTTGTTTTTTATAATTTTTTTTTTCACCAATGTTGCATTTGGTCTTCATGTTTGATTGACAGGATCTCCTTTATCCTCTAATAATAAAACTTGCTTTTTAAAGTTTGTCACTTTCTGTGCTTTTCCTATTCAAGTATTCGGTAGCTCCCAGATAAAGCATTCCCAGAAAATTCCAATGACAGAAGAGTCAAAAGTGAAATCTTACTGCGTTACTTGGAAACGATGGAGGAGAAAAAGATCTTTGCGTTCATTGATATGTTTGAGCGGCCCAAACGCTCAGCAAAATGGGGAAATGAGATGTGAAAGAGATGATAACAAATGCTCAAAGTTTGGATATTGTGGGGAAGAACATTTACTTTCCATGAAAAGACCTTACTGCCGATGGTATGGAAATTCTGGTCACATAAGAAATGGAGAAATGTATGTACACTAGGAATTCGAATTGAGAGAGGAATTAGTTGAACTATTTATTCACCAATTCATACATTGCTAATCTAAACCTCCAAGCTTCAGAGGAATTTTAACTTTTGGATTTAGAAAAACTGAAGAATATTCTCCTTATCTTCTGCCCATTTGTCATTCACAGAGAGACAATGAACGAGGTAGTCCAACTTTTACAAAATACATTCTCTTGGTTCTCGTTTGCCCGAATTTTCGACTCTAAATCTCATTAACCTTCAGCTGCCTCTTGATATAAAATCTTTATTGTGTTACAATGGTTGGTATTTGGCCATGATTTGCAAAGTCAATCTTGTTCAAACGCACACAGCACAAAACTTGCTCAGGCAGCTCCTCAGGTTTCTGTGCCTGTCAACATTGTTAAAGAAAAATTTGAAGCTACTTTTAAAATAACAGACAACTGAGAACATTTCCTGGAGCAACTATGAGTGGCAACATGTAACTGAAACTGGATTATATCTGCAATAGGCTTCCATATTTTGCGGCATTTCTAACCCAATGTTAAGCGGCAGAAAAGTATCTGTACCTGAATAGTTAAACCCAGATCAAGTATCCCTTCCTTCAAACGATCTCGGAACGATTCAAATCCTTTCCTAGATATGTAGGAAAACCGGTGGATATCCAGGTCAATCTCGAAATAGTTGGGTCCCTGGAAAACAGAAGGCAGTGTGATGTTGGTCGTTGGCGTCATATATGAAATCTGGTGAAAATTAGTACTTATGGATGAAATGTTAAAGTGAGAACGAGAAAGAAAACTTCTCATTACCTGAAAGAAATTGTGCTGAGGCCGCGAAAGCACTGGCTTATTGTTATATGCCTGTATAAGTTTCCTTTCTGTAGAACACAACTGGAGATCCTCTGGATTAACCACCCCAGCCAAAATTTTTAACCTTTCTCTGAAAGGAACTATGGAGTCTTTTGCAAACCCTCTAACCTTTTCCATCTCATCTTCGACAAATCTCTGCAGCAGAACTCACATTAATAAGCTTGTGGTTTCTAGGAAGCAACACCATGTAAAGAGAGGTCCAAAAATTTGTGTGCAAGTACAGGTAGAAAAATACCTTGATACTGTCTTGAAAATGAGCAGATATATCTTTGTTAAATGTCTCCGAAACTCTAAAGTATAAAACAAGGCTCATGCCTTCCCCATCAGATTCACCAAACATACAAGCAGGATATGTAGGCAGCTGCGGCAAGAACACTCAAAATCATATCGTGATCAGGCATCAGTGGCAACGTAGTAACTAAAAGAGAACAGTGAGAGAACAAACCTGTATGTTAACTATAAAGAGTGAGGGTATTTTCTCATTCGTTTTTACTTGAGGAAGTTCAAGGTGTTGAGCAATGTGATTTATCTTCCGTGGGCAGGCAAATAAATCAACACCAATTGGTTCGTATGGACTGCAGTTTGGAGCTGGAGTCTTCTGTTTGTCTCTGCAAAATAAACTTTTGAGGTTAAGATTGTTGCAAGAAAGAGAGAGCGGAAGGCATCACAATATGCTATAAGGTGGAAAAGGGCAAGTAAATGACGTACCTGAAATAATTATCGCCACGGAGTTTAAAAACTGAAGGCGAAAGCTCAGACCAGCTTCCTGGAGTTGGTTTCTCTCCTGTTGTACATGGAACCAGAAGTCCTGCTCTGGGACGGTGTAGATATCCGTCAGCTTGACCTGTTCATATTCTTGTACTTTCAGTAAAAAGCAGTGCACGTATATTTCCAAATGATTGTCGAAGAAAAATTGCAATTAATTCGATTAAAACTAATTACAATGTGTACTTACTACAGAATTCAGCTGCTGCTTCTCCATCATAAGATTTCTTCTTCACAGAAAGCATGATAACTGTGGATTTCTTTCTATTATCATGATTTTTCTCTCCGGAATCATTTGTACCTTTGCCTTCCTTCTCTGTCTTACCTCCGTCTACTTTAAGGTAACTTTCATAAAATTCCTCATACATAGACCCTGTATCTAGAAAACGTGATGAAGTTTCGTATTGAAGCAGTTGACAATTTGGCATATGGCCAACTGTGTTACCTACTGAAGGAAATGTATCTGATAAAGAGAAAAGAAGAATTCGCATTCATTACCAATCGAAAAATCACAGCTGAATATTTACTTAACGACGGTGAGATGCAGGTGCATTACCTCCACGAACACTAATGTAGTCTTCATCTGAATCAGAATCTATAATACTAACTGAATCATACCATGCTTCTTCTTGGCATATTCCTGCACGTTATTCAATCTATGTACTCAATTTTCAGGTGATTTACTAAGAATTTTGTGTAGCTAGCAATAATGGGAGAAAGAAACGTACCACTTGCATCAATTTGACTGTGGTTCCATTGCATCTGGGTGACATGATAAGTCCTGTTAGAGACCTCAGATCTCTTGCAGGTGGTTGCAGCACCATTTTCAAAATTGAGATGCATAAACTCGCCAACAGAAAAATCTCTTACATCACTAATACCTTTCATGTTTACATCATGAACTGAAGCAGATATCTTTCCACGGCGTTTTCCATACTTGCGAAAGTATTTCCTATGCACTCTTCTTCTTCCACCGTGTGCTTTATGCACTCTTCTTCTTCCACCGTGTGCTGAAAGACAGCCACCCATTATGACAATCACCTCAACAGAATCTGAATATGTATTTCATAAGGCGATCAAATTCCGGGGAGAAAACAAAGAACATTCCATGCCATCCATCCAAAAAAAAAATGACCAAATGATAATAAGATTAACAAGTTATGTTTCCAGATCAAATCCCATATCATCGAAGCCCCTATGTGAAAGCTACTTTCAGCACTTGAATTAAAGAACAATAATTGAATTTGACTGTATGCACTTAATTACTATCCATTGCATACCAGAGGTGGTAATTAGCATCTCCTAGATGCCTCCGGGTGCAAAAGTCCCTGTTGAGATGAAAAATATATTCCAAGCTCTAAAACAAGATTTTACATTGAGATGTGATCGAGTTTACACAATCCAACTCCACATCTAAAGAAAACCTGAAAGTTAGAATTGAAGCATCAGACATCAACCGAGAAAACCACCAATTGAAGAGCATCGGAAATTTTAATCACAGGAACTCAAAACTTGAACAACATGACAACTTGGAGGGTAATTCTGACCCGGAACCAAATTAAGAAACTACCCACCGGAAAAAAATGAGGTAAATTAATGAAGTAATTGTGTAATATGATGTGTCATACAGAGAGAACAAATGGATCACGTAATATCTGATTATCAGATGTCAATTACAAGGAAAGGATGGGATCAGTCCCAATCATATGAGATAATCTGAGAAAAAAATATGCATTAAATAAAATGATGAACAGAAGACATTCTCTATCAGCTGAAAGATCACAATGAAAATAGTTGCAATAAAAAAAAAAGGATGCATTAAATAAGACTACACGAAGTCCATGTGGGATCCACAATATGACAATAGTTCCAATTCAATTATCGTTATATGCTGAAAAGGAGGAGAAAACAAATGATTGTGTAAGAACGAAACATGAAAAACAACAGAAGCAAGAAAATGAAAATAGATTAATTGAAGGGCAAGAACCAAAGAAAAAGAAAAAAAGAGACCAGCCTGAGAATGGTGGAGAAGGTGAAGATTACTACATGTATGAGGAATCGTAGCTCCTAATCAGGAACTCTGATTCCTCAATCTGTCGCTCGCTTGCTGTGTCTCTGTTGGTTCTCTCCTTATCCGATTAAACGATTTACTGCGGCAAACTCCACAGCGAAGGAGAGTTTAAAAAGAGCAGGCAACAGCAAAACACAGCGAAGAGTCTGTTTCCCAGATCCTATCTTGTTGGTCACCTTCTCCCTTTAAATCTCCCACTTCATCGTTTAACACAGCGAAGACTCAGTTTTCATTTTTGGTTTTTAGTTTATGTATCCAGCTTTTCTGTTTTTCATGTTTTATCGCCCGCAAATTCGCGGGCAAAATCACTTTCTGACAGTCAACCCCGTCTACTTGGCTTCTGTCTTTGTAGATTTTTCGGACAATTATTTTATTTAACAGAGCATATTAAATATGAATTAGATTATTTCTTATTTTTTTATTAAATTTTAAATTTTTAATTATAAAATATAATTTAAATTATTTATTATTAATTATATCAAATATAATTAATAAAAATAAAAAAATTTATAATACGGAATTAAATCAAATATAGGTGATATGAGTTCTAACAGAGTGACTCATGCATGCATGCAGAGACAATTAAGACGTCTCAATCAAGGCAACCTGGCAATGGAAAGAGAATCGAGGGCTTGCCTTGCGTTCTGAAAACGACTTGTAAAATAGTAAAAATGCATGCAACCAAAACCCAAGCTTCTTTGTTATTTCAATTCGTAAAATCACGCATTAACCAATTCAATTCAGGTTGGCCACATGCCTAGATGCCAACCAACAATGATGTGACATAAGGCATAAGTTCTCTCCAAATTACCCATTTTGGATACTGATAAATTTTGAGGATTCAATCAAAAATTATACATGTTCCATTTGTGGTACATTAAATATAAATTATGTCTATTTTTTTGTTACACAAAAATAGAAATAAGTGCGAAAAATTAAAACATGGTTAAATTTTAAAATTTCGACTTTTTTTAATTGTTTCAAATTTATGTATTGGGTATTTAATTTTTTTTGTTACTTTTTAAGTTTTATATAATAAAATAAATTAAATGTATTTTAATTCTAATGTACCGTAATCGAAAACAGTCTTAAATTTAGATTTTACACACACACGCACGCATATATATATATAAACCCGTGTTGAAGCAGTATAAGCCCTTGCTTGCCTTGCCTAATTTGGCCTTTATATACTTCATTTCAAGTCAGTATTAGCATATTTTCCACCAAAGTCTTGAATAAAGAAAAAATAAAAACCATGACATCAATTAAGAGAACACATTATTCTAGTAACAGTGTAATTAGATGATGGGAATTTAATATGCAAAGCTGATATTGGCATTTTGTCAAATACCTGCCGAACTAAGATGCCTTCAAATTCAAAAAACACCAACAATTATTGTGTTTTGAGTTGAATTTCACCCACGAGAACACTGCAAATCTTAAAATTGTTCTCTCTTGGACATCCCCAGACAAGCAAGCTTATGCTACACCTCAATGATTGGGAGGCAAAAGGGGTAGTAGTCGTGGGGGGAGAAGAGAAAATTAAAGGCTAAAATTTAATGGGCAATTCGTTCAAGGTGCAACGAGGTTTAAATCTTGCTCAATTTTTTGAATACTACTTGATTAGACCCATTCTGTTGTTTGGTTTACAGTGAGAGGGAAATATATTCAAGAAGTGGATTCAAAATCCTACTTGGACCGGCCATTTGGTTTAGGATTTAGGGCCCATAAGGATTATCGTTCTGCCTCAATCTGGATCTCATTTTGCAAAATATTTCGAGTACACCATTTACAGAAGTTTGGGTTGAAGAGTAAGTTGGAAACAAGTTGAGAAACACAATGAAGCAACCCCCACCACAAACAAACAAAGGTCATCAAATGCCACGGCACTCAACCCATGACTTTTTTTGGTGCTTTAAACTTGCCGTCAAAGTGTTCGAAGAAATTCCTCCCCTCTTTAAAATCACGGCCCCCACTTTCTTATTACAGTCCAAAACGCACACAGAGACAAGCTGGGGCCATCATTGTCTTTATTAAATATAGTCTGCGTGTCAATTCTCTTATTCACAAAAATTCCACAAATCCACGCACACCCATTGAGCTTCCGGCTAAAATAAATAGCTTAATCTGAGTTATAAATAATTGTCGTTTTTAGTGGGGTTTCGTTGTGATTGTCTTGTGCAGATTAGCTTAATGCATTGTGTTTTATCATGTCCTCCTCCTTTAAGTCAATGTATCCATCTAGTCAGTACAAATAATAATTGAGGGAATCTCGCTTTTCATTTCGCATCAAATTGACATTGGAGTCAAAATGTTATTGGTTTCACAGGCGATGCTTGCTTTGAACATAATTCTGGAACTATGTTGCAGAAAACACCAAAACAAAAGCAAAAAATGATACGCAAGACATGGGTTCCTCTGCTTTCTTTCACTGCTCTTCCTTTGCTTTCAAACGAAGCAAAGTTCCTTTTTGTTAATATGATGGCCTTTCGGCTTAATTGGTATCCTTACTCGGGTCCACTTAATTAAATCACATAGTTAATTAATTAATTAATTAATCAAGGACAGCCCCCCTCCCATACTCATCCCTGCACGTTTATCTATTTATCTCTTTGTTTTCTTCTCCTTGTTCAAATCCCACATCCCCGTATTCTTTCGTTAAGCCCTAATAAAAATAACAAAGTACTGTAACTCGTGCCTAATTTTTGCACGTGACAGGAGTTAACTAGCTTGTCTGTGTTTGTATGGCTACTGCTACTAACCACGCACAACCTTTTACAGGATCCGTGTTGGGTTTGGACGGTCGGATCTTTATCTTGATTCTGAGCCACATCTTTCGGGTCAACAACCACAACCACCGGCTACGACGGCGTGCTGGTATTGTATTATCATAAAGTACTGGTAGTATTAAACAATGGTGTGGGGTTGTGAAGAGGTGGGGTTTGGAGAACGTGAGGGAGCATGCAGACACAAATGCAATGCATAAAATACAAGTCGGCTTTTGAGTAACGACAGAGAGAGATCCAAGGAAATTAATGCAGTTGAGCTAACGTCTGTCAGAATTTTTATTTCCTATGTAAACGCCGTTTATACAGTTTCAGCAGAATCGAACAGCTGTTGGGTGTTGAGTTGTAATCTGTTTGATTCACTTTGTATTTACAGCCGTTGGATTACTTCTTCTCTCCTGGACAAATATCTGACAAGAAAATGCCAAAATTCGCTTCCCCAAGCGTTGAAAAACCTTACTACTTATTCACAGGTCTCCTTCACTTCAGCCCATGCCACCAATCCTTTTTGTTATATCACTGAATCTCTCAGCCCAGTTCTTTTTTTAATGCTAATTAATGATAATTTAACTGCAATAAACGATGGATTAGTTTAGTTTTTGAACAGTTCCGCTTTTTGGTTTATTTTATGTCGTGGGTGGTGGTAATATTCAATGACATGTCATTATTGACTTGTATAGAGAAGATGACGTTGAGCTCTGTCACTGCGATTGTAAAACAGAGATAGACCGTCGAGTTAAGAACTAATTATATTCCCTTTCTGCATGAAAAACGAATGCATCGGGCCATATCAGTTAGCTACAAGTTCGATCTTTCAAATATACGTGTGTGTATTTTATTTTTAAATGAATGGCTATTCAAATTCTGAGGATAACCAAGTTAAAATAACAGGCGTATGATCCTGACCACATGGATTGGTTTCATATTTTCATATCCATGGGCATCAACAACTCCCAATTTTAACCAAAACAGTCATAATAAGTAAGAAGAAATATGTTTGAAAACAAAAGAACAGCAATAAATATTGGTAGGTAGTTTGTCTAACAGCAGTGGGAAGTGGGGGAGGTTTTCAGGCAAAAAGGCACGCCCAATGCCCATCTAGTGATGATAGAAACAGAAGCTTTGAAGTAGAAACCGCCATTAAAGAAAGTGGGGTTGCCTCTATTTTTGCCCATTTCTTTCTGCAAAAGCACACTATTTCATTGCAATTGAAACAATAATCCACCTCGTTCTTTCTTTCACTTCATATTCAAAAAACACATAAAAGAATTTATAAGAGGGTGGAAAATGGAATGGCCTTAATAACTGTAATAATAATAAAAGAAATACTAAAATTGAGGACAAAGTACAGTGCAGGGGTGCATTAAGTGTAAGCATTTAAAAAGGCTCTTAAACAAGGCCCGCTGGGTTGCCTTGGAGGTGGTGGCAGAGGAAGAAGGGAAATTACAAAAGTGAAACCAAACAACTGTATGTGACACATGATTTGCCACAGAGAAAAGGGTAACGCCAGAAAACAAAAATAAAAAAAATAAAAAAAAATGTAAAAGTTGGTTTGCGGGGTATAGTTATACGCATGAGCCTTCTTCTTTCCTCTATTTTTCTGACAGTCACAAAACGCACATCTTTGTTGTTTGTCCAAGCGAAAAAGCTTGCAAGGAAACCAGGAAAAACACAAAAGACCAGATTAGTACTTGGGTTTGAGATTGAAAGAACAAAGACAAAGCTTTCTTCACTGTCTCATTTCTCTCATGTTCACTCTCTTGTTCTTTAATTTTGGTTTATTTTTCTCCCCTTTTGGAATGGACCCATGATAGAGATGTCCTGGAAAAAAATTTGTTCGGTTGGTAGCATAGTGTAATGAGTGATTTTTATTTTTTGCCGGAAAATGAGGGAAAGTGAAGTAGAATAATTTATGTACACAAGGTTTAAGCACAAGGCCAAGTTTTTCTTTTTCTTTGCTTTTCTTTTACATTTTCCCTATTTGGGTTGCCACTTACCACATTCAAGCAACAATGAGGAAGCACGGCTGGCAACTTCCTTACCATCCTCTCCAGGTATTTGTTGCTGTTTATACTCTTGTTATTTGTAAGCATTTTTGTTGTTTAAAGTTTGATTTTGAGTGTTTGTACTGTCTCTGTGAAGGTAGTGGCTGTTGCAGTATTCCTGGCATTGGGGTTTGCTTTCTATGTTTTCTTTGCTCCTTTTGTCGGGAAGAGGATGTTTCAGCATATTATAACGGGAATCTACACTCCTCTTGTGAGCACTCCATTTTGAAGCTAAATTCTTAGAAGCCATTTCCCATTTTCTCTGTACTTCTTGTGTGTATTTGTATTTGTAGATATTTTACTGGGTTGAATTTTGATGAACTGAGATCTGGACTTTCTCTGCTTGCTGGTTTTTGATTTTCTGCGTTTCATTTTAGATTTGTATCTTATTCTTCTTAAATTTTGGTTCCTTCCCCTTTCTGGGTTATGTTTGTCATTTGTCAATTTTAAACATAGATCCTTGCAAGTCTATCGTGAACCTGTCACTTTAGCTAATAAGGGTAAATGGGTTGGTTGTCTTTTAGTCTTTGCATCTTTTGGAAGGCACTTACTCCAAACCATTTGATTTCAAATTTGAGTCGTTTGAATACTCAATTTTGTCACTAGTTTGGGCAAAAGCATCACATCTTATTTTTCACTGATTGTGATATCCTGCTTTTATATTTGCCTCTTGATGTTTTGAGAATTGATGTTATATAAAGTAGTTTCTTCAAATTATCGATAAATCCACCCTATCAAAAATGAAGAGCAAATAAGTTCATCCTTTTCATGTTAACATCCACTGCTGAATTATTTAGTTTTGAACAATTCTGTGATTTTAGATAATCTAAGTGTTTCTGCTCCTCTTCTTTTCACTCTTTGATTCCTTCTGTCATGATCTTGGAAATAATGATAGCACAACCTTGTATTATTAGAATATATGATGACGTATTTCTTGCATAATTCTAATTAGGAAATGAACAAGGCAAGAAAAAAATTGGACAACATGAAGCCCTTTGATATTCAAACTCTTTATTTGACAGCAGCAGACAATCCATTAACACCAATTAGTTATGCATGGAACGTGTTGTCAATTGTGTATGTATAATAATAAATCTAACATGTTATTAGTTGTATATAATATGTGCAGCTGTTTTGTGTCTTTCCAACTGTAATAGATGCATGGGATGGCCTCCTCTTTCAAGTGATTCATTGACACCTCTTTTCTGTTTAGGTTGCATGTGTCTTTGGTCTATACATTTGGTGTGCTGCAGCTGATCCTGCTGACCCGGGAGTTTTTAAGTCCAAGAAGTATCTCAAAATTCCAGACAGTGGAAAGTCTTCCCGACAAAAGGATTCTAAACTGGGTGGTGAATCAACTTCATCAATAATTGATGCCAATGCTGCTACAGAGGGGGGCAAACCTATAGAAAAGAATGTGATGGGCACAGATGCAACTTCTAAAGATCCCAAGTCTGAAATTCAGGAGAAAAATGCATCACTGCAGAATTCATCCTGTTTGTTATTGGCTCTCTCTCCTTGTGCTTTTATCTGCAGTTGCTCTGGTTCAAGTGAGGAGTCTACTGAGCAGCAGATGAGCGAAGATGGCATGTTTTATTGTAGCTTGTGTGAAGTTGAGGTATGGGAGAACATTTGAAAAGTACTGAAGTTTACTTTTTTTTTTTGTGTCACTAATGTGGCATACCGAACAGAAGTCAGGCATGCCAATTTGGGCCTAACCAAGTACAATATAAATATGCACCTGTTTCTTTGATCATTATTTGGAGGAGAAGAGGACTACTTTATATTGAGGAACCTGTTTATTGTATAGCTTATGTCATACACATTATCACGATGGCAGGTTTTCAAGTACAGCAAGCACTGTAGAGTGTGTGACAAATGTGTTGACCATTTTGATCATCACTGCAGGGTAAATGGAATCTCCTAGTTTGTTGTGTTTATTCTTTCTTGATGATATCCTAATGTCCTTCTTGTCGATACTTTATGCAGTGGCTTAACAACTGTATAGGCAAAAAGAATTACAAACAGTTTTTTACACTAATGGTTTCTGCTCTTCTCTTGGTAAGCAAGAGTCTCCATCTTCTGCTTTGTTTGGAATCTTTCGATAGTAAAACCTCTCATCAACTGATCAGTGTGTCCTGAAGTCCTGCATAAACCCTTTCTTGACCTAACGCATTCCAGCCTTGCTCAAACTTTGCTAATACCCATCTTTTTAGGAAGCTATTCTGATTAGTCATCACCATCTCCAGCTAGGCTTCTTGATTGTTTCCTAAATTCATAATTGTCCCACGGAAATGTTTCTGAAATTTGATTGCTCTGCTGAATATTTACTCCACTGCATCGTATAATTTGTTTTCTCTAGTTGCTTAGTCTTTCTGGTTACATGATTTTGGGGTGCCATTAGCTGCACTATTGTCAAATGTGTTGGTTCCCAGTAAAAATCATTTTCTTTAGCAATTCCTGGCATTGGATAATGTCCTCATTTCAGATTGCTACTATCTTTCCACAAGCAATGTGCCAGAACCTGGAGATAAACCAGTGTAAGCCTTTATTTTCAAGTCATTTTTATTTTAATTGATTATTGACAGGTCTACATGGTTTGTCCACATTGGGCTTGAGATTGCAGCTTATTCTACACTGGTTGACTGGGATCCTAGTGCTTATCTGCTGTTTTCTGGAGCGGAAGCGTTTCTCTGTGGATATCTCCTCCAAGTTAGGAAGCAGTTTCTCATTGGTTCCCTTTGTTATTGTGGTGGTAAGTGTTTTGTCATTATTGAAATGTTATTTGTACTAATTGGATGGGATGTGATGCCATTCAGCCTTGCATCTATCCACAAGCTTACATTGGGACGGTGCAATATACATCCATTGTTGTTGATGCTGTTTCAATTTGTTATCTAAGATTAACTACAAAAAGGAATTTGCATTCTTACAGGCTGTATGCACCATTTTGGCAATGCTTGCAACCTTACCACTTGCTCAGCTCTTCTTTTTTCACATCCTCCTGATAAAAAAGGTAACCTTGCTTGTTCCTTGTCGCTTATTGCTTTCAAGGTTTGCTGTGCACATTACATTTTATGCTTACCTGCCTTTTCTTTTCCCTGGGCAGACAGCTGCTCCCTTTCTTAGTACTTATTTAATTTGTACCTGCTCTGTTCTTCTGATGCAGTTTCACATGTGATTTAATGAAGTGGAAATGTTGTTGAGCTGATTAGGTCATTTCTTTATGTTTTACAGGGAATTAGTACATATGATTACATAATAGCACTAAGGGAGCAGGAACAAGAGCAACAAGGAGTTGGGGGCCAGCAGAGTCCACAAATGTCCATTGCTAGCTCGCTCACTGGATTAAGCAGTGCAAGCTCCTTTTCTACTTTCCACCGGGGGGCATGGTGTACACCTCCACGCTTATTTCTAGAAGATCAGGTAACTATGATCAATTCACTACTTTGCCACAGTAAATATACATATGCTTTGTGAATCAGTCCTTGTGATACTGCTTGTCAAGTGATAAGCTTCTTTGCAATTCAGTGAATACCTGCAAGCAATGACAAATTGCTGACCTTCCCTTTGTTCATGTATTTGTATCTCCATCCTTGACTTTCTAAAACAAATGATGATTTACAAATTGAAAAAAAAATATGGTTTTCTGTGGTTAAAGTTTGGGTTGGTTTCTACGACCTAACCATCCAAAATGTGAATTGGGATGTCTATTGGTCATCTTGATTTCTATATTATTTGATTGCTTAACTAAGTCAAAGATAATCATGCTAAAATCATTCAGATGGTAACTAATAATATTAGTGTGGCTATTTTATTTTTCTCCACTTTTAGCATGAGAAATATGTTTTCTCAAATGATCTTTGCTTTCAGCGTTTGCTTTTATTATTCATTAATCTGAAAAGAAAATGAAATGACGATATTTTGCTTTATTTTTTTATCCAGTTTGATGTAGTTCCTCCGGAGACTGGGTCTGTAAGCTCGTTAGGAAAAAAGATAGTGGGAGAAGAACCAATTAAGAAAAAGAACCCAGCAGTGAAGATTAGTCCGTGGACATTGGCTAGGTTGAATGCAGAGGAGGTTTCAAAGGCTGCTGCAGAAGCAAGAAAGAAGTCCAAAGTCCTTCAGCCTGTGGTTAGACGGGAAGCACCTTATGGGCTAGAGACAAACAGCAGCTTTGGCAGCAATAGCCGTCGAATGATCCCCAGGTTTGACAACAGAAGGCGAGCCAGTAAGCGGGTGCGCCTTCCGGCTGAACTACCTATGGATCCCCTAACAATTGTTTCAGCTAAAGCTACTGAAAAAGGTTACACTGAGACGTCAGGTAATTTAGCCCCTCTTCAGCTTGAAGCAAGAAGCGCTTTCCAAACAAGCCAAGCAATGTCAAGCTCGGCTGGCATTGTTGCTTCTTCTCCCGAGAGTAGTCTCTACTCTCCAGATATCCACCCATTCCGGGTCTCCACGTCAGGTGCTGAAGAGTCAAGGCAGCTGACAGATCTCTCAGCTGGTGGTATGGTTGCTCAGAAGGGATTTCCACTATCGAGGTCTACTAGTGATGGGTATGAAGCATCTGGCGGGGAAGATAGTGATCGAGTTCCTTCCAGAATTGTCCAGAGGTCGACAAACTGGAGTAATCTTCTCTTCAGCACTGATCATGATGGAAGGCTTGATGATAGCATTGTCAAATTGAAAGCACCGTCTTCATCTAGCCACACTATTGATAGAAAGCTTTGACCCAATGGATTCTTGATGAAAACAGTGGTTCATTTTAATTTCATTGGTGAAATCTCATCATTCTTTCATTTGTGGGCTGAAGTACGAAGGACTAACTAATCATCCTAAGCTCTGCCCGAGTGAATTGGTTATCAGTGTTCAGATTGTTATTAAGTCGAAGACATGACAAGGACTCCAAAAAATCTTAGGACTTGGATTTCCTGGAGATATACAGTTGTTTTCTGCTTGGGCTTTGGTGTAGCTTCTGGTTCTTGGATCTTGAATCTGGGACTGACAAAGAAGGCAACCTTACTGATCTGTTGCTTATAATACTGGACTTTACTGCCCGTCTGAGTAGTTAAAAGTTGATTCTTCAGTGTTTGGATAGCTTTTCTCGTGAACATTTTAGTGCTCTTCTTGGAGTTTTCGGAAAGAACTTAACCGATTACCATTTTGCTCTATGTTGTATCCTTCAAGGTGTGTGCAGTTTTGCTTCATTTTCTCAGTTTTACTTGCATATACTCATCATAGGATGGACAACAAAGACTGACAAAACTGAGGTTTTGTGTGTCTAAAACAGTACCAAATTCATTGGTAGCAATGAAACCACCTTGTCATCTTCAATTTTCTATTTCTTCCTTTATTGTTCTAGTGGGATTCTCATGCAGAATGTTCCAAACTCTGCCTTTTCCTTGTTAAGCTGATCCCAAAAGGGAGACCGTCTGCCGTCTATAGCTGGCAGTTCCCCCGTGTGAACTTTAAAACCAAAGCGTTACAGTCAGTTACCAAACAGAGAAAACATTAGTCAACAAGCATCAACAGACCAGAAATGATTGCATTTGATTGTGTTCACAAATATCACATTCTATTGCATTATTAACACATCTTTCTTTTATACACAAGTCAAGCTACGAGAAACAAACACGAATGAGTACAGTAGCAAATTGACTAACACATTACAGTAGCAAAACCTAGTACCAATCAAGTGTTATAAACAATAGACACAAGATGGGGTACCTTTTCATCATCAAAAGGCAAACGCACATACTCCCTGGCAAATTCTTCAGCAATCTCCGGGGCAAGTTCTCCATGTATAGCCTTACAATACATATACAGCACCGTATTCGCGGCAGCAAAGTAGAGGAACAACAATGTAAGCAAGGTTGAACTCAACACAATCAGCAGCAGCAAAGTTCCCCAATCCTTCCACTTATCTGTATCACGAAAAACAATAGCTGTTTCCCAGCCGCTCCAAATTAAAATCCCAACAAGTAATGAATAATACAGGTACATGGACAAAGCCACAAATCTATATCCCTTGATGAGATGTGTACTTCTCTTTAATGGCTTAAACCCCCAGCTGGACTCCAACACAACAATTACAGACGCTAAAGCCCAGTTCACTTGCAAATAGACCAAAACCAACACCAAAACAACCGAAAGAACAATTAAAAAACCCAAAAAATATGGGGAAGAGTACTCAAACTGGTCAAATCCAACAAACTTAACCAATTGAACTACCAAAAACAAGAAACCAACGAAAACTGAAATAATTCCAGATACAATTATTTGACAAACAAGAGTTGTAGCCAAGAGGGGCAAGAATGAATAAAGAATCGAATTGAGAGAAGATAAAAGCTTGACGGGTCTGCCATAAAATCCATGGAAAACGCTGTAGGTGATGGAGCCAACAGCGCAGAGTGCTGTAACGATAGCAAAGATGGTGTAAAAGATTGAAAAAAGAACACGTTCTTGGTCAATCTCAGGAGTGGAATCATAAAAAGAGCGGCTAAGCAGAGTTTTGGCGATGTGTTTGATGGAATCAAGAATGAGTTGTTGAAGAGTTGGGTAGACGAGGATGGAGAAAGCTAGAGGGAGAAGAAAGATGACTGAAAGAGCCAAGAAGTGACGAGAGTGTGCCTTCACTATACGTTTTGATTCGGAATTGATTATGCTGAAATCAAGCCGCGGTGTTGACATGGCGGGGCAATTTGATCGGAGAAGAAACCCTGCCTCAAGAAGAAGAGGACGATCAGATTATCGTTTTCTTTAGGAAGCGTAAGACGGCGGTCGATAGAAATCGCTGGACTGGCTCAATTATTTCGGTTTTTTATTTGGGTATTTTTATTGAGAATTGACACGTGTCCTGCAAGGCATCGCAAGAATAAAAAATTAGAATAATTACAGTTCACTTTTCTTGACTTTGAAGTTAAATTGATCAAGTCAAGATCATGGTTAGGAAAGAAAAGGAGGTCTACGTACATGACTAGCGTTCATCTACCCTCTACCCATAATGTTAGTAGACAGAATCGTATTTTACATGTTACCATTTCCGTATCCACAACTTTGAAGTCACCTAACTAGGCCAACATGGTAAGTTTGGTATCATTGATTGCAACTGCAACTGGTAAAAAGATGCCAAATCACTCTTAACGTTTAATCCCAAACTCTAATTTAAGAGCATATTCCAAACCCAGTTTGTGGAATGCCATTTTTGTAGTGGGTTGTTGTGTTCTTACCGGAATTATGCCCTTACCGGCCCGAAACCTTGAGAGCATAAGCCAAGATATTAGCAACTTGAACGCGTAAATCCTGAATAATATACTGTTTGGTAAACAGTACATACACAATAAAAACCATATACGCACACACTCACAACTCCACACCCATCACGCATTCAAGCTCAAATCTGTACTATTACTGCTGCAGCGTGCAAAAGTTTCTTCTGAAGTCTGTCAAATTGGCGTTGAAGCCTCATGATTGTTGCTCTTTAACCCGCCATTTTAGCAGCCGAAGCTGTTTCGGTTTCGTGACACTCAGGTTTTTCTTACAGTAAACGGATCTGATTTTGTCATTTTGAACTCTCTCTGCGTTGCTTAAAAACGTTTTATGATTCTCAACATTGATTTTCAGTTACATAGGATTTGATGGGTAGATAATAGGTTGTGTTTAGTTATCGTAGCGGCTGCGGCTTCTGATATCTTAATCAAAATGGTGGGCTCTAGTGTTTCTTCTCCTAGATTTAGTTTCGATCATGTTGCTTCTCCCAGAAAGAGTTTGGATCACGTAAAGATGGAGGGATCTGAAAATACCCATTTGCATAATCTTGAATTAGAATCATCGGATTCCGGTAATGAGTATAGTGCTCATCAATTTCATTCATCGAGTGCTTTAGAGATCTTGAGAGAAACTGTTAGGATTCTCCGGTTCAATTCTTCGGGATTTATGATTACTGCAGCAGTGCTAATTTGCCCAGTATCGGCTGTTTTTTTATCAAATTTACTAGTCGATCAAAGTATTGTGAAGAAAATCACTTACAGGCTTTTGTTAGTTGCAAACGCTTGTGGTCTTCCATTGAGGCCTTTTATCAAACAGTCATGTCATAAATTCTCTGAAATGGCTCTTTCATCGGCTATGTGCTTCCCTTTTTCTGCTACATTGTCTTTGTTGTCAAAAGCTGCGGTTGTTTACTCTGTAGATTGTACTTATTCGAGGAAACAGGTTGTCATTTCGAAGTTTTTTATGATTGTTCGTAAAATTTGGAAGAGGCTTTTGTTAACGTATTTGTGGGTATGTATGGTGATTGTTGGTTGTCTCACGTTGTTTTTTGTCCTTCTTGTTGCTGTGTGTAGTGCAGTTTCTGTTTCTGCAGTTTGGTCTTCACCTGATTTAGTTCTATGGGCAGCGATATTAGTGGGATTGGTGTTTTCAGTTGTTTATGCCAATGCTTTTGTTATTTGTAATATTGGGATTTTTTTCTCTGTGTTGGAGGATGTTTCCGGACCACGGGCATTACTTAGGTCAGGGGTTTTGATTAAGGGGCAGACTCAGGTGGGTCTTTTGATATTTCTTATACCGACAATAGGGATGGCATTTATTGAGGGGTTGTTTGAGCATAGAGTAAAGACACTAAGCTATGGGGATGGATCTTCAAGGATATGGGAAGGGCCTCTTTTGGTGGTAATGTACTCATTTGTGGTGCTTGTTGATTCCATGATGAGTGCAGTTTTCTACTTCAGTTGCAAATCTTATAGTATGGGCACTTCAGATGGTGAATCTCAGCCAATTTTAGAAACCATTTCTGCTGAATCAACAGATATTCAATGACATCATCTTGTGAATTGGTTTGATTTATCCATGGAACTCCTTTATGTTTGTAATATGAAGATGCTGCAATCAGAAAATGCATATTTTATTGTTGGTCACCATCTTCCATCACAGATGAGGAATTGGGTGTCGTGACATTAGCAGACCTTCTAATACAAGGTTTGTGGCACCCGATATGCTTTGACTCCCAACTCCTTCGTAGATACTTCATTTGAGTGCACAAACATGGTTTTCATTGGTCTGCTGGTGAGTAAACTGAAAAGGCAAATGGAGTTCAATAATTGCAGAAGTAACGTAAGAGGCAGGGATCCTTCAAGGAAAATTCAGGGAATAGCAAAGTTTTTTGTTTGTTTAGTGGTTAGAAGCTATATTTTCTATTAGTTCCATTGATGAAATATTCATAACCTGTCATCATTTCCAGATTAGACAAAGTTCGTTCAGATACTTCCAACTTTCTTTGTTTGAGTTCTTCATTTTCTTTTAAGAATTTAATAACATTGTAAGAATGAGCTTTGGATGATAATTTGTATCATGGTGAACCTTGAACTTCAAAACTGATTTAGAGTGATTGTGCAGAGACTGAACTATGAATTTATGATTGGATAAATTATTGCTTTCTGAAAATTGAAGAAGCTTGTAAATCTTGAAATCCTTTTTTCACATGTATGTGGGAATCTGTTCATTTCGATGAGGTTGTGACTGCCACAAATTCTTGCATTAATGCATGCTATACTTTTCAGAATTTGGCATTTCTGTTTCATGCAATATCCCCGTGGTTTCAAATGAATTAAAAACTCATTTGTTTCAAATATCCGTAGAAGCCTGGGGCAGTTAACCTGAGTAGTCATATGCATTCATTCATGAAGTAATTTTTTGTTGCTTCAATAGCTGTGCAGCTGAGTTACATATACAAGTGGAAATCGCATATTTTTTATCACATAATAACTCCAGAGTTATGGATATCTGAGTAGATATTTGTCCTTGAATCTGAGATTTTTTTGGTTTATCTGTTGGTCTGTGACTCCATGCAGTTAACCAGCTTTTGTTTGCTCAATATGTTGTTCCTAAGCAGATTTGCAGGATTGGATATAAATTTTACAACAAAAGGATTACTTTGAATCAACCACCAAGTAATTCGGAAGGCTCTGTTCAGAATCAGATATTGCCTGGGCTAGTGGATTTGGCCCATTTGGTCCTTCAATTAATCAACTGTGAAAAGTGAATGCCTCAGCCTGACATCCCCGAGTATTATGAATGCAGGGGCTGGGAGGATCAAATCGATCTGGGTTGCCACAAGCCCATACTAATTACAGTTATTTTTACATAAAAGTTTAGTCCTGTTAGTCTGAGAATACATCCGGCCGAATTGAAAGAAAATGATTAACAGGTTTGTGGTAACAAATTCCGAACAAGAAAGAGAAGGAGTTGACAGTTCATTAGTACCCAGTTTGCCATTCTGGTGTTATTTCTCGTCCAATGAAATAAAATGCCCCTTTTAAGACGTGCTTTCGAGCTCTATGACAGTTGCTTGAACTAGATTCTGATTTAAACCAAACGAAACAGAAGAAAAGATGCTGGCTTTAGTCACTTCATTTCACATCAGACATCATTTTTTGGTTAAATTTGAGATTGGACAGCAAATGAAGCTCATGCATCGATTCAGGCAATGCACTGCAGTGCTATGCATGGCGCGTTTCAACTGTTAATTCATCGTGATCTGACTTGACCGACTGCGAGGGCACGGAATGATACCATCCGTTAGATTCAATCAATCGCATGTTCACATTGGAGGATGAGAAGAATCATTAATTCGTTTACAGAAAAAACAATGACGAATTGATTGATGGGATGGGACTGTGATTTGGCAGAAAGTGATGTCCTCCACAATGTTCCGTTACCGACAAAACGAATCCAGGTCACTTGTTCCGTTACCTGGATCGATTGTTTATTTGTTAAAGAAAGGGGAAAACTGAAAGACAACTGAGGAGGGGAATCGGACAGAAGATCAGCGGGGTTCCGAATGCATCAATACAATATGCTGCCACGGGTCACACATATGACTGGTATGATTGAATCACTGGTCCCCCGTTCTGTGAATACCCACCCAGGTTTATTTCTATGTCGTTCTGTCCTTTGTGGTCACCGTGTACTACTCGAAAGTCTCACTGATGAAAGAGAAATATCAGTAGTAGTAGTAGCGAGGTGAAAAAGGCCATACACTGCCTGGCCTGAGAGAGAAAGCTGAAGAGACAAAAGGGGAAGTCGAAAGTCAGAGTGGAATGCTTTTTCCCTGGGGAAACCCACCCCATGTTGTCTTGGCTTATATCTGGTTCCTTTCTTCCCTCATTAGTCATTAATGGCTGCCACTGACTCCCCCAGTAGCTGCTGAGTTGGGTTTTTGTCCTCTTCCTTGCTTTTGGTGGGTCATCATCTTTGTCTTTTATGTGGCTTCATTTATTGTTTTCTTTGGCGTCCGCATGTATCGGATACTAACATTCCAGTCCCTAAACTTTTAAAAACTTCTCAAATAAGGGTATAAGTTTAAGCTGTTTACTACTCTTACTAAAATAATTGATATAGCCTTTATGTTAAATTATAAACACTAGTTAATTTCAACATTACTATTAGGATAATTGAGGTATTTTAATAAAACTCAGGACTGATTTTATATAAATAAATAACACATCTTTATTCGAAAAGTATTCAAAATATAAGGACACTGGTGTTATTTTCCATTTTATTATGGAAGTCTACCTCCTCTGTCACCTCTTCTTCGAGCTAATGCATGCAGTGAAAATAGGTATATTATACGCTGACAAAGACCCAGGATATTATCGACTTTAATCAGATTTTTTCTATTGAATCTCCTTTTATGGTCCCAAAACAGCCCTGCACTAAAGCAGTCGCGGCAGCTACAATCCCATCTCTCTGCTTATTCTTGAATATTTTCTGTCACTGGTCATGTTTTCTGAGGCTATGTGTATCATCAATGTACATGCACAGAGTGACTTACTGTAATGACGTTGGTTTTGTTGCATTCAGAAGGAAGAGAAGACTTTTTCTCTGACTTTTGTGTTATTTGAACTCTGTTTCATCAGTCGTGGACAAAATTTTTCAAATTCGAAGTACATGTATATACACACTTATTATGCATGGAATCTACACAGTTCATAGCCAGCATGCGACTATTCATACTTTCTATATTTTCTTTATGTGTATGAAAGTGTCTTTTATTCATCAATTATTGTTGAACAACTGATAATTGTTTGTGGGGCTGATGATACAGTAAAAAATATTGCATAGTGTAATTATTCCTTCCAAGAAAGCTTTTTGGCTGTTTTGTATGTTTGTAAACCGAAGTTTGGCTTTTCTCTTCAAATTAACCCAACTTTTAAAGATACTTTTGGCGTTTATTAGAATTACTTGCAGGTAGTCATTTTCTTGCTGATTAAGTTGAGTTACAGCAATCAGCTTGATTCAGTAAGGCTTTTATCCAATTAGCAGCAATTCACTCTTGGATTAGTCTACTAATACTTTTTATAACCAAAAATAGCTAGCGATAGAGATTAATCTTGAAGTATACAGGGCTAAATTTCTGTGGAATTCAGGTGTAGAGGGCATACAATTGGAGAATTCTGGATATGCAATAACGTTACAAGAACAATTAGCAGTAGAACATGAGCTTCTTGACATTCTCACTGAGTTTTGGTAGAGGCGCTGCCTTTGGAGCGGCAGCTCGACAGATTGTAGAAGTACTTCCCATAAAAGATGCTGACTCCGAACGTTCAAGGTAAAGTCTACCTCTGTATGCGGCCAAATGGGCGTAGTAAGCAGGTGGCACCAATGAAACAGGCTTGGTGCATCTTACAAATGTGTAGCAGAGATGGTAAACCAATTTCTGTAGTTCATCAGAGGTGAACTTGTTATCATCCCACAAAATATGGTAATGTGTTGGCCTGCTCGTACCCTTTACTCCCCAATGGCTACAAAGATAGAAATCAAATTCCCTTGGATGAGTTATCACAGTATCCACAACAATCCCTGGAGGAATGTTTTCATCAAAAAATTGATTCTGAGCTGAACATGGATCTTTATTGTATGGAAACAGCCTTGTGTGATGTCTCTTTTGTACTACTACAAATGTGATGGGAGGACTATAACCAGGAAATCTTGCACAAGCCTCTCTAATGGATTGCAGTTCCTCTTGTAACACCTTATAAAATTGAGTTTCGCTTATGCCGTCTCTGAAGAAGATTATTCTTTTGGGAAGTTTGCTTTCTTCATGGTAAAAGTCATCAAGTAATTCACCTACCATTGCACCAAGGTCTTGGATAATTTCTTGTCGATGTGTTTGAGACCTCATCCGGGACACATACTTGTTTGCCGATGGCCAGTTCATACTGCCAACCACAGCAGCAACAGATGGACTGAAATCGTCTAGTGGGTGAGGGTGAGTCACATCAGCCCCCATAAAGATTACCGGCTCATCAATCCGTAGGAGGCGGGGTATCTGAGAGGGCAATGAGTTGTACAAAGCTACCGTGCATCCACCAACTTTAGCATTGATCTTGAGTGCCAAATTTGCCAGAAACTGTGAACTCAACTTCCCAAGGTTAGAGTACAAGCAACACTGACTTAGAACCCCAACACTTGTTTCTGCTATTCGTTTCAAATCTGCATACCCTTTGTGCTTCCTCTCCATTATACAAATGAGCAGCTGGAGATTATTTGAGGTTGCTTCGTGAATTTTTTTGAGTTTAGATTCCAAAAGAGAAACATTGTTAAGAACTTGGGTTGGCTCAAATTGAGGACTAATGATTGCACTTTTGTTAAGAAAGATACCCAATTGCTCACACCTTTGAGATAGCTGGCTAATGAACTTTGGAATTGTGGACTTCTGATCATGGGTGCCACCAAAACTTATCAGTGCCCACCTCTCAATTCGAGTTCCTTCAAAGACATGGCTGTCAAGAAAGTTCCATTGGCGATCATGGCGGGAAGGAACTAGATCTCTTATATGACCACCATCACCAAGCTTTAGCTTTGGTGGTTGAAGTATTCTCCCATTCAATCTTGTCATTTCACTTGAGACATGGAGTTTGAATTCTCTTCCCTGGTTGCCACTGCTAAGCAAAAAATTCTGAATTCTTAGAAACAACTAGAGACGAAAACAAAAAAAGAAAGAAAGAGAGAAAGAAACAACTAGAGACCAAAAAAAAAAATGAAGAAAGAAAAAAGAAATTTCATAGTTGTAGTGAAGATCTTATAAAGTTTAGGTAGTTTTGAAGTTACCTTGTTGGACCAACAGGTCCCCTCATGATTCCATCTATAATGGCTTTTCGTTCTGTTGGTCTTTGACAGCCCATCCTGAGTATTCTTGCAGTCTGATCATCAGAAAGTTTCCCAAGAAACTTCTGGCCTTCACAAATCATGCAAAGCTCCATAGGAAGATAACATGGTTTGCTCCTACTGATCTGCAAACATGGCAAATTTCTGAATTGTATATTATAATTATAGTGATCCTTGAAGTAACTCACAAGCCTTATATTCTTCCCACCCCTGTCTGCAAACCAGAGATTTTCAGTAGCATCCTCGGTCAATCCGTAAACCCGGTATCTTTGAACCGTTTCTCGATGACAAACAAAGACCCTGATGCTCTTCAAAGCCTTCTGCACTTCTTTCTTTTCTTCACAACTCAAGCCTCTTGTCTTCCTTTGAGGAAGGTCTTTAAGAAAATCAAGACGCTTCTGCAAGTAAGGAATTACTCCCATGCTTTCATGGAAAGCACTTACAGAGGCATCAACATTGAGAGCTAGTCCTTGTTCAGTGGGTCTAAGACTCTGAAAGAATCCTCTCAATCCAACAGCTCCTCCTCCAATTTCTTTAGCACCTTCCATTGAACCTGAATAAAGTGATCTCCCCACAGGTATGCACTTCTCACTTGGGCTCTCCCTCAAGACAACATCCAAAGCATGGAGATAATCCTGAGGAAGTGGGATCCAATCATCGCTTTCTTTGCTCAAGTAGTTACTCAATTCCTTTCCATCAAGCTTCGACACAAGTTTGATGTTTATTCGAAATAGTTTAAGCTGATGGTGCTTCTGTTTCAATCCATTGGATTCTCTAGAGATTAATGCCGACTTGCTTGTAGGGATTGGGAGGCTAATGAAGAATTCAAGCCTATCATTTTGGAATTCAACAGAGCTGTAAAGATTTTTTCTGCCATCATAGGCAGGAAAAGCACCAGAGAGCATAGCAGAGTTGTTCTCTACCAGTTTTTGTTTGATCATTCGAGCAACTTCCTTGGAAGGACTGGGAGACATTTCGATATTGTAATGGAAAATTCTCTGTGATGAATCAAATTGGACAAGAAAATGATTGGCAAGGAGAGACATAACTGGCCCTTCAACACCGCCGGAATCTGGTCTTCTTGCAGCCACAAGTGCTTGTGTTTTGGCACCCATGATCCGTCTTCCATCATCTCCTTTAACTTCTACTTTGTTTCTCCTTTGAAGCCCCTCTGATGCTGTTTGCGTAAGGTGAAAAAAATTGTGAGTCAGAGAGATAGAACTCGCACACGTTGATATGGTAAAATCTTATTCTAATTTAAGTACCTAAAGCTGCTAACGATTTAAGCACATAGCAGCACTTGAGAATTCATATATCAAAACAAGCAAGTATCATTTTGGGCAATAAGATTATCCTTGTTGCTGAGAACTCAAACTTCTCAGATTAAAATGTCTGCATAAACTAAACCAAAGAGGTAAATGAGGGGGGCATTGAAACAAAGAATTTAATTTCCCTTTTTAGCATCACACAGACAAACGAACAACAAATATGACTGAAAGCAGCCAACAAATGAAAACTTGGATAACAAAAGCCTATAAAAACAAACAACAAAAAGAAGAAAAAATCAATCTGCTTTAATATCGAGGGGAGATTCCCGAGTATGTACACATAATCCTATGCTTGTCTCTATTTTAACATTGCCTTAACAGAGAACTTCAAGCTAAAACCATATTTACATTTCATCAGAATAGACATGGGAAGAAAATGGGAGGAGGAGATCACCAATAGAAATAAAGAAAAAAAAAAGGTTGAAACTTCAGAAATATCGAGTTACCGGGCGAAATTGTTACAACAGTAAGATGGGAAGAAGAACAGACATGGGAAGAAAATGAGAGGAAAACTCCAATAGAAATAACGAAAAAAAAAAAGTTTAAGACTTTAGAAATATTGTGTTACCTGGCGAAATTGTTACAACTGGGACATGGGTGTCAGAGGGAGTAGCAAGAGGAGGAATATTAAGCTTACATGAAGGTTTGTGGAAATGGGTTTTTGATCTAAAGCTTTGGTTTTGTGGAAGAGGTGGTGTTAAAGCAAACTGCAGAGGAATAGGAGGAGGCAAAGGAAGCAGAGCCGGGTAGTAACTTGGATACTGGTTTTGGTCACAAAACCCAAAATGATTTGAATATTGCCATAACTGATGCTGGTACTGATGCTTGTGAGGATTAATTCTGCCTCTGAAACTACTCCTGTTTTTGGTATTGCATTTCTTGTTTGCATTGGACTCATCTGCTTCTTCCATAAGTTATTGAGTCAGAAAGAAGCAAGAGCATAAGAGAGAGAGAATAGGGGGGGTTAGTGTTATATTGTTTCAGTGTGGGAGTAGTTGTTGCAGAGAGAGGGTAAGAGGGGGGAAAAAAAAGAAGGTAGTTTTAGTTTGCCCAGGTTCTTTCTGTCTACTTCTGGATTCTAAAGAAGGGTATATAAGATGGAGTTGAAATTCAAAGGGAAAAGATTGTACCAGAGGCTTGCCATAAATGTAAATTAAATAACAACAACAGTAAAGCCACATCAACGAAAGGGAAAGAGCAAGTCTCTATTTGGAGTTAAGCAGTCTGTGTAAATGATGAGCACATTTTTATAGGGCACAGATATATCATCTCTTCATGATCCATTGACTATCTGTCAAACATATATGGCTATTTTGGCTTCTTTTATTTTTGAGTATTTTACTAAGAACTTTTTGAAGTCAAATAGGAGGTGGGCAAGGCTTAAATTTCACAGAGGAAGTATTTTTAGCCCACTGTGGTTGGACTTCTATTGTGGGTTTTGGTCAAATTTTAATTTAAAAATCAGGGTTTCGCACACTTGCTCAATGTTTGTAACATCACCTTGTTAATCACCTTCATCATCACCACACATTAATTTAAGATTAATGAACAATGCTTATGTTTTAAACATGTTGGAACTATTTGGAACACTAAATACTGCACACTTCTTAAAATATTAATGGTGGGTGACATAAGAAAAACATAGTATAATCTTGAGTTTGAAACCACCTGCAACATATCTAGATATGATGCTGGTTTATAACAAGAATTTAACTTTCAGAAAAGCTAAAGAAAACTAGTATTCTAATATTATATTTGAGCAAGTGTTCATTTAGTAGTGCTAATTAATGCTGAATAAATATTAAAATAAAAAATATAAGTATTTGACTGTTAATTCAGTTCAAGTACTTATGGAATCTAATTAATATTGAAATTAATTTTAAATTAGTATGTAATTATATACTAACTATAATAATACTTACTATACTTTATATACGTAACTTTAAATATTTTAATAATTTTTTAAAAAATATAATTAAAATTTATAAATATACTCCAAAACGATTTTTAAATATCAAGCATAAATATTTATTTATATATACCAAGTTTATGTTAATTTTAATATCAACGAGATTTAAAAATTTTATATATATATAAAAAAAAAAAGATAGTTAAATTTTATCTTGTTGATAGTTTGTAGTAAGGACTTAACAAAGAGTAGGATTAGAATGAGAATCTTCTTACTTATATTCAATTCGATCCACGGTCATATTCCATCTTCTACTTGGTTATTCATGAGATTTCATTGAATCCAGACAAACACTAGCTGTAGCTACTCTTCCTTTTGCCTAATCTTTTGTCAACATGATTAATGGTAGTGGAGATGGGAGATGGACCAATATTCATGCACTTGGGAAGGTGGGCTTTTCAATATATTTTGAGCATAAACACTTGTTGGAATGTGATAATCAGACAATATGATTAATGTGGAGCCTAAGTTTTTTTCCTTTTCAAGATTTGGACCACCCACTAAATGCGCCTAATATTTTTAATTCTTACTTTGGTTCATGAATTCTTTGATATGGATTTTGATTACTTTCTAATCTTTTTTTTTTTAAATTTTAATTAAATAATAATACATAACACATTTAATAATAAATAGTTTAAATTATATTTTATTAAATTTATAAATTAAATTTATATTTTATGATATAAATTAAAAATTTTAAGATATAATTTAAACTATTTATTGTTAAATATATAACATATTGTTAATTTATTAAGCTACCGAAAAAAAAAAATTAAAACACGATCTAAATTTTGTCAACATATGCGACAAAATAATATAAGATTGGTCAAACCTTAATAATTCTCAAGTTAGCACAACTTGACACTTGGAGTTGTCACAGTCCTTGTGAGCTTAATTCTTGACCTTACACTTGCCTTTTTAGAGGAATTAATTAAAAATTTAGAGAATTAATTAAACAGTTAGTTTGTTAATTAATCCTCACTGAATTGAGAGTAAGAATAAAAATAATCAATTCTTGTTCAATCAATAGCCAACATTTTATAAAGCAACTTGATGATAAAGATGATGGTTTCAATATCTTTGTCTCACTTTCATTTCTTGCTTTTATTACAACTTTCTTCCTTGAAAAGACCCTATGTGCATTGGTGCATTTCCCTGATCGTTTTCAACAAGAACAGATGATTACTTGAAGATCATTTTTCTTTTTTTTGGGTTCAAAAGCTAATCAATCTATCTGCTTTTTTTTTTTTATAATTATTTGAAGAACAGTGGCAGCATATCTGCTAGGTCTCGAGATGAGGCTTTGACTAGGTTTTTACTGCTTAGAAAGATAATGGAACAAGATGGAAAACAGATAAAACAAGAGAGTGTGACATTCAAAAGACAGCATTATTTAACGAGTCATATGAAATATTTAACCAGTAATCGGTCTGTACATGGGCTCACCGCCTGCTGTGGTAGAGAGAAGACCAGGAATCTTTCTATTTTCCAGGCTTCGTGCCTGCTGCATTTGTTTGAGCAATTTAACAAATTTCTAGGTTATCATTTGATGCTTTTCTTGTTCTTTTGGACCTGGTTTGGAATTTTATACAACAGTTCGTTCTATAAACATCATTTAAACAGATGGGGAAGACGACTTTTTGAATAAATTGCACTAGAAAGGCGAAAATTCATGCACGATTAACATAGTAAAGTGGGTGGAGTAATGAAGATTTCTCTTTAACTTAATGACATCACTAGGCAAATATCGTGCCAGAAGATCCTTGAAAGTATAGAGAACCCTGACTCATATGATTTCACGATCTTGACTTACAATAATCAATACTATAAAAAACTCTGAAGACTTAATTAATTAATGATGATTCAGGCCAGAATAAAGACATTAATCATGGTGAATTAATGGTTTAATCTTAATCGTTGTCACTTTGTGGATATTGCATGCAGCACTTGAGATATATTATCTTTGATCGATTTGTTTCAAGAAAATGTCATTTGCTTTGATTGAAACTGAACTCAGCAGCAGCACTACCTTAACATTTGTTTCCATTAAGAAATTATGAAAAATGACAAATTGATCCAATTAAGTGCGGCATTATCATAATAATAAGGTCATTATATTCATATATATATTTTTAATTCCAATTAGTGGTTTTTGATTGTGAAGGTCGGCAGGCCAGAGAAAATTAATTTTGTTTTTTTTTTTGGGTTAATTTTGTCAAATTTTGAGAAGACTGTTTTTAATAACTCAGGAACATGATGGAACACTTCATAAATATTCTTGCTGATTTGATTATTTCATACGTAGTGTATATGTATAATGTAACCTCAGTTCTGTTTGCACGGTTGGGACAGTCCTGCATACATCTTTTGTCTTCTGGGTTAGGCATGCATCTAGGGTTTAGTGGAATTCTGATCGCTCGAAAGCTTTAGTCATTTTTTGTGTGTATGCAGAATATTGGGCCGAGTTCAGTACAAATTGTAGTGGAGATTTCAGCCCGATGAAGATTTACTATCAAGGAATTCCTATTAGGAACGAATTATTATTCTGACATTAATATAATTTCAACAATGGAGTATGCAAATCCAGAAATCTAAAACTCATGAGATGCTAGCTACTATCTGTTGCAAATTAAGGATTAGTTGATTGATTCCGTGATCATTAATCTGTCTACTCAGATGGTGAAGTAGGGAGGAGAAAGATCCATGGAGCTCCAAGGAGACAATTCACCATCTTCCTTGCTCGATGAATAGGAAGAATGTGAAGAAGACCCTGCAGCTTCTGTCGATGTTTGTGGAGTTCCAGCTAATAGTTGTTCTTGCACCTGCAGCAACTCTTTGTGAATATCGTTTTCTTTTTCCTGCTTGATTTCATTTTTATTTCCTTCTTCGATATTACTATTACCGCAGTTGTTATTTCTAAGCAGGCTACATAGCTGCTCAAACTTCCCTTTTCCCTTCATCTTTAAACACTCAGAGATTCCATTGAAGGCATAAAGTGAAGCTGAGATGTTACGTTCAATCTTCATCCTCTTCATGGTCTCTCTAAGCATTGTTGGGTCGTCTCCAGATTCGTCCTTCTCCATTGGCTGCATCATTTCCTCTGCTATTTCAAAAGGAGAACAGTCATAGCAAGAAGTTCCCAATGCATCAACAAATCGGAAATCTATCATCTCCATATCAATCTTTTCTTCCAGTTCTCCTTCATCTTTCTTCCCTTCACCAATAAGAGTGTGGTCGTCAACCGAATTTGACCAGTTATCTCCTGTGCTGGTGAAACTTGTGTCAAAACTATCAATCACGTAATCAGTACTGGCATTCGTTGCACTCGTAGTAATAGTAGCACTTTCACTTGTTTCAGTAGTAATATTGGTGCAATCTTCGGACACGTTAAAGAAGTTATCAAAATGGTTATCTTCTACACTTGCTGTTCCTTGATCCTGGTGATTAACAGGCGAAGTGTTGGCCATGGAAGTAGAATATTCATTGTTTCTAGCCTTGAGTCTAAGCAAGAGAAGATTGGTGATCTTCGACGGAAGAGCCGGCGTCGAAGACGTAGAGCAAGGCCAGAAATTTGTTCGAGTATTGGCTCCACGGAGCAAGCACGCTGCTTCATCATAAGCTCTTGCAGCTTCCTCAGCAGTATCATAAGTACCCAACCAAACCCTTATCTTCTGTATTGTATCTTTTATCTCAGCCACCCATCGCCCTGACGGTCGTTGCCTCACCCCGACGAAACGTTTTCTCCCTCGCCGAGCTCCACCTAGTGCCGCTGCCACCGCTGCTGCCTCTTCCATAACTTGGCCCCAACTCATGTCCTCATCCCCATTTTCTTTATCTTCTTCGCCTTCACTAGTTTTCCTCTTATTCATCGTAAATCTTCACCAATGTTCAACTTATTGCGTCTATTTTCTCGCTTCTGCTTTATAGCGTTACTTGCTATATATATATATATATATATATATATATATATAGACACACACATATATATATGTAGGAGTGAGATCGAGGAGGCAGCGCATCGAGAAGAAGATATGCGGGCAATGTAGCAATCATAATGCTTGTAACTACTTCTTTGTTCTTTGTTGAATTCGGCTTTCGCCCTGTGGACGATTTCACTCTCATCTGTGAGGAGAATTCGAGAGCAGAGATAAATTTAAGTATTTTACTTGACCAAGTCAGATTTGTATGGTTTTGTAGGGTAAAGTTCACTAAATGGGATTGTCACTACCAACATTGAATGTATAACCTACGGCTTTATTTATTGGTTAATGCATTAAAGGCTGAGCTTCAATCATTCCTTGGCATGTTTCTGACTTTCTTTGCTACAAGACTGCATAGACACTGACTTTTTGTACCTGTAGAGCTCATTATTTAAAGCATTTTGTAGAAACCAATCTTGTAAAAGAGACGTATTGTACCATTGCGTTTGTATTTGTTTATGGCCTCCTAAGCAACCCTCCCCCACTGAGCACCTATCATTTTCGTCCGTTACAAGATATAAGAAGATTCGCCCAGAAATGAACACTAGCAATATATACTCGTTGTCGTTTTGATTATAGGACAATGGTGTGGTGGTCCTACGGTTATGAAGGCTAATGGGGCCTCTGTTTGGTTAGCAAAGTCCAGAAGAAGAGACGATGCATGCAGCCCAAATGGGGGCATTAATATTCCTGATTCGTGGATTGTGGTGTTGCTTTCAGTCTTCGAAATTGCCGCCATGATTAACACAACCCTGTTGTTTTATTGGCATAATTCATTAGCTTTGTTCCCATTTAATTATAAATAAATGGGCCGTCAGGGCCCAGGCAATCCTTGAATCGGGTGCGACAAAAGGCGTTGGCAACGGCCAACGGTTCCACGTGGGGGAGCACACATACTAACGTATCTTTCCATATGATAAGATAATGAAATGAAGAGACTGCTGATCACCCTTACTGTTATTATTATTTGTCATAAAGGCCGATACAAAACCAAGTGTCATTTGCATGCCCTGAACTCCGTTTGATTCTGACCAATTTTCTCTTTGCACCGTTTGATTAGTACCAATTTTTTGTGCCATAAATTATCCTCGTGATATGTAGATTCATGAGCTCATCACAACTGGCATAGATTTACCAAAAAGCTTGCAATTTCATCAAAGTTAGAATTCAACCAATATGCAGTAAAGCAAAAGCAAGCATAGATTTACAGAGAACTTACCAGTCAAGAACACCTGAAAATCAATCATTGTAAACTGACAAGGTGATAAGTAGAGTTGCTGTCATTTGCAGACTTGCAGACTACACTATGTTAATTTACATGCCAATACATACAGACATGGCTACGGCATCCATGCATACACATGTACCATTGCACTTTCCCTATAACTACACAGACCCATGGACACAGAGTATGAGTGGACAAACAACTCGTGCCTGCAACGAATGCTTTTTCTCCGTATACTTGCTTTACTTAAAATAAAAAATAAATATATCGAGCACCAAAAATGAACATGGTAGTAAAGAATAGACAACAGCGTTAATAGTCACCTTGATTACCATATGAAGACAGTCATACCTTAGCCTTGAATTTCAGAGGAAGATAGAAGAGGACTGTTAAGACTGTCGCCATTTGCAGAGTAATGAACTGGCAACAGGGCTGGGTCTTGGTAGGCAGTGGCCAAGTAATCATAAAATTCAGCCATTGTAGGATCATTCTGATCTTCCCTGTCTTTCTTAATCAAAACCTAAGAACAAGAAAACAAATGTCAACACCTGCCAGTAAAGGTAAATCACGTTTTCTGTCCCCTGGGGATGGGGTAGAGCAATCGGCAAGTCAGCTTACCTCAGCAGGGTAAGCAATGAAATTGGGCAGGAAGCGTTTCCGACAGTACTCATTGAAAAGAAGTGTGAGGACTGGAAGAGGAAAAATTAAGTATGATGCTGTAGGTAGCTTCTTCAAAGTGAAAATTCCCACTGCAATTGCATGCATAAGTACCAGAGAAAATATCATCGAATTGTGCACAATAGGCCAAAACTTCCCAGCTGTTTCATACTTAGGTGCATAAACATTTATGAACTGCATGATAAATTTGCCAAGCATTAGTAAATTCAAATTAATTCCAAAAATTCTAAAATCTAAGGACTCCTTCCGACTGTTAACATAGAGCATAAATTGCCGGTTCCTTTACTTGCTTGAAAATAGTAACTCAAGCACATCCTTAAGATTATGTTAAAAGAAGTAAATAAGTAGACCATTCACACAATAAAATTAACTGGGCACGTATGATGGGCACTAACTTATAACACCACAAACAAACACATACTTCAGAACAATTACTTTTTTTCACCTATATGATTTACTACTCACTGCTAGCTGTACTAATCCTGTATAGGGATCGTTAAAATACACTGTATGAAGAGAAAATTTTCACGAGCCCGTACTCTTGTCTGAAAACCACACAGATGACGTATCCATGGTGTATTTTTATCTATTGTCTAACTTTAAAAGTAACTTAATATCAAATTGCAAAGCACTCAACATTAAATCTTTAAATTTACAAAATTAAAAATTGTTAGATGGCTGACTAACCTGGTTACGGTAGATAATGTATGCAAGACAGAGGTATATCAATAGGAAGGGCAGAATTAGTGGAGCTAGAAAGAAATATGTAATACCAAGAAGTCCAAATAAAAGAATTCTTGGAATATCATTGTGGTAACGAATAGATGGAACTTCAAATTCATCATCTGTACTTTTGGTAAAAGGTTTTCTTATTAGGCTGCATATAAAAGGGATTATTCGAAAGAGTTCCGATGAAGTGCTAGTCCAACCTGATGTGACCACATAAGCAATGAAAAATGAGGCCTGCAGCAAAATTTAGCATTGTCAGAACAATGAAAATGGTGAACCAGATTTTAAAATAGATGGGTGTGCATGTGTCCTAAGCTGGAATTTTGTTTTGCCTAACATAGTGCATGCCTATGCAGATGAAATATAGCCATGTCCCTTGCAAGTATAACTGCTGTCTACTAATATTGTAGAGATTATGTGCATGGCCAAAACATAAATTTCTTAATGACTTTGCCAATAACAACTGATAAAATCAACATTACCATCCAAGATAACAATCATTTCCAGCTTTTTTGGTATGGATCAAAAGGGAAAAATTTGGCAAAATTTAACAAGTCAGGAAACCCAATGAGAGCGATCAGAAATGAAGAAAGACCATTACAATTTCTATATTTTTGCAGTCAATGGCTTAAGAATACACATGTAAGTTTAGGTGTACGCATAAGGATTGCTTTGCTTTGGATTTTGAATTTATTTCTTTTCAACTGAAGTGAGTTAATAGGTTTGTGTTAAAACCAAACAGAAATAAACCACAGAAGGAACTGATCAATGTCAAAAGAACAAAACCGAACTAGACAGTAGAAACATATGTGCATAGGTTTTATTAATATGAAAGTGGCTTCATGTATATGCCAACAATTAAAAACAAATAAAACTTAAAACCAAAAAAATAAAAAAATAGAACCACGCTACATCAGCCAACTTTTTATATTATATGAACATCCAAATGGTCGAAGAAAAGAAGTGGCTCAATTTGAAAATTTTATAAAACATCTTGTAATAAGCCAAGAAAGAGAAACCAAACAGAACCAACTAGACCAGTTTGAACCTGTTTTTCAATTTAAATGGGCTGTTTCCATGACCCTGTTGAATATATTATGAGATAGACCATGTTATGAAAGCAGAGGAAAAAAAATTCAAATTTCACATTGTAGCGGCTCCAAATTTGGCTAGTTCCTGCATTTTCTTTTAATTAAGTCAAATAAGAATTTAACTTGTCCGTGGAGAAGATATATTCTCACCTGAGCTGGAACAGCAACAGCTAGCTTTGCAGGAATATTCTTTGGATCAAGGATGATATTAAGCTGGTATAGAACTGATCCAGAAAATACAGTCGCAAAGAAGATGTTCCATATTGTGAACCAAAGTACTTTGTTACATGCACTCTTTTGTATGTCACTATGAGATATGTATCCTTGGATGGAAGAAAGGAATTCCATGATAGGAGGCACTATCTTCAGAAACAGCTGAAGAATAAGACTGGGAAGGTATCCGGTAACTACTTGACTGACAAATGTTCTGCACGTAAAACACATATTGTTTTAGTACTTTACACCATCAAAGGAGTAGAGAGATAAATAGACAAAAACAGATATCTTAAAAAGATGTTATTCCACTTTTTTCAGTCTCTTAGGCCTTAGCTTGTAGTACAGCTGTGAAATCAAAAACCTAAAACAGATTGCTTACATAGTTAGAATGCTTTTCAGAAATGGAAACCAAACTTCCAATTGACTCAGGTTAGTAAGACCTTGCACAAGCAGAACAGGAATAAGGAACAAAATTGTCAGAAGAATGCAGGCTACTATGACCACAAGCTTGGAGATCCATCTTCGCATGAATGATGAAGAAAAAAAAGGCCAATAAACATCATGTGGTTCAGGAGCTTGCTCTGTCACCCAGTGTGTGGGATTGGTTGATTGTTGCATGTGGAAAGCAATTGCAGCACCATATCGAGACTTGAAGGAGACAAAGGCAGCCCGAATTTCCTTTTACATTGATGAAAGACAGTAGATTAACACTGTGCATCTTGTAGACTAGAAAATGAAAAGGAGACAACTAAAAACAGACTTACTGCTAAGAAATCAATCATCAAACAAGAGTGCTGTCTAAATTATCCAGATAGATAAAATTGGTCCACAACAGTTACTGACAACTACAATACCTTCACAACAACAATAATTGTTTGCTACATTCGATATGCGTAGTACACAAAATATAGAGAAACAACTCTATGTAGTTAAACATTAAGTTGTTAAACAAAATCATAAAAATTGAGAAGATGACAGTAAGTAAAAGTTTGTTGAAAGGTATAGTTGTAAAGCACATACATCTCCTGCCAATGAAACCTCTGATTGCTCCAATCTCAAATTCTCCTCAACCTCTTCTAACTGTTTCTCATAATGATCCACAAGATCAATCTTCTGTCCAAACAATCTAGCACGCTTATACTTTTCTTGATTGGGATCTGATTGTAAGCGGATAAGATTTCTATACAGTTTCTTTGCATCATCCTACAAAAGGAATATGAGAAAATTATTTGAGCAATACAAAGAATGATAGAATTCACCAAAGCAGTCACCATTCATATACAATATCTAAATCACTGTGTTCACAAACATAGGACAAATTGCTTACAATGAGACTTCGGATATTGCTTGTTTTTTGAATAACCATATGAGACAGATATGTAGTAGGATGGTAATCTTTAAAGAAGCTCTCAACACTGTCACTCACACTGCTCCTGGCAGGAACAGGGATACTTCGGACTAAGATGGTGAACTGATGTGGCTGAGGTTTGGATGAATAAAAATAAGTCATCCTTTTTGAACATATATATTTATATTCCTGCAGAAACAGATACTACTCAGTATTCAGTTTAACTAGCAATTACAGAGATGGTGAAGTGATGAGGCTGAGGTTTGTATGAATAATAAGCCATCCATTTTGAACAAATATATTTATATTCCCACAGAACCGATACTATTCAATATTCAGTTTAACTAGCAATTACTGAAGATCACAAAACCACTCATTCACTGTTTAACAAAACCAAAACCAAGCACAGATCTACTAAAAGACAAAATCAATATATCATGTTCATGAAAAAATTACACTTGCAGTGTCACCCAAAAGGCAGAGCTTTAGCGATCGTCAAATTTAAATTGTTCAAGTATTGATATATCATCAAGCTAAATATGAGCAACATTTCACTTACAGAATAAAGTAAATAGCAGATAAATCCAGTGACAAGATACACAGCACAGAAGTGAACCCATAACCTGAAGAAAAATACCAAAACTGATGAATACCATCTTATGTTACACATATTGCTGGTAACAGGAAAAAAGATCAACTCTTACAAATGATGCTATCCCCGTATAAAAGATTATGCATTACAAGAGACAGAAAATGCCATTTAGACTGAGCTAATATAGTAGTAGCCTACTGTCAAATGCATTTTGTCACCCTATGTGCTTCCCGCAGACCCCAACAGGGGTTATTAATGTTTAAAGGGTATGAAATCACCTTTTAGAGCCACTGTTTACATTTGAAATGGTAAACACATCCAAAGAATTATTGGAGAAATCGGTAAAGTCAATCTCATGTAACGCAGTTCCTGAGCAGTTCACTGGAAGAATAACAAAAATCCCTATAACCGCAGCGAACAAAAATATTTTCAAACTGCAGTATTCAGATGAAATCAGGCACAAAGTCAGACAATATACTCTAAAAAATCAATATAAATGTATAACAACACAGTAAGAAATTATGGTCCACCACTTGAGGAAAAAAGACAAAATATAAGAAAAGAAGAAGACCGAGGATATATTTGTATGTCCACACAAAAATCACATTTGTTTGACTGCACTCAATATCTACAAGAAATGACAAAATAGAAAACATTTCTCTCTTTTGCTTCGAGGTAATTTTGCAGAAATCAACAAATAAACAAATTTAACTAGCTATAACTCTACAGAATAAGGTAGGAACTCCAAATCAACCATTTGGAATTCGAGACGGAAGTCCCAAAATTAATGCAGCAAAATACTAGAGATTCCTTTGTCGTTCTCACTTTCTGTTTGTTGACAATTCAAGTAGTTCTTGTGGGAAACCAAATTACCTGAAAGTTATAATACGCATAAAGACGACAGCATCCAAGCCTGTGGATGACAAAAGGTCTTCTTCAGAGAGCTTCCATGCCTTTCTTACCCAGCCAGGAGAAGGTATTAACCTTTCTAGGTTAAAACGACTTCTCCGTTTAGAACTTCCTTCAGCCAGCAAGCGTGGTACATAAACTTCATAATTACTCGGTTGTTTCCGCAATATAGAATACAAAGTGAGGAACAGAACACAAAGGCCAGAATTTATTCCCACTGATGTTAGAAGAGCAGAAAGAAGCATTTCTTCACAGTAATTTCAAGACCTCGAAAAAGATAAACCTATCGACTGCCAAACTGGACCAAGCACAAACTAATTACTTGAACATACCAATATATATCAAAGCTTACATATTAACCAAATTTTACAGTCGAAGCATAGGAGACTGCAATAACAATTTATCAAAACCTCATACACTTCACATTTTGATTAAGTATACTCACATCTGATCAATCGAAATAAATTAGAAAATAAGAATGCAACGGCAGGCTTAGTTTAAAATTTAAGATCGTAATCCACCACAATTTCTAGCCAAACAAACCCTAGCAGAAAATCAAACCAAACAAACAATGTAAAACACCAAATGGAGGCAAACCCAAACCTTCAGTTTATGAACTTCGTTACTTGGAAAATTCGAGAAGATGCCAGAAATTTCGCAACCGATTTCCGAATAAAAAACAGATAAACTAGAAGCTGAGCCGACTAAGTAGTTCACAGTGACGCTAGTTTATTACAGTGCTTGTGATTTTTAATTACCAGGAGTGCCCCTTAACGTGCTGATTACTTCATTTTTACCATTTAATTATTGACCGGCAACGAAATTGTAGTGCCGTACTTTCTGAATTTTGGTTGTCTTGTCCTGATTTGAATTAACTGTCCCCGTAGAATTCGGATTTTCACTTCAGTTTTGGTTGGTATAGATACTTTGGGGAATTTGAATTTGAGGTCAGGAACGGTTGGTTTGAATCAACGAGACAAAGTCGGTTAACGAACAGTCAAACGCTCAAACTACCCGCCAAGTTTCTTAAACACGATCAATGTAGTTAGTTGCATTTTGGAATTTTAAGACCTTCGTTAATAGGAAAGTCTTAGGTGATCCTCCCACAGCATACCCATTTGTAGGATAGTCTGGGATGATGATGATCCCCCAGTATTTAAATAGTAATTTGCTCGGAATAATTTGATTTACATTCATACCACTTCTTAGGCTTAAAGGCGAAAATCAGAGGCCCAATTTGCTCTAATGCAAGTGCTCACCCAGTCACATTTTAGAAAGCTTGCATTTAGAATTGGGTAGGGGCCGCGCGAACGCAGGCCCCCACTGCCACAAATTATGACGTACACTCTCCCACTTGGGGAGATGTTAGGCGGGCGCACCCACGCAGTGCAATGTGGGCCGCCTTTCTAGGCTACAGGCCTTCTTGATCACCAGTCAACCCCGTCCAGGTAAGTATGTTCTGTCGTGACAGCCTCTTCCTTTTTTCTATTGCACGGTTTTTTTATTCTGCTTACATTTTGGCGATGTGGGATGAGGATTTTTTCTTCTTCCTTCGTTGCTATCCAACAGAGGCGTCATCGTCTCCCAGTCTTTCGCTCGTAACAAACGCGGCTGGCCCACCGTAATAAAACAAGAGATGCACCAGCAATTGAGGCTACTAATCCCAGTTAGATATTTCTACCAAAATTATCCCTTCACCAGATATATGATTCCTTATCAGGCAAATGGCAAATGTCCTCACCCATACAGTGCTTTTTATTTTATTTTTATTATTAATAACAATATCATTACTTTGACATGATAATATCCCATGGCTTCGAGTCAAAAGTGCTAGTTTCTGTCACTGACCCAATAGGACTAATGGACAATTCCCAGATTGCAGAGGAAGGCTTGAACTTGAACGGATGGGAGCAAATCCAATCATCTTCTCACAACATACTGTCCACGAACCCAACAAGGGAATGGGATATGATCGCCATTAGAGACAATTATCTTCAGGATAGCCTTTCCTTCTTTCCTCCCAGTCAGCACGAAGGATTACCAGTTCGTTCAGAAGATGAAAAACCAAATTCTCCATCACCATCATCTTCATCGTCGTCGTCATCTTCCTCGTCTAATGTTTTAGCTGCTGATAATAGTTCGAGCTCGGATTGCTGGCCACGTCTTAAGATTCTGGGTTCTGGGATAGTCAGAATTGCTGCTAAGGCCAAATACTTGGCGGTGTTTATGGGCGGTTTTTGGTCATTTGCCTCGGCAACTGGAGTTGTAGCAGCAGTGTTGCTCTTTTTGGTGTATGCGAAGGTGCGGAGGTGGCGTAGCATAGTTCGGGAAGAGAACAACCGTCTGATCCTTTTAATCAATGGAAAAGACCAGGTTCATTTCTTGCATAATGTCAAAATCGACCAACAATTTACCTTTCACACAACACTTTGCTGGATATAATTTCCTGAAACCCCTCGTGGTATCTGATTATAGACGTGTTCTGATATGATCTGTTAATCTTGGAGCTATAAAATTTTTTGAAGTGTTTGTGAAATGCCTAAAAGAAAGATTTTTAAACACTTGAATCACAATTCTTGACTCTAAAATTTGTCTTTGAATTTGTTTGTTTCGAGCAATAATGAGTAACAAGCAGCTAAAGCTTGCTGAATCCTATGGAGATTAGATTCCCGGAAAAAGGCACAGATAGAAACCAAAATGATCGATGATTTCTTGATTCGTAATGAGGAGAGGAAGCTCTCTGTTGTTCTATGGTCAATCTTACTTGAAGAATTGATAGTTGGGTTTGTTTACCTTATTATATTCTCTGTTAATCAGATATGCCTTGGCTATCATCTCCTTTCAACAGGAGATGCATGGAAAATTCTTCCGCTATTAACACCAGCCACTGTCTTCATTTTTACACGGATTTGTGTGTTTGTGAGTTGTGATTCACTGTGTCTGTATTTGATCCTGCAGAAAATAAACCAGCTCTTACTTCAAAATTCCCAGATGAGTGAATTATTATCGGCTCGCCGCAAGGTCCCAGTCCTTCGAACTGGTTGATTGATCATACATAATCGATCTGCTTGATGTTCAGGATTTATCTGTACAAGGTGCCTCTGCAGCTTACCAATCCAATGTCTGCTTGTATATGCAGAAAGCAAGAGAGCATAATTGCCACGGTTTATGTTCACTGGATACTCGGATTTCCGTTTCTGTATATTCAACTGGTGACTGCACCGGTCATTACTTATTACTTTACATACCAATGAAGCGTGTCTCTGCTTCATCCTTTGCTAGTGTATTCGATTATTCTATGGTTGATTAATGAAAGCTAGGATACATGCCATTTGAAATCTCAAGGTTATTAGATAGATTGTATACACAAAGAATGAACAAGTTAAAAAGAGTATTTCCACCACCACACTGAGTGCAATAGTCAGGATCGTAGGATGAGGAAACTCGATTGGATCAGTATAATTCAGTTTGATTTGGATCAAATTTTAAAATAAAAACACAGTACTTAAAATAAAACTGTACTCTACCATAAAATCATAACTACTACGCATGTATTGATTCCATTTTTTCTAATGGAAGGCCTTTAGATTTATATAATTATTTGTAAATCACACTGTTAAGGGAGATAAAACTGGGGATTTTTAATTTTAATATTTTTTTATGTCGTCGTCTACTGCTAATTTTCTATATCTGTAAAGTCAATTAAATCCTTCGAATAGAAATTAAAAATACACTATTCGGGGGGCTTTTTAGTAATATCGTATTCTACTCTCGTCTTCTCTGCCGTGAGACAAGACAGCGTCATTTCTTTGCTTTTCTCGATCACAATTTTATTTTCTTTGCTTTTCTTCCCTTTCTCCGAGTGTTGTTCCTCGACAGATCTCAGTCGTCGGATCCGCTAAGATAAGCCATTTGTCTCGACCTCACGCGTTTTACTTCATAGTCTACCTCCGCAGTCTTCCTTGCCTACAGTTCCGCTCAATTCATCTCCGTCGGGTTCGTACATTTAGTTTCTGCACCGCATTTTCTAGTTCTCAATAAGAGTTCGTGTTTGGATTGTGGACTCCAGCTTTTAGTGTGGTATGCCTCGTGTCTGCTAGGGTTTTCGTTGAATTTTCTTTGTTTGTTTGCTTTTTTCTTTGAAACGACATCATGTAGCTGTTGTCCGAATTGAGAGTAAATTTGGTTCTTGTTGTGGTTTGAAAGGCTAATGCCGTTGAATGCGTGAAAGATCTGGCTCCTGTTTTTCGTTACTGGCTCGTTGTGCTAATTGATTTTGATTTATTTCTTATTTTTGTCATAATTTATTTATTGGAAAAACTGGATTATAGTAACAAAATTAGTTTTGCTTTGATTAGCTTAGCCAAATAGAGATTTCTGTGCTAACTATGCTCAAAGTGAATGCATAGAAGAATGTAGTTTTTTTTTAATTGAATTTGTCAAAGGGCTAACTGAGAATTTTATTTTATTTTTCCAATTTTGTAAGTCATGCTTTGAACAGGTTACTGTGCATCTCTAAAGATAGAATTTAGTTTAAAGGCAGATATTGTAGCAATATGGGGCGTCTGAAGCTGCAATCTGGAATCAAGGCAATCGAAGAAGAACCTGAGGACTATGACACAACTTATTCAAACAAAGCTACTTTATCATGCATGATTAATTCAGAAGTAGGTGCTGTGTTGGCAGTCATGAGAAGAAATAGAAGTGTCAGGTGGGGGGGCCAATACATGTCGGGTGATGACCAGCTAGAACACTCTTTGATCCAGTCATTGAAGACGTTAAGGAAGCAAATCTTCTTATGGCAGCAACCGTGGCATACTGTTAACCCTGCTCTGTATCTCCAGCCTTTTCTAGATGTTATCCGATCAGATGAAACTGGTGCACCAATCACTGGTATTGCTTTGTCATCTGTCTACAAAATTTTGACGCTTGACGTGGTTGATCAAAACACTGTTAATGTTGAAGAGGCTATGCACTTGGTAGTAGATGCTGTGACTAGCTGCAGATTTGAAGTGACCGATCCTGCATCAGAGGAAGTAGTGCTGATGAAGATACTTCAGGTTCTTCTGGCTTGTATGAAAAGCAAAGCATCTATTGTGTTGAGTAATCAGCATGTTTGCACCTTAGTAAACACTTGTTTCCGTATAGTTCATCAAGCAGGAACTAAGGGTGAATTGTTACAGCGTATAGCTCGCCACACAATGCATGAACTTGTTAGGTGTATTTTTTCACACCTTCCAGATGTTGAAAATACGGAACATGCATTGGTTAATGGGGTTGGTGCTGTGAAACCAGAGGTAGAAGTACATATTCCATCTTCGTCTTTTGTTGCAATATCTTCTTTTTCCTTGTGTTTCCATTGGTTGTTGGCAAGTTGGGAAACAAACAAACTATGTAGGAAAATAACTAACTAAAGTTTTGTTGTTTTCTGTTTAATTGATCTCATAATGAATTTGGCTGTTAATTTTGTGTTGGCTGTCCATCTAGAGTCCTGAATAGTAAAAATTGCGACTAAAACTTTTTTTTTTTTCTACCTTATGTCCTTGGTAATCAAACAACAGAAAGTTTACGACTCTCAACCATTTTTCTCATGGTTTACTTGGCAACTTAATGGACCACTGGGGGAAAATTGTTATGGTTTTCAATTGAAATTTATAAATGTTTGCTGCCAGACACCATTGATTGCAGGTGATTGTCTAGGTTTACTTTGAGCCTACCATGTGGGAATAGGTTGCCTTAAGTGGGTTTTATCAATTGAGATTTAAGCTAGTTATTTTTCTTTGGTTTTAACTCAAGCTCTAGCTAGTATTTTAGAGTCTGGAATAGAAAAATGTATCCCTCTTGCTATTATCATATCTTTGAGAAAGGAAGTCAATTCTAGATGATAAGAAGCACTCACATGTTTATGGTCGATGAATAATGCAGATGGGTGGGCTAGATAATGATTATGCTTTTGGGAGTAAACAAATGGAGAATGGCAATGGTGCTTCAGAATATGATGGTCAACAATCCTCTGTAAATTTTGTCTCCACTACAGGTGTGGCAACAGCTATGATGGAAGAAAATTCAAATGGGGCTGGTACTGGAAAGGACTCTGTTTCATTTGACTTGCATCTCATGACGGAGCCGTATGGAGTCCCTTGCATGGTTGAGATATTCCACTTCTTGTGTTCTTTGTTAAATGTTTCTGAGCATATGACAATGGGTCCTAGGTCAAATACTATGGCATTGGATGAAGACGTTCCTCTTTTTGCCTTGCGCTTGATCAACTCGGCTATAGAATTGGCTGGGCCTGCCATTTGCCATCACCCAAGGTTATTAAGTTTGATTCAGGATGAGCTATTTCGTAATCTTATGCAATTTGGTTTGTCAACGAGCCCACTTATTCTTTCAATTGTATGTAGTATTGTTCTCAATCTGTATCATCATATGCGCACTGAACTGAAACTACAGCTTGAGGCTTTCTTTTCTTGTGTGATCTTGCGGCTTGCACAAAGCAGATATGGGGCTTCATATCAGCAGCAGGAGGTTGCTATGGAGGCTCTTGTTGACTTCTGCAGGCAGAAAACATTTATGGTGGAGATGTATGCTAACTCAGATTGTGACATAACCTGCAGTAATGTGTTTGAAGACCTAGCTAATTTGTTGTCGAAAAGTGCATTTCCAGTGAACTGTCCTTTGTCTGCCATGCATATTCTGGCTTTGGATGGTCTGATTGCTGTTATCCAGGGAATGGCTGAGAGGATAGCCAATGGATCGGTTAGTTCAGAGCAGACCCCAGTCGCTCTTGAAGAATATACCCCATTCTGGATGGTGAAATGTGACAACTACAGTGATCCTAACCATTGGGTTCCATTTGTTCGTCGGAGGAAGTATATCAAGAGAAGATTGATGATTGGAGCTGATCACTTTAACCGTGACCCAAAGAAAGGGTTGGAGTTTCTCCAAGGAACACATCTTTTGCCTGACAAACTTGATCCCCAAAGTGTGGCATGTTTTTTCAGATACACTGCTGGGTTAGATAAGAATCTTGTTGGAGATTTTCTTGGAAATCATGATGAATTCTGTGTTCAGGTTCTTCATGAATTTGCTGGGACTTTTGATTTCCAAGACATGAATCTGGATACTGCACTGAGGTTATTCTTGGAAACTTTTCGGTTGCCTGGAGAATCACAAAAAATACAAAGGGTGCTTGAGGCATTCTCTGAGAGATACTATGAGCAATCGCCACAGATTCTAGCTAACAAGGATGCTGCACTTTTGCTATCCTATTCCCTTATAATGCTTAACACAGATCAGCATAATGTACAGGTAAAGAAAAAGATGACAGAAGAGGATTTTATTCGGAATAATAGACACATCAATGGAGGCAGCGATCTACCTCGAGAATTCCTGTCAGAGCTTTACCATTCAATTTGCAAGAATGAGATTCGTACTGCTCCAGAACAAGGTGCTGGTTTTCCTGAGATGAATCCTAGCCGTTGGATTGATCTAATGCACAAGTCTAGGAAAACTGCTCCATTTATTGTAGCTGACAGTAGAACCTACCTTGACCATGATATGTTTGCCATAATGTCTGGCCCAACAATTGCTGCTATTTCTGTTGTATTTGATCATGCAGAACATGAAGAAGTTTACCAGACATGTATTGATGGATTCTTAGCCATTGCAAAAATTTCTGCATGCCATCATCTGGAAGATGTACTCGATGACCTTGTTGTGTCTTTGTGTAAGTTTACAACCCTTCTGAATCCATCATCTGTTGAGGAACCTGTGCTAGCCTTTGGTGATGACACAAAAGCCAGGATGGCAACTGTCACTGTTTTCACCATTGCAAATAGGTATGGGGACTATATTCGCACAGGCTGGAGAAATATTCTGGATTGCATCTTACGGTTACACAAGCTGGGTCTTCTTCCAGCTCGAGTGGCCAGCGATGTAGCTGATGAATCAGAGCTTTCTGCTGACCCTAGCCAAGGGAAGCCTATTACAAACTCTTTATCTTCGGCTCATATGCCATCTATGGGAACGCCAAGGAGGTCTTCTGGATTGATGGGCCGGTTCAGTCAACTTTTATCTCTCGACACAGAGGAGCCAAGATCGCAACCTACTGAACAACAACTTGCCGCTCATCAACGGACCCTTCAGACAATTCAAAAATGCCACATTGACAGCATATTTACAGAGAGTAAGTTTTTGCAAGCTGAATCCCTCTTGCAACTTGCACGAGCACTTAACTGGGCTGCTGGGCGACCCCAGAAAGGGAATAGCTCCCCAGAGGATGAAGATACTGCAGTTTTCTGCCTTGAATTGTTCATTGCAATTACCCTGAACAACCGGGATAGGATTTTGCTTCTTTGGCAAGGTGTTTATGAGCATATAGCTAGTATTGTTCAGTCCGCCGTAATGCCTTGTGCCTTGGTAGAAAAGGCTGTTTTTGGACTCCTCCGAATCTGCCAGCGACTGCTTCCATATAAAGAGAATCTGGCTGATGAACTTCTGAGGTCACTGCAACTTGTCTTAAAGCTTGATGCTCGGGTAGCTGATGCTTATTGCGAACAGATTACTCAAGAGGTCACTCGCCTTGTGAAAGCCAATGCTACTCATATCAGGTCCCAGATGGGGTGGCGCACTATTGCATCCCTACTTTCCATCACAGCTCGGCACCCTGAAGCTTCTGAAGCAGGCTTTGATGCGCTATTGTTCATTATGTCTGAAGGAGCATACTTGTTACCATCCAATTATGTTCTCTGTATAGATGCTTCAAGGCAGTTTGCTGAGTCTCGTGTTGGACAGGCAGAGCGGTCTGTACGTGCATTAGATCTTATGGCTGATTCTGTTGATTGTTTAGCACGATGGGGCCATGAGGCAAAGGAAGCAATGGGCGAGGATGAAGTTGCTAAATTGTCTCAGGATATAGGGGAGATGTGGCTGAGGCTTGTGCAAGCATTGAGAAAAGTTTGTTTAGACCAGAGAGAAGATGTTAGAAACCATGCTCTCTTATCGTTGCAGAAGTGCTTGACAGGAGTGGATGAGATCCATCTTCCTCATGGTTTGTGGTTACAGTGTTTTGATGTGGTAATTTTCACAATGCTTGATGACTTACTTGAAATAGCTCAAGGACACTCCCAGAAGGACTACCGGAACATGGAAGGCACACTTATCCTAGCCTTGAAGCTTGTCTCAAAGGTGTTTCTACAGTTACTCCACAACCTCTCACAACTAACAACATTCTGTAAATTATGGCTGGGTGTCCTCAGCCGAATGGAAAAATACATAAAGGTAAAAGTCCGAGGGAAGAAAAGTGAGAAGCTTCAGGAAATAGTGCCTGACCTCCTCAAGAATGCTTTACTCGTAATGAAGATGAGGGGAGTGCTTGTGCAAAGAAGTGCTTTAGGAGGAGATAGTTTGTGGGAACTTACATGGCTTCATGTGAAAAACATTGTTCCATCTTTGCAATCTGAGGTGTTTCCTGATCAAGATTCAGACCAGTCCCAGCATAAGCAGCGTGATATGGGTGGAAGTTTGTTATCTGATGAAATGGTTTCAGTTCCTTCGAATGAAACAGTGACCACTGAAGTTGCTGAGTCCTGAGGTTAAAATAATGTGCGGTGCTTGGACCAGTAGAGTTGCTATATTTGATGGCATTCTGTAACTATCTGGTTAGATATGCCAATATTCATGGGGTTCCGGTGAAGATTCACCACTTTTTATCTCTTTTTGCATCTTCCAGATGAAAATTAGCTAGAAAGAAGGATATGGAAAGAATCTCAGGATACTCCTTATTCATCTATTGGTTTGATTCAGTGTAACCTTGGCCGAGGTGTATCATGCATATTGGAGAATTAGTATTCTGTGCAGATATGATAGTTGTCTATGGGTTTTGTAGAGCTTTTCAAGGGGGAAAGATTTGAACTACTTGTTTCTGTATTGTGAGAATTCAGAAGGGAAGAAATTCACCCATCTTCCTTCCCAAGGTATTTAGCCGATGTGATTGTCTTTAGCTCGCTCATTGATGTACAGAATTAGAAAACTGTGACTTCATACTTTGTGTTAGTACATTTACATCACAGGAGAGTGAAGTATTCAACTTTTGCTCGTGGCTTCTGCTTTTGTATGAATTGCAAATTGATGCCTACTTGAGCATCTTTTTCCGGATGAAGAAACCTGTTACCTCAACAAAATTTGGTGCCCAAATGTGGGCTAAATGAAATACTGTTCAGGAAAAAAATAAAATACAAACACAAATAATAGGCTTTTGCGAATGCGGTGCGTTTTGGCAGCTGACTAAACGCATCGTTTCTGTCGAGTGAAGCAAAACCGTCGTCAGAACTCAGAAGTTACAGCGAGCGTCTTTTCACAGTTCCAACAAGTGTCTAGTTGTCCAATTTACGTACAGTCAATTTTGAAGAATCTTAGCTCGTATATAAAAAAGTATCATTTCAATAGTTTGGTTGATCAAAGATCTAGGGTTTGAGATTTACACCGATTCACCTATTCAGCTCGAAGCTCAATCGAAAATGAGCGAGGTTTTCGAAGGATACGAGCGTCGGTACTGCGAGCTCTCCACAAATCTCTCCCGAAAATGCAACTCAATCTCTCTCCTCACAGATGCAGGTATTATTATTGCTATGCTTATAATCAAAGCAAAACAATTTTCGAATTTAGATTTGACTGTCACTTCAATTTTTAAGTTTAATTAATCTTCTTAGCTGTATGACTTCGATTGATGTTGCGGATTTCATTTCACAGATCAGAAGAAGGAAAAGTTTTCGGAGATAAAATCTGGACTGGATGATGCTGACTCTTTGGTATTTGCATGAAAAATTTTTGCTTGATGTTTAGAAGTTTCACTATTTTGTATTCATAATGTGATATTTTGTTTTTGGGTTTTTTTTTTTCCAGATTCGTAAAATGGACCTGGAGGCAAGAAGTTTGCAGCCGAACGTGAAGGCTATGCTTCTTGCTAAATTGAGAGAGTACAAGTCTGATTTGAATAAGCTGAAGAGAGAATTTAAAAGAGTTTCTTCTCCTAATGCACACGAAGAGTTGTTGGAGTCTGGAACAGCCGATGCACATACGGTAACCATGTCATTTTTTTTCAACTTTGTGGGTTTCTTGGTTGCAGAGTTCAGCTTTTAGATTACTTATTTAAATTTGGAGAAGAGATTGTTTGACTAACATAATCTATTTATAGATTGTTGTGTCTACTGCTGCATATGCATTGATTTGCTACTGCTGTCTCACTGAATACTTTTAAGAGTAAACCTAACTGCGTTAGGAAGCATTTGGGAGTGTGTAGGTAGAAAGTGTTTTTCAGTAAAGATGCTCTTTGATAAGTAGTTCATGTAGTTTTCTGCTCTGCAAAATGCTTCATAGAAATGCATCTATCAAATGCTTCTCTGAAAAGCACTCCTATTGCTTTTCTTTATCCACCAGAGTACTTTTTATATTTCACCCAAACATTATAACACAGGCAGAAACCATTTTGGAGATGCAAATGCATTATTAGTATTGCTGGGTGCCACTTTTGTTGATGGATGAGAAAGGCCAGAGCTATATTTGTCTACCATTTGTTATGGGCAGCTAAGGGACTTTGACAGAACAAAAATAACTACGAATTGTGCGCTATAATTGTCAGTTTATTGCAGTTTGTTGCAATGTCAGTGCAATGGTGATTTATGAGTTTGTTTGATGTTGTGCTACTTTTACAATTTACATTCCCAATGAATTGGAGATTCTCATGCATCTGGTGGAGAAATTGGTGAATGGTAACTGATGGTACAGGTTTCCGGGGAGCAGAGAGAACGAATGGCCATGTCAGTTGAGAGAATTAACCAGTCTGGTGAAAGAATTAAGGAGAGTAGAAGAATCATGCTGGAGACAGAGGAGCTTGGTATCTCAATTGTGGAAGATCTAAATCAACAGCGTGAAACTCTCTTACATTCTCGTAACAAGGTGATTTTTGCTTAACTTTTTCCTTTGGGATTATTGTTTTCTCTCTCAATATTTTGAGTTATTCCTATTTTTCATTATGCACTTGGAAGAACACAGACAAATCTCTCATTGGTATCTTTTGGGTGCTTGAAAAATGAAATAAAAATTATTTGTAACGCTTCTTGTTGATGAACCAAGGTCTTGATATGTCACAAAATATAAGTGCAGAAGAGTTGCAGGTTTATTGATCTATGATTTTTATTATTGTTTTTGTTCTCTCCTATTGTAGCTTCATGGGGTAGATGATGCCATCAGCAAGAGTAAGAAAGTTTTATCGGCCATGTCACGGAGGATGACCAGAAACAAATGGATTGTTGGCTCGATAATTGCAGCTCTTGTCATTGCCATAATCTTTATCCTCTTTTTTAAGCTTTCACGCCACTGATCTAACCATTACAATTGTCAAGTACTATGAAAGTCCTCTGTTACTATTTGTGCATTTTGTATATAAAGTTCGGTCACTCAATGGCTACAATTCCTATTTTCCATAGTCTTATGTGTTGTGTATTTATATTTCTCTATATTGCCTTCGTCTATCGAGTAAGTTTACCTTGTTTGCATGCAAGTAATATTCTGCCAATTGCTTTGCTTATAGGAGCTCTGGAAACTGATAGATGCAATTTGAAATTTTTATTCTTTGTTTCGAGTTCTTACAAGGATAGTTTTAAATTTGAATACTGAGAAATTTTTAAGTAGAATGATACAAACATATAGTGTAGCCTTATCTATATTTATATGTACACTCACATACACAGACGCCGGCGATAACTTTTAATGTTATATCTTCAGGATACAAGCCAGCATCTTATCATATTAACGACTCTGAGCGTGTTTTTCAGTTTTTTTTTTAAATATTCTGAGGTTCCGAGTTTGACCCGACTGTTTCACACGGACCCAAACTCTACAGGACCCCACCACGGAAAAATATCCAGCAGTTTCAGTTCATGGTTCACAGACCCAAGTTTCCTTGTTCTTCCTTCTTTTCCTTTCCATTCCGTTCCCGTTGTCCATTACCGAGCCTTACACGCCCAGAAATCCTACTAATTTCCTTTCCTTTCACACGCACAGCCACCACGTGTTTGAACAAAAGTCTGAGTGACTTTTCAATAAGAGCGAGCGAGTGATCAAGGTTAGGTGGGTTCAATCAAATCAGCATGGATTCACTCTCATCAGTCTCTCCTTCAATTGTTCTCCCTCCCAGCAATCCTCTCCGTCTTCGCCGGAGACAGCTTTTCTTCTCTCCTCGCGCTTTTCGTAATCGTCTTTCTTATGGTCTCTCCTCTTCAAAGAGATTCCGACACGTTTACTGTAAAGTCAGCGATGGCGCTCGTGACGACGATGATGATGGAAGTGAAGACGTGGAGAGAGCGCTTCACTTGGACGGCACCATTCCAGGAAGTTCTAACGAGTTCGTAAAGCGGGTCTCTTCTCGTGCTTATGATATGCGGAGACATCTGCAGCAAACATTCGACAGTAGCAGCTATGATGGTAAATTCTGCATTTTTTTTTCTTTTTTTATATTTGCAATCAATTTAAAATTTCGTTAACTTAGTTAATGGGTAGGTTATCAATTCATTTACTTGTTTTAAATCTTAACAATCCTTATCAATCGGGTTGCCGGAGTCTTCACTGCTACTTAAATTGCTAATTATTTATTTTTAAACATGAAAGCTGCAACTTGTCGTGCTTGCAGGTTAATTTGCTCTTGTTTAAATAATTTTTTTGTAGAATAAGAAGAGCTGCCACCATGTTTCTTAAACTACAATTTAAGGCTTATAATTCAGCAGTAAGATAAAATCTTTGGACTTCTCGGCTAATCCTCCTACCTTAAACTTGATATGTGAGATCAATCTGAAGGAATAACTGTGGAATCCTAATTGCTTTTGTGCTGTATTCTGACAATAATATCTCAAACATAGGACCTAGAAGTGGTGGTTTATGCTGTGTGCGTCGTTGCACGTTATTTACACTGATGGTAAAAATATTTTTATTTGATGGAAATTATAATAAATAATTGCATTTTACTTGGATGTTAAAGGTTGCTACTATAACATTTGGGTTAAGACGTTTGGGTGCACTTTGAAATTAGTTTGAGTATGATTGGTTTTTCCCTCCTTTCAGTTGATTTCAACCTAACTTCTTTGGGCTCAACTGAAGACATCTTCTGTCATTTACTTTTTTCCTGCAATCTCGTTTATGTTGCTTGCCATTAATGACTCTGTCTATGTCCATTTTCATGATAAAAACTATGTCAAAGGTGTGGTTCTAAACTTATTTCCTGAAATCTTCTTTATGTTGGTAGCCACTAATGACTGTGTGTATATACATTCTGATGATAAAAACTATGTCAATACTGTGGTTCTGAAAATGCAAATATGTACTGAAACATCGCAGATGCAAGTATCTTGGACATTCTCATGCACGCCTGATCTTTGTGCTTGGTTGACGCTTGTTATTCATTTCTGTTTAATAAAATGCAACTTGTGTCTTGTTTTAGATGTGGGTCTCTGCCTACATTCAATAGTAAATTTACGAGCATTTAACATTTTCTAGTGTTGGTGATGCTTATGATTTATCTTGGAAGGATGTTTTGTGGGTAAATAATACCATATGTTCTGCTTCTTTCAGTGTTAGTGTTTGTAGTTATATTGTGTAACATTTGTTTACTTGACATGTTTTATAATGATCTCCCTCCTTGTCTTTATGATCCAGTGTTGGAGGCAAACCCATGGAGAGAAGCTTCAAAACCTGTATACGTACTAACCCAGCGGGAAAACCAGTTGTGCACAATGAAAACTCGAAGGAATCGCAGGTCTGATTTGGTTCCTTATGGGTATCCTCTGCTGAACATTGTTAATGTTACTCCAGCTCATGTATTGCCCCCTTTTTTTTTTGACAGTGAAGTTGAAAGGGAGCTTGGATTATTGTTTTCTAAAGGAGGAAAGTGGAGGTCTGAAATTGGTAATCAGGCTAAACAGTCTAGAGGTGGGACGAAGTTCCAGATGCTTGTTGAAGATATTAGGGAGGGAGTGCTTGTAAGTCCTTTTTCTTGTATCAGTTGTCTGTTTTTAGATGACATTAACTTTATCAAAATTTTGTGAGAAGATGCCGTTGATTGTGTATAGCTTATTGTGTATGGAAAATATGAATCAAGTTCAAGTATCATCTAATATATAAACGAAGTCTCACTGGTCTCTAGCATGGTTTTCTCTGTTATAAAATTTCCCATTTATCACTGTGAGAGATGTCAACTATTTACAGATCAAAATCTATGAGTTAATGCAGTAACCATCTATTTCTACCACTCCCCCTTACCCTTCCATAACTAAAGCAATAAAGCACACACCACCTGATGTAATAATTCGATGCTGATTTTTAAATTTGTATTCCTCTGGGTTATATTGATTCATATGTCAAAAAACACTTCTGTTGCAGGTTTTTGAAGATGAGAATGAAGCTACAAGATACTGTGACTTACTGGAAGGAGGAGGTCGAGGATGTGAAGGCGTTGCAGAGATTGAAGCCTCATCGGTAAGACACCGAGCACACTTCTAACTTGCCTCTCTAAATGAAGTATTGTAATCATTTCCATAATTTCCCTGTAGGTATTTGATCTATGCCGAAAAATGAGGGCACTTGCTGTTTTGTTCCGCAAGGGAAGGACTCCCCCTTTACCTCAGAGCCTTGAGCTCAATCTCAAGGCTCGTAAACGGTCCCTTGAAGACCAAGAAGACTTGATGTGATGTGAAGTTCATATAATTGGATGGAGAAGAACGTATGACAAATTGCGCTGTCAAAGATGAAGAGTATACTGTAATATAGATTGACAAATGAAGTAAATATGTCTTGGATATAAACTCTCGGTGATAATTTGTATTTCTGCAGTTTCATGTAAGCTTACAGAAGCCTGGCAATGTATTTATCAGGTTTCCTTCATTGCTTAGATTGAATGAAGACCATGTTAGATCTGATCACATTTCCCGACGCGGCTGAGACAGCACGTAGTATGTGTGTACGGTAAAAAAGAAGTCTTAGGTGGGAAGGACAGAACATCATAATGAATAAATTAGAAATAAAGGTGAAGCGAGAGGAATCTAATTCTGTTGGAAAAAGTTAACTGGTACAAACTACAACTTTACACCAGCCTTCGGCTCTATTGCGATTCCATTTGCCATTCCGTAGCCAAAAATAAATAATGATAATGATAGTAATAAATTATAATAAAATTTAAAAAAAAAAAATCCAGGGGCCAAACAAACCCCCAACAGCCTACTACCAAGCAGTACCATAATAACTACTACAAAAAGATCCGATTCGATCCAAGCTCATGAGTTCGGGTGCTTCTTCCCCTGGCGATTCCACGGCGCCCGGTGAGGGAGCCGCCGGTTCATCGGCGGACAAGCAGAAGGAGAAGGCTAGAGTCAGCAGGACTTCTCTCATACTCTGGCACGCGCACCAAAACGACGCTGCCGCGGTCCGCAAACTTCTTGAAGAATATCAGTCTCTGGTACACGCCAGGGCTACGATAACCGCACTCCGCCACACGCGGCCTCGCTACACGGATGGATCGACGTAGAAATGCTTGCTCGAGTTCGGCGCTGACGTCAACGCCCAGGATCGCTGGAAAAATGCGGTACCGTTCCTCGCAATTATTAGTTTGACTTTGCTAATTTTACTGTGTGTATATATATATTTTATAAAAAAAAACATAAAGGTTACAACATTTTTGGAATCTTGATTTGATTACCTGCCAGTAGATTGTGATCAATTCTACGGAGTCTTACTGGAGTAGTGAAATTTTGTATAATGCTTTTGATATATGAGTTTTTGATTGGTTCTTTACATCAAACTTATATAATTGAACTGCAATAATAAACAATATATGCATTTACTTTTTGAAGACTCAGATAGTTTGATGCAAATTTGGATTTCTATCATGATAGCCTCTAACTGATGCAGAAGGGGCTAAGAAATCCAACATGATTGAGCTTTTGAAGAATTATGGCGGCCTTTCTTATGTAAGTCCGTTGCATCATATTCTATCCAATATGCTATTTAATTGTCTGTCAAAGTAAACGTGTTTATTATAAATTCACATTTTTTGTTTTTCATTGTAAATTTTCACGAGCGGGCAAAATCTGTTATGTGGCATTTGGTTTGGTGTTTGCACTCTTTTTGTTCTTTTTGAGTCTTTTTTTTTAAATATTTCTTTTATCAAAATATATTGTTTGATTTTACTTTCGGAGTTTTGTTATTTGATGTTTTTATACTTTTTTATTACCCAGTATATCTTCTGGATTTCCAGTTAATTACATGTGTGAGCTCTAAAGCGGAATGTGCATACTGCAGGGCCAAACTGGGAGTCATTTTGAGCCAAAGCCTGTCCCTCCCGCTCTACCAAACAAGTGTGATTGGGAAATTGACCCTACTGAACTGGAATTCTCTAACTTGGCAATGATTGGGAGGGTGAGGCACAATTTGATTATGCTTGAGATTAACTATTTTCAAACTTCGGCAGGCTATTGCAAACTGTTTAAAAAGCTGCATGAGTATATGGAAATTCGGTTGCATGAAATCTGCCATACAAAATCTTGAATCATGGAATGACATGTCAAAGGCAAACCAATTCCCTTCGTGATCCATGAAGTATTCCATACAAGTTCTTGATTCATAATTTTTGTGATTGTTTTATGCTTTTCTAGTTTGGTTTGCCTTTGATGTGCCACTCAAGTTCTTGGTGCATTTACTCATTTCTAAACCAATCTGCAAGATTTGTTTTCACTGATAATAACGGATGCTGGTGAGGGTCTTTTGGTGAGATTTTAAAAGCCTATTGGCGAGGAACACCTGTTGCTGTCAAACTTATACTTCCATCGCTTTCAGATGATAGATTGGTGATGTAAGTTCAGTGTATTTTTGGAAATTTTAGCATAGTTCAATGCCAGCTCTAATGTCTTGTCAGAAACGTACAAACTACTTGTTTCTATTTGTAGTTAACACCTTTCTTAAGGATTGTTACTTGTTTTGATGTATGCCATGTACCTGCTTAAACTACCTGCAGTAGTTCCTTTTGTGCTTTGTTGGACAATGTATCATAAATTATGTAAATTAACACACCAAGTGACCTAGAATCGCCAGATTATTGTCTTGAGATGCATTGTTAAGAGTTTATGTCTCTATTGAAGGAAAAAATGGCTTCAATATCTCACATAAGAACGGTTATTAGGTGTGGTGCACTAAACTTAAGAAAATGATTAGTCTGGTGATTATTGTAGCTTTAATCTAATCCCTTGCTAACCCTTCTTTTTTCTTTTATATTAAGAATGTATATTCCTTATTGTTTTTCGCTTTCCCAAATCAGTCAGGACTTCAGGCGTGAGGTTAATTTGCTAGTGAAACTTTGCCATCCTAATGTACTCCAATTTCTGGGAGCTGTCACCGAGAAGAAGCCCCTAATGTTAATTACTGAGTATTTACGAGGGGTATGTGAATCCATATTTGTTTTCTGATTTATGTTCGAAATCTCTCCACCCAAAGTTAGTGGACTGAAGAAATTGATTTAAAGAACAACTCGTGCTTACTCGATGAATTATTGTGCTGTTACAGGGCAATATCCATAAGTACCTCAAGGAAAAAGGTGCACTTAATCCTTCAACAGCCGTTAACTTTGCACTGGACATTGCCGGGTAATTCTTCAAACATTAAGCTTTTATTGTTCTTTACCTTGATTTCAACTTTTAAGTAATACCAGATAAAAAGAAGCATGAAAAAGTTGAGAGGTGTTTTGGAAGTTTCTCTTAATTCTACGATTAAATGGGAACATGGCCTTTCATTTTCACAGAAAACTACTCTTTGGTATATGTGCAGGCTATGTTACTTCAATTTAATGTTCTATATGCTGCAAAAAATTTATTACTGTTCGAAGATAAAGCATACAAAAGTTGAAATTCTAGAAACATGGCATAAAAATCTTTTATTTAGTACCTCATATGCCTTGTGAATTTGAATATTACGCTAACGTCTGTAAATCTGATGTGGCCAGAGGCATGGCTTATCTTCACAATGAGCCGAATGTCATAATCCATCGAGACCTGAAGCCAAGGTGAGTTGATCTGTGTCAGATATTCTGTTTAAGTAGTCATCTGTAGGTTTTAATCTTATAGCTGCTAATTTTTTGTTTAATCAATGTACTGTATTCATCCATGTAATCCAGTGTACTTTTAAATAAATCTTGTCTTTGTCTATAGCAAGAGAAAATATCCTTTTCCTTTATTATCACTGATTGCTTACTTCTAGCATTAGTAATTTTGAGTTGGCATTTGCACCAGTTTCAGGGTTTCCTTGTTTCAATGTTGTTTCTATGTATCAGGAATGTTCTCTTGGTCAACTCAAGTGCAGACCGCTTGAAAGTTGGAGACTTTGGACTAAGCAAGCTCATCAAGGTTCAGAATTCTCATGATGTGTACAAAATGACTGGGGAAACTGGAAGCTGTGAGTATTTGTATAATTCTCAATTATGAAATATGATCGTGTTATACTTAATTTTTCTTTTGTTTTGAACAAAAGAAAGACCGTTATATGGCTCCTGAGTTCTTCAAGCATCGGAAATATGACAAGAAGGTTGATGTTTTCTCGTTTGCAATGATACTCTATGAGCTAACCAGGTTTCATTCATGGCAATGAGATGTGATGCATTTAAACATAGTTCTAAAGCACAAGTTTTCAATTTGAGCAGATGCTTGAAGGGGAAGAACCACATGCGAATTGCAAGCCTTATGAAGCGGCCAAATACGTGGCAGAGGGACACAGGCCTATTTTTTGTGCAAAAGGATATATCCCTGAATTGAGAGAGTATGTTACTCTATTCTTCCATATAGTAGAAAGTTGCTTATTTTGTGCTGCGCCAAGCGTGTCCCACCTATGAATCAAATTTAAAGTAAAATGTTATGCGATCCATCCACTGCTGTGATGATGAACACGTAACTATATCTGTAGAGGCATTTGGTAGTAATAGTGAACTACATTTGCCCCAATCAAAATTTTATATTAAAAACTAATGACAGGAAGAAACCATGCTATGCCTCTGGATAACTACCTCTTCATAGAATAACTAATACCCTGAATCAACTTCCTTGAAGTTTCCGAAATGAAATCCCATGACTACCTGTTTCATAGCATGCTTTTGATCATGTAAACTTACTAATGAGTAAGATTGAAAATAAGAATTTTAATTCATGATTTCTTTAAACCGCAAATGCATTGAAATCATGGACATTTATGTTAACAAAATTTTGGACATTTATGTTGCTAATGTCTTTCTTCTTGGCTGCTTTTAGCTTAACGGAGAAGTGCTGGGCTGCTGACATGAACCAAAGACCTTCATTCTTGGATATTCTCAAGAGGCTTGAAAAGATAAAGGAAAGTTTACCAACAGATAATCACTGGAGCATATTCAACGCGTAGTATTGAAGGTAGATGCTAATATACCGTTTCTGCCGTTCACCTCCTGTATGTCCAATCGGACAGATGGTATTGTGAATAGACTCGTCAACTGAGGAAGCTTGTGAGAATTATTTGTCTTGACTGCCTTTCCTCTATTCTGTTCATATCCTATGATGTATAGTGGCCGGACTTAACTGATATTCCTTTACTTCTTCAGTTTTTATTTTAATCATCTGGAGCAGCTGTAGATTTTTTTATCCCCTTCAATTTTTCAGTTGTTATTTACCGTGGTCGTAAGTGATCATGAGAAATGAGAAAAGGCATTTGCTCTTCTTTATCCTTTTTCATGCGATAAAGGCTGCTAATCATTCACTTGTGTTTCTCGTATATGCTAAATTTGTAGATTGGAATTATTTTATCGTATGTCGCTGCTGTTTTTATTCTTCCCTTGTTAAGCGGAAATACATATACCTCAATTAGACTCTTCAGGTGTAAGCATAATCCCCACAAAGAGGAGATTGACGATGCTTAATCAGTGCAATAGTTCGGCACGAACCATTTCTAGGAGGGAGTATTATGCCAACAACTGTTAAGGGCGAAAAAGAAAAGGGAGAGTTTGTTGCAGGGAACCATTGATGCAAAACGATGTACCCGTAAGGAAAATGTATATTCCGCTTTCTGGAAGTTCCAATAAATAATCTAACAAGGGATCAGCAAATTATTTTTCGTCTAGAAGTAAAAAGATTCTGGGAAAATACTCTACAAGAGCATAACATTGAAAATTCCTAAACTCAACCAAGCTTCAGTTTAAATGAGCTTCTTTTTTTCAAAGAAAGTCTTCAAATGCCATAATTGTAAGCCTGCAACTGTTAAGCAAATTAACAGTGAAAGGCCACTAAACCAGGCCATTCTGGAATTAGTAACTCGGTTTAGCTCCTGCATTTCTTCCTCTCTGAAATAAGGCATACGAAGCTTATGTAAGATTGAGTGTGATGTATGTATGAATGAAGAAGATTAATAGATTAACTAATGTGGTACACATATTCTTAGTTTAGAAAAGGAGAAATGTTCTGTTACCTTTCACGGAGATAAAACATCTCTTGATGAATGGAATTAACAGTCTCATACAACTTCTTCAGCTCTAATTCCATGACCTGGCATTCAATAAGAAAAAAGGAAGCTAAGCACAAAATTTCATTTTGTATCTCAGTTCGGACCTTAGTATACATTGAAAAAAGCACACATCTCTACTATTAACATGTTTTCATTCATAAATTTTGACACAGAAACCCATATTCCATCAAACTTAAAAATGGTAGTTATGCGTAATAACTAATTGAGAAGTTACAAAGCTAATTACTACAACCAAGCACACAATTTTGGCCAAGGAACAACTCATAAGAGGGTAAGATCCATAGATAGATCAGCATAGATTCCGTAGGATCCTTATTGCTCTTGTACCAGTCAAGTGTAGACTATATAGGTTGCATGTTGCTCTTGTACCACTATCAAGTATGGACTAGTTTCTGACACAAATATGCATTGAAAAATCAATATTTTGCCTTCATTGATCATCCAATGACCACACAAGCATCCACAACGTTGCTCGGCAATTGTACTTTTCAGTGATGAGAAGAGTCCATAGAAATATTTACTTCCAGCAGACAATATTGAATATATAGCGTAAAATCCAGTTCCTCAGCAGAATATTAATTGTTTTAAGCACTTTTTTTTTATTATAACTCAATTTGTAAGATTGATCAGCATCTAAATAGCTTTGACTATACCGTACCAAATGACAGTAGATTACGCTCTCTGGGCCCTAATTCCTGATAAGCCATTCAGCCACAAACTTGAAACTCAGGTTCATGCCTTCTGCTCTGCATTTTTTCAACAGACGCACCAACAATGATTCTCAAAAGAAAATATATCTATATATTTTGTACTGCATTCAGTTACTTTTGCCTTTGGTTAGAGATGAAACCATACCCTGACTTACACCGCTTCGATCATTAGACATGATGTTGTCATCTCTCTCAATTCTTCAACTATGCAACTACCAACGACAATTATGTTCCACAACAGCTATATATGATCATGGACAGATGATTTCTAAAGGCATTTTTGTGCATATGTCAGCAAAAGGCAGGTAATCTCCCAAAAAAGTCCGAAAAAAGAATATTACTTTCTTCATCACCGAATAAATTTTCTAAGATCACAGTTCATATTCATAATTTGATTTTCGAAAGTGAAAATTCATAATCCTAAATTTGATTCTTCTCTTAAAGTTAACTACAAAATTCTAACACTAAACTCCATTAACCGACCATTGTTTACAAAAAGAAACAAATTTTCGAGACGCAATCCCCACGAAACCAAACAATAAAGAAGAGTTAAAAAAAAAATTAACTTACATCCACAGAACCTTTCTTCGCAACATTAGACCAGTCTTTAGCTTGCACACCGGTCCTCCAATCAAAATCAATGGTCAACGTTGTTGGCGGATTACGATCGACGGCCCAAAAGCAAGCCATATAATCTCCAGCCTCCGCAGCCGTAAACGCAAACTGACCGGAGTCGACACGGTCGGCGTAATGATAACTATTACCGTAAGCCGACGTCACCTAGTACAATAATTCATATAATAAATCATCACCGTAGAAAACACAATATATGTATTAAAAGAAAAAAAGAATTATTTTTTACCCTGACAGTGAGTTTGTGAGATTCGGGTAACGGTTGGCCGTCGTTAGGATTAACGACGTCGTACTTCCCGACCGTCATTGAGTTACTTTTAATGTCTTCGGCGATGCATTTCGTGTGACCCGACTGTATTTCGAAGCGGAGAGATTGCGACGTATAGGATAAAAGCCCGACGATCAAAAAGACAGCAAGGGTTAATCTGATCATATTGGATATTGACAAGTGATTTGATTTCAGGGAAGAAGGTTTTGGTTGGGTTTCTGCAACAAAATCTTCTGGCTTCTCCTAATTGCGTGAAGCGTGGCGCCACTGTAATTTTGTCAACTGCTCTGCGACGTGGTAGTTTGTAATTGGCTGAAACACGTAAATGAGCGAAATATGGGCCTACATGACCTGGCCCATAAATGAATTTTAATTTGGGCCGGGTAAGTGTAAAGTTGGGCTGGGATAAGGCTTATGCCCAACTCTGTTATATTTATTTATTTTATAAATAATTATAAAAACCGTTAATACACCTTACAATCATTAATTCAAAATTTAAAATATAAAACAAAATTTTAAAGGTGTAAATATTACTAAAAGTGACAAAGAGACCGAATCAACTCGAACTCAACTCTTGATTAGTAAAGCTTAATTTCGTACAAACTCATTATGAATTTTGATAAGATTAAAAGATCCAAGTATGTTACGATTAAAGACTTATAAATTTTAGTATATTTATTAATTAAATGATATATTTTATATTAAATAATAAAAACTCGTATATCAATCAATACAATTTATTACGATCCAAATTTACAGGTTATGTTGAGTTTATTTATTTTTAAGTGGATTATATTTAACTTAACTCGTAAATTTATATGAATTTTATTTTTATAAGTTAAATCAATTTTTTAAACACAAGAAAACTAAATTTATTAAATGAGGATATAAAAAATGATAATTTTATCATAATTATAATATTTTAGTAAAATAATATTATTTTTAATGAAAAAGAATTAAATGATAATTAAAGATTAATTTTCTATTAGTTATTTACATGATAAAAGGTGTAGAGTATGCCTGTATTGTGTAAGGAAATATAAAGTCAATATAATTATTAATAATTTTATGTTAAGTTATTAAAAAAATAAATATACAAATTCGCATGAAAATTTCTGAAAAGAATATTGTTAATGGGTTATTAATTTTTCTTTGGACGATTTTTCCCATAAATATGGAATACTCTGAGGAAAGTTTCCAACGGTTGTTCTTGACTGTCACCACCCCTTTATTTATTTGTTCTCTTTTTTGCTTGTGACTGTCACTCTTTTTTGTGGTTAGTGATCCCTTCAAAGTTTCCATATTTATCGACGTTTATGGAATTCTTGGTCTGGGATACCCTATTTTGCATTCAAGATCATGTTTTTGGAACAATGCGCGCGGTTTTGTTGTAAAAATCGAACTGGGTTTTCATTAATTTCTGTGAAAGCCAAGTTTTTCCCGAGGTTTCAATGAAGCGGCAATGAAGAGTGAAGAAGCAGGATGGAAGTTAGATCTGAGAATGTTAAACTGAGATGCGACAAGTTACAACAGCCAGTGATTCCTAGGACATGGTTACAGGTTTCGAGCATATTGATATGGACTTGTTTAGTACAGTTAGTTGCCATGGGAGAGCTTTGGCATCCCGAGTTTATCACGAATATTACAAATCGAGTTCCGTGGATTACACGACTTCTTCGCCACGTGGACGCGGCTGTTCAATCGCCCCCACCTTTTGTTGCCCCAAGTGAGTTGCTTGTTGTTTGTTATTTGTTTTAGTGTTTCAATTTTATTTCTGGAAGTTGTTTTTCTTTTTCCTTTTTGTTTGTTTAGTTTTAGATTTCAGCTAAGTGATGATGCAAGCCTATGTTCTTGGAGGATTATGAATTATGCTAAGTGGGCCTGGTTGTCCTAGTATTATACTCGAGGATTTTGTTTAGTGATTAAGAAATTTTCGCCAAGAGTGCACCCCTTGTTCTTGCCAGTGAGCTTGTGCTTCAATTGTCTTGCGGAAAATTTTGATTGGTTGTTTAAAACTCAGCTAAGAATTGGTAAGGTTGATTTATGGAAAAAGGATAATAGAAGCTTATTACAATTGGGTGTAGTTTTAGAATTAAGGCCTTGAATCATGTGTTTTAAGATTGTATAATGCAGGTTAGTTGAGTGCGTTTACTCTACATATGGTGATTCACTGATTCTAATGGATTAATGATTACTGTGTTCACCTCAGGCCTTCTGGTTTCTTGAGTGATTTGCACCATGTATTAAAACTTGGTTTTAGCATATTAGGAAGTTCTAAGATGAATAAACAAATACGTAATGGGTTTCAGAGTAATTAGAATGACCATTTTTTGACCTCTAATGTACTTAATACATGAAACCAGTACATATGATTCCAATATTATCTCTTCTATTTATCAGGTTGCTGGATACTTCATCAGTATTGTTCAATGTATAAGTGTCTTCTCACAAATTTGTTCATTAGCTTTGAATTCTTCTTGTAAAATAATCAAGAGGAAATTAGTCTTTATAAATTACATTTCTCTGTCAACAAGAATGATTATATAAATGAAAGCATGGGAGAGAGAAAAAGAATTCAAGGTTGTTTGTAGTGGCTGTAATTTTGATATTTTTCAATCTTTCAATTTTGATTCCATAGAAGTAAGTCAAGAAGACTAAAATCATCTAATTTGATTTCTATGCCTGACAATGAACTTATCATTTTAAGGTTGATCTTTTTGTTGGCAAATGCTCAAAATTTTATGCATCATTAGGAAGAACCCGTAGTAACCAACTTGCAAGATGGTTTTTATTATCAGAAACACATTTATTGTTCTGACTCTGCAATTGATTATAAAACCTCATGCTTTGCAGGAAATTATACAAGTAATGGTTTTCTTATAGTGTCCTGCAATGGGGGTTTTTAATCAAATGCGTGCGCTGCAGTATGTATTTCTTATTTTGCTCTTGTTTCCATGGTTTCTTTAATCCTATATTGAGTTATTTACTCGGCCTACTTGACATTTTAGATATGTGACATCGTGACCATTGCACGACTTTTAAATCTTACTCTGGGCTGACCCTAGGTATGATAATTGTTATCAAAAAGCTGCATAATTACTCCTTGATTAGGGAATTCTTTGAATTTACAACATTTTAGTTCTCTTTCTGCAGTAATTTTGATGACATCTTTGATGCGAGACATTTCATTGATTCCCTAAGGGATGAAGTTTGAATTGTCAGAAGGCTGCCAAAGAAGCTTAATAGGAAATATGGATACAAACCCTTCGTGATGCCCCTGTTAGCTGGTCAAATGACAAATATTATTTGCAACAGCTCTGTACTTGTTTTGCTATTTCCTGGAACTGTTATATTCTGTGTCAATCAAATGATCGGAATGATATATTCTCTTTATTTGGGTCATCTCCACATTTTGATGAATGGTAGTTGTCCTATAATGCAGATTCTGCCACTGTTCAGCAACAATAAGGTTCTACACTTCAACAGAACAGATACACAGTTGGCAAACAATGGGATACCACTTGATCTTCAAAAACTCAGGTGCTGTGTAAATTTTCAGGGACTGAAATTTACTCCTAAGATTGAGTATCTGGGGTACAAATTGGTCCATATGCTTCAAGAAAGGGGACCTTTTTTGGCTTTGCATCTAAGATATGTGATGGACATGCTGGCTTTCTCAGGTTGTACTCATGGTTGCACTGAGGCAGAAGCTGAGGAACTGAAGCAATTGAGGTACATAATGTTTGAAAGCTGATGCTTTTTTTTTTTTTCTTATTCCTTTTTTTGGGATGTTTGGAAGCTGATGCATTTTTTTTCTTTTTCCTTTTTCTGGGGGAATGATGCTATGGAGACTGGATGGACGATCTTCTTTAGTCTTTATTTGATTATGAAGTATGACTTCAATAGCACTAGAAGATGCAAAAATAAGAGTCATTCAGATCATAAGTCAGCCAAAATCAGATAAAGTTTGCCGTTTTATACTGCCACTTAACTTTGTAAAGGATGCCAAGTGTGGAATGAGTGACGTTCAACAATGATAAAATTCAGGCAAATTTTGGCATGATGATGGTTCCTGCTACATTTATCTGTGATGAAAAATGTTTAACACTTTGGACTTTGCCCGAGGCAAGAATCATATTCAGACCAAAAGAATATCTTAACTTTTCTCTCCATTCTTCGAATGTATTTTTCAGGGACTATATTGTCATAGTTTTCATTGCATTGCCCCTGTTTCAGGTATGCATAACCATGGTGGAGAGAAAAAGAAATATCAAATGACAGGAGATCACAAGGTTTGTGTCCTTTGACACCAGAGGAAACCGCATCAATTTTGCGAGCAGTAGGTTTCGATAAGGACACACAAATATATATTGCAGTTGGTGAGATTTGTGGTGGTGAAAAGAGACTGACAGCACTAAGAGCAGCATTTCCCCAGATTGTGAGTTTATTAATAATCTATAACTTTTAATTCTGTAAGTCTAATGATATTTTGAATTTTTGGCATGTTTATTAGGATATAATCTTTTGAGTCTCAATTATGATTTCAGGCGAGAAAAGAAATGCTGTTACATCCTGCAGAACTACAACAATTTCAGAATCATTCATCTCAAATGGCAGCCCTCGATTTTATTGTTTCTACAGCTAGTAAAACTTTCATTCCCACATATGATGGGAACATGGCAAAAGTTGTGGAAGGTCACCGCAGGTACGTACATCAACACATGAGAATCCAAATAATACAAAGCTATATCCAGTGTACGGATATTTGAAGCCACTCCTGATTCGATCTCATGCAGGTATCTTGGGTTCAAAAAATCTGTTCTATTAGATCGGAAAAGATTGGCAGAGCTGCTGGACATGCATCAGAATGGTACTCTTTCTTGGAATGAGTTTGCGGCTGCTGTACACCTAGCACATGAGAAAAGGATGGGACAGCCAATTCATCGAAGAATAATTGCAAACAAACCAAAGGAGGAAGATTATTTCTATGCAAATCCCCAAGATTGTCTTTGCGAGGGAACAAATTGCAATGCTTAGGTCATGGTAACTCAAGCAACACACAGTGATCTCAAGGTACACATTTAACTCATCTTCAGATGGTATTCCACACACAGGTGATCAAGCCATGTCAACTTTAGTGATAGAAACCACGGCATATACACAGCCAGAGTTTTGTGAGAAATGGCAGCGAAGATTCCCGGAGTTCCCCATCCTATCATTCCTAAGTTTGATGATCTAATTTTTTTTGTTCTTTTATGTATTTATTTATTTTTCCCATCCTGTTCATTTGTGTCCAGTGCTGTTAAATAATTGCACATGTGATCATATAGATATTGTATCACTTCATGGTTCTTCAAAAGGAATGAAGAATGAGCGGACTAAATCAACCAGGGTATTCAAAACTATATTTAAGTAAATTATTTTGAAAGCAGTCAATACTTTCTACATAACTGATAAACGTTGCTGCTGGAAAAACATCAGACACTCAGCTCACTAAAGGGATAGAAATAACGGAAGAAATTACCATTCAACTCTGTTTTCTTAAAGCTGCCGTATTCACTTTGTCATCAAAGCAAGTAGCTCAAGTAGGAATGACTAAAAAATTCTGCATCAAAACTCCTACACTTTTGCTCAAATTATGCTCATTTGTTGTACTCCAATTTCAATTCTCAGTGAGCCATACAATGGAGGTGAATCTTCAAAACAAAGACGTAAATGCTGGTAGCTTTGACGAAGTTGCATAATAGCCTCGGCCCAAACACAGTGCCACTGGTACTCATTTGCACAACTTACTTCGGCTCCCAGAAGATTATTTCACCTTGTTCCCCAACCAGACCAAGATCCTTGAGTCTTCTTTCTTGGTAATATTCCAATTCATCCAATTCCAATTCCCTCTCCTTGAAGATTCCATCAATTTGCTGCAGAACCCTCTTCTCTCCTGCTCTTACTCCAACTGCAATTCTGAACCTTGGATCAAGATTTCCTGCTTGCAACAACTGCTCATCCTGCGAGAGAAGTCGACTGATGAGGGGAAAAGAGAGCATAAAATAGTTTTTGGCTGAGGCAGTTCATTTATCCAAGCATTCTCTTATTTGAAAATAGCTGACACAAATGATCATTTTGGAAAAATATAGAAAAAAAAATTCAGATTGCATCTCCTTAATTGTGCACTGTGTGGATGACAAGTAAATCAACATGAGGACATGCAAAAGAAGGATCAACGTTTACCTCTTCAAGGGTAGTATGATAACCAGATAGAGCAGATTTGCACGCATCTCTGATCACTCGACATATGAGCTCCTCATTTGCATGGCTTACAGGTAATTCAAGGTGACCCCAGATAGTGTTTCTGAAAATTGATTCCAAGAGGAAAGCATCCATTCCCCCAAGTGCAACCAACCGCAGATATGGAAGCATTGCTGGTGGAAGAGAACGGCCCAAGACTATATCAAAGTATGCAGTCTCTCCCAGACCTTGTGACTCAGCAATGTCGAGTTTGTCACCGAAAAATGGATCTGACTCAGATATCTCTAGTGTAAAGGTATATGCATTGCGATCAGACTTTGACTCTATGAAGCCATAGTCCAGAGCCAATTCAGCGTTACTCTTACTCAAATCATATTGAATCATAACCTGATCAATATTATACCAAGTCAGAAGCCATATATGAACAAATATGTTGGGAACATAACTCATTCATACACATTGACAGGTCTCCTTCAAGGTAATCTGGTGTCAATGAAGCAGTCTTTCAAGCTCACTACTTAGGATAGCAATATAAAAGCCAATGATTTATTTCCCTGGTTAATATACATACCCTCGAAATTTACAATAATGTTCTTTCTTACGACCTGGTTCCTTCATAAATGCCTAAAGTGCATTTGCAATTGGCAAAAGCAATATATATTTGGACCTACAGGAATGATGGTGATTCCGCAGATTTTCTCACAATTAGAAATAGTTCTGGGATGAATTTTGGTACCACAGTTGCTGGAGAGTGTGTGTGTGTGTAAGAAGTTGGAAAGATTCACCTGCTCACCAGCCTTGACAGGAACAGGGGTCCGCAAAGAAAATAGGAGATCCCTAGAGAAAAGACCTGCTCCTTTTATCTCATATGCATAATCTTCTGTGATTATGTTGGCACTATGGTTTATCTGATTGTAATCCAGGATCATAGTAAGTTAAATTTGAACATGAGAGAAACAATAGGGAAACAAGACAGCACAGTAAAAAAAATTTGTTGCCTCTATATTTTAGCTCTTACCTGCTGAAAACAACTTGAATGCAAAAACAAATGGCCTTACCAAGTCTGCAAGGGGGATCAAAACAAGATTTTGACCCCGAAGGCGTGAAAATGCCCTTGATCTCAGAGTCCCAAAAGCCCACAAGAAGTCATCCAATGTAACAGGATAAGGAAACAGTTGTTTGTGAGGGAGTAGGATTTCTTCTTCAACTTTTAGGTATTCATTCTTGATATATTCTTTCACACCTAATGTTGTGCTCAATAGTTGGGTTCCTGCATCAATACAATCGGTCTAAAGGATACAAGACAAGCAATACAGCAATCACCACACTAATACCTAAAGCATGAAAAAACACTGGTTTTCATTCTATTATACAATTATGAAGATTTACACAAGGGAATGCATGTAAACAAAATGCAGCATTTTCTTTGTGAAGAACTGTTAAGTTCCATGAAATTGTCACCAAGCGCATTCACCTAGAATTAAAATGTTACTCGTATGTATTTATTTTACAAATTGTGGATCCCCTATAAGTCATTATTTCATTGTAGATGAACTGAGGATATCGCAAACATATTGTGACAAGTATATTGATTTATATTATACGCAATCATGAGTTTTCACATGCTTCAGTCACTTGCAGTAATGCAAAGATAAGCTATAACCTAATCCAAGAATGCCATGACAAAGCCCGAATTTCTTTACAACACCAAATGGATTTGCATCAAACTAAATTCACTGGCAGCTTGTAATAACTAACATCTACGCTTCACATATGGAGCTACTAGAAGTAGTTCACAGTAACCACCACGTCTCATTTATTTCAATCTACAAACTCAAGAGAATAAATTATCCCAAAAATTTTAAACAAGCAAAAACAAAAACCTCACTAACCTCGAATCTCAACAAACTCCTCTTCGGACCTGCGCTGAAACCACCAATATAACACTTTATCAGCCTCAAAAACTCAAACCAGACAAAACCAATAAGAAACACAAGCCAAACAACACCCACCAAAACACAGTGGAGTCCGTAGAATTGGGAAGAATATCAAGATAAACCCGCCACGGAGAATCTTCCCTCTTTTTCTCTCTGATCAAGAACAGAGCCACAGAAATCCAAGGCTTCAATCCGCTGCACACGCTTCCAATCTCAGAAGCCGCAACAGTATCTGGGTTTATCCAGAACTTCTTCGGAACCTCCAAAACGACCTCGTTTCTAGCAATGTCCCTCCGGGCAACCAGTCCCAGCCCTTCGGAGACTGTAGCCGGCCTAACTGGAGACTTAGAGAAGACCACGCCCTCCTCGGAGAGCCACTGCCAGAAGCTTTGAACTTCTGGTGGCGGTGGCTCAGTTTTCGCTGAGTGGAGCGAAGTTACTGAGAAAGCCCTCTTTCTGAGATGGAAAAAGGGCTTCTTCCTTGAGGCATAGAAAGTTTTTTGCGTCTTATAGGAGTAGACAAACGTTGTAGGAGATGAAGAGAATGAGAAACTCAAGAGTGCAGCCATTGCCATCAGTCGCTCGCTCTGCTTTCAGTGTGGATAATTCAGCGAATCAACATTTGTAGCTTGTGGCTTCCGATAAGATTTTTTTTTTCCCCATTTTTAACGCCTTTAATAATTAATTAATTAAACTTAATAATTAAAATTTAATAAATTTTTTTTTTTATTAATTCTTTTGTAACGTATCAGGCCCACGGAATCCCAGCCCCAGCAAAAAGGGTAATTGGGCCAGATTCTGGGCCAGCAGCAGGCCCAATTACCCTTTCTTTTCCTCTGCCGCCGAATTCTGGGCCTCGAGCGTATCACTCTCAAATTCCGACAACATATGAAAACGGTTGATTGATGAACAAGAACTGATTAATTCCAACACGGAAACATTCTGCATTATTTACTGGGCCGTTGAAACAGGAAAACCCGATGCTTGCAAGAGTCTTCGGTTGAGTGGAGGTTCTTACTATTTCTTCATCTTCTTGTTGCATAAAAGAAAAATCAGCAAGTCGATCAGGACTTTTAGGACCACAAACAAAGAAAGAAATAATATAAAGAGAGAAGCCGCGTTGAATTATTGGGAAGTCTTAACCCCCAGAAAGCCAGAGCCGGTTTAGCCGCTGCTTTCAACTTTGAATAATACTAAAACCTGGCAGGGCCATGAGGTGTCGGTCGTCTAACAATCATAGTTAAGTTCGATGACGATGACCGGATCCAATCTTAAAAAAAAAAAAAACTCCTTCGTGTAAACAGTGTTCCCATTCTTGTTCCATCAACTCTTTGTTAGTAAGCATCAGTACGTGTCGCCACGATAACAAAGTAAATGTAGTAGGTAGGGTTAGGAATGGAATTGACATAAATATTGATGGGACACGAATAAAACACAAGTGTACAACATAAATTTAAAATGAATAAGCTACGAGAAATCTGAAGTGATTGGGTTTCACGTCCTTTTCGAGTAAGATGACACCTCCTTATACCAACGTGCAGTTTTTTTTTATCAGTATGTTCTCTAACAATAATGGGCCAACTGGGTGCCACAATGGGAATGGGTTTTAGCCATTTGGCATTTGATTTATTGTAATTTAATTGAATCAATAATGGATGGTAGGTATACATTGAATCCAGTTGAATTCTGTGTAATTCATGCCAATGGGTTTGTTTCCGGCTGAAGAAAATTTGGATTATTATATAATATTTTCAACAAAATCGGTATTAAACTGAAATACAATGCAGACTTGTAAAAGTTGAGAAGGAAAAAGTGTTGGAATTCCTGAAACTTTCTCGAAAATATTTCCACAAGCAGGCAGGAAAATGGCTCATGGAAAATCTTCCATGCGAAGATTATTATTAAGCATTGTCACCCTAACTTAACATTTCCGATTATTTTATTGGTTTATTATTATTGGAATAACAATAATAATTAAAACAAAAACCTGGTCAGGACGGGAAATAGACAGGAAGACAGGGCCCTACTGAATCTGAACGAAAGAAACCGGGAGGAAGGAGGATGTGCTTTTCAGAAACTTGGCAGCTTGTTTTTTGGATTTTGTAAGCTCTTCTGCACCGCAATACTATTTCCGGAATGGTCAAAGTTTTGATTCTTGGAATTCAGTCAGTCAACTGCGACTGCTACCCTCCACCACCTAATTAAAAGTCTTCCTTCTCGTTCACGGAAAAATCTTCATGACATGTTTATACGTATACAGTTTGCCTATTTGCCTTGCATGATTATTATACCTTAATTCATTTATTTAATGTATCTCTTGTAATATATTATTTTAAAAATAATTCTTTATATTATATATTTTTCAACTTTTAACTGTTAATTTAAGACAATAATATAAAATTTAAAATAATTTACGTAAAATTTAAAAATATTAAATAAAAAATTTAAAATATATAATAAAAAATATTTAAAATATAAATAAAAAATTTAAAAATTAAATATAATCTATGATCTCCCCAGGACAATTTCTGTTTTAATTTATAATGTCCTCAGTGTTAAATTCTCAAGTCTATGTATTTATCAACTACTGGCGTTCTGGCCCTCGGTTGCGGGTGTGCTTGTGGATTTCCTGCAGAAAATTTTGATGTGAATTTTCAACCAATAGGGAGACTAGTTTATTATCTTATTAATATTATAATGATTAAATTGGAAAGAAAGAGTCTCTTTCCTCACCGAATCTCTGTCGTGATGTATATAAAGTACACTCGGCATTCATCAATGGCAGCCTCAACAAGTCTTCTGCTTTCATCTCTTATCTTCTTCGCCAGCTTCCCCTACTTTAAGAGAGATATATCAACACGCTTGGTTTATCGTTAGGGGTTGCTCATTTGCTTGCTCTTACTGCATTCAGGAAAGGCAAAAATGAAGTTTGGAAAAGAATTTGCGGCGCAGATGGTGCCGGAATGGCAAGAAGCGTACACGGATTATGATTTTCTTAAGACCCTTCTGAAAGAAATCCAACGTTTCAAGCAAAGAAATCGGCCGCCAGCTACACCAGGCGGGCTAAAGCGAAAGATGACATTATACAGAGCTTTCAGCGGCTTAACACAGAAACACCATCCATTGAGTCCATTCTCTGCGTCAGATATTGAAAACCAAGCCATTTTGGTGAATCCTGTGAGCCGGGATGGCGATCAAAGTTATGAAACTACATTTCTTATGTCCTCAGATGAAGGAGGAGAGTACGAGTTAGTGTATTTTAGAAGGCTAGACGATGAGTTCAATAAAGTGCATAAGTTTTATAGATCGAAAGTGCAAGAAGTGATGAAGGAAGCAGAAATATTGAATAAGCAAATGGATGCTCTGATTGCCTTCAGGATTAAAGTAGAGAATCCGCAGGGAACGTGGTCTGATAGGTCAGTGGAAATGACTCGTCTTGCTACAGATATTGCAGCTTCCACGGCTGAATTGTCCATTTCTACCCCAGCTGGAGCTAGAACAAACAGTAAGTTAATTTCATCTTAATTATTTGCAGCTAACAGATCTTAAAATAAAGTGTTTGTAAACAGCTTAAAATTAAGTTTGAATTTCCTGGATGGTTTGCAGGAAGAGCTCATCACATGGATGTAATTGAAGAGAGTGAAGAAAGTGGCCACGGACGGTCAGATGAATCAAGTGATGATAACAAACAGATAAATGATATCAAACAAAATGTTCAAGAAAAGAAACCACCACTTAGCATAAAGACAACGAAAAGACCAGCTCCATTGGAAGTACTGAACCGTGTTAAAATAAATAACACTTTGGAAACTCCTCGCTCCACTATCAAGAGTGTTCTCAGAGTGCCTCAGCAGACAGAGCTGAAATTCAGCAGGGAAAATCTCAGGAAAGTTGAAGACCAACTTAAGAGAGCTTTTGCTGAATTTTACCAAAAGCTTCGCCTTCTTAAGAGTTACTGGTACGTAATCTCACTGCTGCTGCTCTATCACATCTCTCAATCGTTGGCTTCATGTATATTTTTAGAATAGAATCTGATATTTCTATTTACGAATGAAACAGCTTTCTAAATACGTTGGCATTTTCGAAGATTATGAAGAAATACGACAAGGTTTATGTTACCTCCAGGATTTCCTTTTCATTCAAGTTCCAATTTTATTACTGCGGACTAATTTCACTTTTGCTTCGTCAATTCTTGCAGATAACTTCAAGACATGCTACAAAATCTTACATGAAAATGGTGGATAATTCATACCTTGGCAGCTCTGATGAGGTGAGCTGTCTGTAATTTATATGTTATAAAGTGAAATATACGGGACTAATACATTTTTCAAGCTTCTACGCATGAAAGCACCATTGTAAATTTCATCTCAACGAATCCCTTGTTCAAAGAACTATATGGTTATATTTCAGAAAGTCTAATCCGATATCTACCATTGCAGGTTTCCAAGCTCATGGAAAGAGTTGAAGCTACATTCATCAAGCATTTCTCTAATTCAAACCGCAGTAAAGGCATGAACGTATTGAGACCAAAAGCGAAGAGAGAAAGACATAGAACAACATTTTCCACTGGTAAAATTCTTATTTCAGCTTGGTTAATTAATTCGAATAACATATAGGGGGCCAGATATAGATAATCTTCTCTATATTTGGATTTCGCTGGTGTTATTTCCTCTCTTAAACAAATTCATGGAAAATATTTGCAGGGTTTTTCGCTGGATGCACAACAGCTCTTGTAATAGCCCTCATTTTGATAATCCGAGCACACGATATTTTGCACAAGGAAGGGCAGATACAATACATGAACAACATGTTTCCCCTTTACAGGTAACGAAGATTTAGCCTTTGACTATCATCATCTTCAATAGTCATTCGGTAGTATAATATTTTACATGTCTGACAGGTTATGAAAATTTTTCTTGCAGCTTGTTTGCATTCGTTGTCCTGCACATGCTCATGTATGCTATCAATATATACTACTGGAGGAAATATCGAGTGAACTACTCCTTCATATTCGGTTTCAAGCAGGGAACCGAGTTAGGCTACCGTCAAGTTTTACTCATCAGTTTTGCTATTTCAGTGCTAGCTCTACTTACAGTACTTGGCAACCTTGACATGGAGATAGATCCCAGAACAAAAGATTACAATGCATTCACTGAAGCTCTTCCGCTGATCTTGCTTGTGGTAGAGATCATTGAACTTGATCACTTTTAACTGTTTTGCCCTATTCAATTTCCAAAACCATACACTAAACAGACTTTTTCCTTTTTCATTTCTGTGCAGGTTCTATTTGCCCTCTTGTTCTTGCCATTCAACATCTTATATCGCTCAAGTCGTTTCTTCTTCCTAGTATGCTTTTTTCACTGTATTGCTGCTCCACTCTACAAGGTAATTAACAGAATTCGAAATTTTTAAAGACGGAAATTTAATTTCGACGCAACAGAGTTACTTATCTGTAAATTTCTTTACACTGCAGGTCACACTCCCAGATTTCTTTTTGGCAGATCAGTTTACTAGCCAGGTTTGTGAAGTAGATTATATGCTGCGTCAATCACAGAAATACCTTTGTTTCATATTTAATAAATATTAAAAGTTTCTGTCAATAATGCTGCAGGTGCAAGCTCTTAGAAGCCTAGAGTTCTACATTTGCTACTATGGTTGGGGAGACTTCAAACACAGAAAGAACGCTTGCAAAAATAGTTCTGTATACCAAACTTTCTTTTTCATCGTTGCTGTGATTCCATACATGTCTCGTCTCCTTCAGGTACACCAACCAATCTTATATTTATCATTTTCCCTCAGAAATTTGCTTATTCGGCTGCTGTCCTGTCTTCAAGACATCATTGTTTAAGAAACTTGAGTGCTCTGGCAACTAAAATGGTGCCATTTTGTTTTCTTTCCAGTGCCTCCGACGGCTGTTTGAGGAGAAAGATCCGATGCAAGGATACAATGGGCTAAAATATTTCCTGACAATTGTTGCCGTTTGCATGAGAACAGCTCTGAGTATTGACAAAGGTCTGGGTTGGAAAATAACAGCATGGATTTTCTCAGTCAGTGCAGCAATCTTTTCAACATATTGGGACCTTGTTCTCGACTGGGGACTTCTTAACCGGCATTCTAAGAACCGCTGGTTGAGAGATAAACTCCTTGTCCCTCAGAAGAGTGTATATTTCATAGCCATGGTAAGCAACAACAACACATACATCAAATTTCCAAAAAGAATTAATGGTAGTTTCTTAACCAATTGTTATAATTATCTCTAACCATGATCATGAAATTGCAGGGCTTGAACATTCTCCTGAGATTTGCATGGTTGCAGACTGTGTTGAATTTCCATTTCTCTTTCTTACATAGAAACACCATGATTACAATTGTTGCCAGCCTTGAAATCATTCGTCGTGGGATCTGGAATTTCTTCAGGTAAACAAACAACATTTTCATCCACCTGCATGATGCAGAGTTAATTTTTATTCCTATTTTTTTTAATTCTAAATTCATTCGTTGAACAGATTGGAGAATGAACACTTGAACAATGTCGGAAAGTACCGTGCATTCAAGTCAGTACCACTACCTTTCAACTACGATGAAGATGAAGACAAAGATGAATAAGTCAACGGGCTACCAAGAAAGAGATGGTTCGGCCGATGTTCTTGACAATGAAGGAAATAAGATGGAAATTCGGATTATTTAGATTAGGGAAGAGGACTTTCTAGTTCTTGTCAGTATCAATTTTCTGTATCCGTAAATGTGACTTGTCTTTACCAATGTTGGTGCTAAAAGTAATGTACATGTGCTCAATTAATGCAGCAAGTTTTGATTTATTCAGACAGTCTTTTCGCCTCCTTGGCTCGAAAGCCAGAGTAAAAAATGTGAAAATCACGGTCATGCATGGAAAATTTTGATTGACTCAAATTCGTTTTTGCTTCCTGGGACATTAATCGAAGAAGAGAAACGTCAAAAATACAGCAAAACCTTTTGGCATGTGGTTTTCTGGCGAGAGACTTGACAATTTACGCTGAAATTTCTGGGGCAATTCGCGGATGTTTCTTTCATTGGCATCGAGAGATAATTCCAAGTTTTACAGAAATCACTACAATGATTAGAAGGCACTCTAAACAGGACAAAAACAGAATTAGCCCATGGAGCGAAAATTATCATGGGTTACATGGCATTTAGCGATTCTTGATTGATATCTTTTAGATCCACTTTTTGGTTTAATTCAGGGTACAAACTCACACGGTTAACTAACCTGAAACCTCTAACAGGTAAGTACTGACTACTGATGCTGAGTAAATTTGCTTCAAGTTGGAAGCAAGTTCATGTTTATCAGGCAACAACTTGATCATCAACGATAGAATCTGTTTCCAAGCGCTTTCTTGTTTTATCAATAGAGCGTAGATGTTTAATGTATAGATCTGCGCAGAGAAACTTTTAGTATTGCATGGACTTCAAGAAATTCAGACGCAGAAAACACAAATTCAGCTGGCTACTGCTTAGAAGCAAAACTGTTACCACCCATAGCTAGTCAAATTACGCCCAACCTAGAAATTTAAGTAATAATTTGCCAAAAACAAAATAAAAACTAACATGCGTTGGGTCTGCGGTCTGACTAAAGAAGCATTGCCAATCGTCACCAGAGTGACCTTAATGCAATCACAACAATAAACTAACAATCATCATCAACTCCCAATTCACTCGATCTCATCTACAATGTACTCCACAACATGCTATATCTGTTTGTAGTACATACAACAATTCACCATATAGATAGGGGGGTCAGGACTAACAAATAAAGCAACTCTTACGTGTATGAATGTAGAAATGTGAAATGTTCTACTACTAATCTCTCTCTTGCATGCATTACTATTTTCAAGTTTGGAACAACAGTAGCTCAGAAACAACATAAACCTTCAGCAAGCTCATTTCCACAATCCCTGTGAATCCCAGGGCCTAGATCACTTAATTACAACTCATTCTAAGTTTTGTAATAGACAAAGCACCAAACACTGATCTATTCATGCGCTAATCAATCTGACCTTCCAGTTCAACTTCCCGTCAAAATATTGCCTTGATTAACTGTTTGAGAAGTTATAATAGAAGCTGACAAGAAAACATCAAAGCATGAAAAGTTTGATCCTTCTGGAAAACTAATAGTAACCTTTTTCCTAAAAGTTTCATAGACACATGCCATATGAAGACTCTACATTCTTTTAAACATGTCAACTTGCAGTAAAGCACTAATTAAAGATGGATATCCTTTGAACACTGCCAGATAGTCCACTCATTTGCAATACAGGTTTCCCACCTCAAACAGGAACTTCTAATCCTAAAAACCAATGTCCTCTAGCAATCTATTATTGCTTCAGATGAAGCTTGTTTCTTATAGGATTCACACAAGATTCAAAAATGCCAAACCTGTTAATTGCAGCACAAGACATAAGCATAGAGAACTCTGAGAAGACATTCTAGACTAGAAAAAGCAGAAAAAAGGGAATAACGTTAATGAATTAACACCTAAGAATGCAGAAAGACAACTGCCCTGGCATGAGACTATCACTATTTCATTACCATAGGTATAACACTAGGTATCTAGTAGCACTAACCAAAATAATAAGGCAACACTGTGATAGGGATTAAGTAATGTGTGATCAACTTAAGCCTAGAGAATCCACTCTTTCAACCGCAAGGCATAATACAAGAATATAAACAAACACAGTACATTGAACAACCTAGTATGGAAAAATGCAAAATGCCCCTCAACACGACATTTAATTGAACATTATAATAATCAATTATGATAGTAATACAATGCATTCTATCTCTTTATTTATGAAAAGTGTTACCTAAATCCAGCATTGAAACTTAATCACATTCACTGACATTACAGAGCATTGCAAAAGCAGAAAAGACCAAGATCTAAATCAAAAAAACAACCTGAAAGCATAACAAGTCATCATATAAGAAAATGAATAATTCTCAAATCAAAAATCATTATCCACATATTATGAAGTGACAGTAACATAAATTGCACTTTCCTTTCTCATAAAATCGTGCCATTTTCTATGTTCCCTCCTTATTTTGTTAATCGGAAAACCTTACTATCCCCAACCCCAGCTAATTCTAATCGTACATAGATATAATTAATTGTAGTTAAAACAAAAAATTATTTAAGCGTCAAACCATCTAGTTTCCGCCTACATTCTCGTTTCCTTTGGAATCTTTCTGCTGATCTGATTCCTCTGAGGCCTTCTCTTTCTCCAACTCCTTAACAGCCTCTTCCTGAGCTGCTTTCTCAGCACGCAAAATAGGCTCATAGTAATCAGCATGAGCCTCCATACACTTCCTCAAAGTACTGGTTGCTTCAAAGCACTTGTCAACAACATCTTCCTTGGTATTCTCAGCTTCTTCCACGCATTTCTCCCACGCCACAAAGCTATCTTTACATCCACCACCCTTCATGAACAAGCAAAATCCACACTCTCCCTCTTCTTCCTCCTCTCCACCTTCAATTTCCTCGCCATTATCACTCACCGTCTCTTTCCCTTCTTGGGTTTTTTCCACTTTGCTGTCAGTCGACAAATCAGAAGTTTTGGTTTTTGATTCTAGGGCTTTTGGGGTGTCAGGAATTGAAGATTCCGATTGTGGTTGGATTTTGGGATCTGAAGAGGACATGCTAGGATTTAGTGAATTAGGAGAAGAATTTGAATTCTGAGAATCGGTAGATATCGGTGAGCCTAAGGGTGGGGATTTAGGGTTGTAAGAATCGGTGGGATTTGTTGGTGTTAGGGAAGCCGTTGAAGTTGACGAGAGGACGGCTCCCATGGCGGCTTAGACCCTCTTAAACCCTTGACACTTGAGACCCGGAGAGGGTTTTTCATTTTTTCAATAATTTAATTTAATAATAATACTAAAAATTACGTAATTATATTTAATTAAATAAATAAATAGAACGCGGAAAAAATCAATATGGGCCAAAGCCCACGTTGAAGTCGAACGCCTGTTAGGTTAACGGTGTCCCTCTTCATGTCGCTTAAACGTCGTCGGAACTGTTGATAGAGGAATAATGAAAATTGAAGCGAAACCGGACAACGGACAGCAAAAGTGAAGTGAAATCGGAGAACGGCCTAAGAAGACAGTTACGATGTCGTTCATGAAGGGAGACTTGTTAACGAAAACTAGAAAGCTCGTTAAGGGCTTGGCCAAGGCGGAGCCTATTTGGCTCAAAGCCATGGAACAGTGAGTATCTTGCGGATCTCTGTTTGTTAATTAGAAAAGAAATGAGATTTTTATTGGTTACTTGTAGTAAATACTATTTGGAATTTTTATATTTTAAAATTTTGTGAATGGCTGATGGTTATTTAGGGCTCCTCCTGCAACATTCCCGCGTTCTGATGGAAAAATTCAGAAGATTAGTCTTCCTGAGGATGTCTATGTAAAGAAGTTCTTTCAGAAGCATCCGGATTCGAAGCATGAAGATGCCATCAAGTATGCATTCCTTTTCTACTTGCAGTTTCTGTTTTCTGCTCATTTGTTGTACCAAGATTATATGATTTTATTTGTGTGTTTATAACAAAGCTCGATTCTTTTTGTTTAACTTTGAGTCATTTTGATCAATTTGATGGACTTAAGGTTGCTTTTAGTGATTTTGTCAATTTGATCAGATTCATATGTTAAATCGAACTTGATGGCGTCATTTGCTGATTCCATTGTTATTTTCCTCGAGTAAGAAGCAGAATTAGATGTAGCTATCCACTGAAGACACAATTCTGTTGATTGAAAAATGAGCAAAGCAATTTGAGGTCATTTTGCTTGTTACTAGTTCATTTTTTGCCAACCTGAAATGGCTGTGGTATGGCATTGTGGTGAGGGTTGAACTAGATTGACGTATGAGATTTTAGGATTGTTGGAATTCCAATGGCTTGTTATATGTTTATAAAGGGCTATTACCTGTGGGCTATAGAGAATATCTAGTTCATTTTTTGCCAACCTGAAATGGCTTTGGTATGGCATTGTGGTGAGGGTTGAACTAGATTGACCTATGAGATTTTAGGATTGTTGGAATTCCAATGGCTTGTTATATGTTTATAAAGGGCTATTACCTGTGGGCTATAGAGAGTATCTACTGCTTGTGGATAAGCAAGAGTGTTCATAGCAGACGTTTTCAAAAACTTATTTTTCTCTATTGAGTAAATATCCTCAGGAGCACAATTGTTTATTTGAGTGGCCTCAACTCAGATAAGTAAACTACCTGATTTATTTATTTTGATAGTGGCTCTTTGGCAATTCAGCAAAGCTAAATTGAAATCAATTTGCATGCATTTGGATGATCTAAGAGCTTTGCTTCTTTGGTTTATGGATATTGGATAATGAATGTCAAGTTATTTTCTTATCAAGTTCTTTATCTTTGCCTCTTTTTAATGGTTTCTTCTTTTCACTGTAATTCAATTTCTTTTTGTCTTCTTTCATGTTTAGATTTTCTTCATTTTCAGAATGTATTTCACCAATGAGTGGACAAATTTATGCTTTATGTTTTGGCAGGTTTTCTGGTTTTGAACCTGTTCCAGCCCGTGTATTTGGTTTGCGGGTACTTGAATTGAAGGAGCAAGGAGTTAATGAGGAGGAAGCTATGGCTGCGGCTGATGTATGTATTATACACTTATGAATCCCTGACTCTTCTCCCCTTTGCCTTCCCCTTTGCCTTTTTCCTCAATGTAACTACTATTAGTAGTATTTCTTGATCTCTGGATGGATCATTGGGTGGAGAAAAATGCAAAAAGTAATTTTATTTTGTTTTATTTTTCTTCATTGGGCATTATACAACTGTTGTTATATCTTTCTAGATGGAATATCGAGCAGAGAAGAAAGTGAAAAAGAAGGCATATTGCCGATTGAAACAAATTGCCCGTCTTCAGGGGAAGAGACCTCCACCTAACCCGTATCCTAGTGCTATAAAGGAAATACAAGCCGAAGAGAGAAAGTATGTTCGTGACCGTTTCTATAATCCCAATATACTCAAATTAGTGCAAATGATGAAAGAGGAGAAGGCAGCTGAGACACAGGACAGAATGAGAGGTGGTGGCTGGTAAAATTTATACAGGAAGGAGTTTTGAAACAGAGAGGCACCATCATAAGGTCGTGCTACCACTGTTATTTATTTCTGATGATCATTTTGATTTATCAGCTACCAGAGATCATTTTGTGGGCCTAGTTATAAGTCATCGTAGCATAAAACTTAATGTGCTAGAAAATAAAATTATAAACTCTTGTACTTTGTGCTATTGGATAGAATTTGTTCGTTATTGTTTGATTTTTGTTCAAATATATATCCGAGATTTTTAATCTCATGCTTACTTGTTCATTAAGTCATTGGAGATGCTTCTATTTGGAGTTAAAGTTACAAAAGACATGCTAATATTGCTGCGGCGATGGTAGAAAAACCATAAGAACACAAGTTCCTTTTCTATTCTTAACGGGAGGTGGTATGCTCTGCAAGGTAATCCCCGGATGGGCTTATGATATTTAATCAATTTAGTGAATGTGTAGACTGGTGAGATAGAGGACTACCTCCTTGTGTAACCTAATCACTTGATTACTGCCTAGTCGCTATGATTTTAACTTCAATCCTTGAGCTTTTTGTTCAATGAACATGGGCAATGCCATGCAGATTTCATTTTTCCGTTGTAAAGCAACTTTGGGGTTCAAAGAAGATTTTCTTTTACACTGTTGAGTTGTCCGCAAATTAAAGAGAATAAAAGGATTGCCTTCCTTGCCGAAAGACTAAAAGAAAAAGGAAGGGAATTAAAGCATACCGAGTTACCAGTATCCATCCGGAGGAGGATGAACATAAAGACTAAAGAACAAAAATGAAGCTTATGTGTGTACACTTTTACTGTTTTCTGTTAGGAAAGAAGTAGGAAATCCAGGTAAATCAGAACAAAAAGAACCCTCGTTCTTCAGGCTTCCAGGATTTTCAGAAGAATGACTTCCCCTGCAAGACAAGGAGATTTCTGCCAGCTCCTAATTGACGAACTTTATGAGTTGCGCAAGTATTGGCCAAGTGCACTCTGCTTTTGTCTCTTGCAACCGAGGGCCCAACTTCCCAGATAACACTGTTGCATGTCGAGACAGGAAACACTCCGCTTCGACACTTATTTCCCTTGCACCAAAACTACATGTGAGGTGTCACAATTTCGTTGGTCAACAACAGTTCACCAAACAATCCCATCCATTTTCTTTCCCAGCTCTTCAGCCATAGAAGCTATGACAGCATCAGCGGCGGCTTCAGGGTTAATGACAGCCGCTAACTTCCTGTCAACTTCTCCAACTCTAAGAACAACTATTCCGGCAACCTTCTCGCCGCCATGGGTTTCGAAAAAGCCTAACTTGCTCGCTCTTTGTGCCCCAAATCCTGTCCCGAGAATTAATCTTCTCTCGTTCCTCACTCGCTGCTCCACGAAACCAGACACTAACACAAACAATGAAACAGATCAAAATTCAACCTTTGAGCTCAACTCAAACTCAAAAACCAACCAGCACATTTCACCATCAAGTTCAAATGAAACGCTTCCCTCTTCTTTGTCCCCATCACCTTCTTTTTTTAGAGGGTTGGTGTTTGATTTGGGTTCGACGAATTCATGGGACGGCGCAGAAATTGGTTCTCCAGTGGTCAAAAGATTCCTAAGCGATGATGAAGAGAGATGGTACATGTGGTACCATGGGAATTCTAGTAAAAACCCAGGTACAGATTCTGTGGGTTTAGCAATTTCAAGCAATGGAATTCATTGGGAGAGAGCTAAAGGGCCAGTAAAAACTAGCAATGACGTGGGTTTGGTGATGAATTGCGGTAAAGATTGGTGGTCATTTGATACTTTAAGCATTAGGCCTGGTGAGGTAGTGATCATGTCCAGTACTAAAGTTAGAGCCCCAGGTTCGGTTTACTGGCTTTATTACACTGGTTACAGTGCTGAGAAAGTGAATTTCTCAAATTATGATTCTTCAGAGCTCAATTTAGAAAACCCTGAAAGGTATCACACTCGCAATTTGAGTGATGAAAATGATGCAAATGAGAAGATTTTTAAGTCCTTGCCAGGTTTGGCAATCAGCCAGGATGGGAGGCACTGGGCAAGAATTGAAGGAGAGCATCATAGTGGAGCGTTGCTTGATGTGGGTTCTGATGAAGATTGGGATTCCTTATTCATTGCAGCACCCCAAGTTGTTTTTCATGGAAAGGGTGATCTGAGGATGTATTATCATTCATTTGATGTCGAGAAAGGTGAACTTGGTATTGGCATTGCAAGGTCTAGAGATGGAATCAAGTGGTTGAAGTTGGGGAAGATAATGGGAGGAGGATTAAGAGGTTCTTTCGACGAATTGGGAGTAAAAAATCCGTGTGTTGTTAGGAACAAGAAAGATGGGAAGTATGTGATGGCATATGAAGGTGTTGGTGCTGATGGAAAGCATAGTATTGGATTGGCAGTGTCAACAGATGGGTTGAAGGAATGGAGGAGATTTCAAGACGACGCAGTGCTGAGGGTTGAAGCTAAAGATGGATGGGATAATAAGGGAATTGGGTCACCTTATTTAGTGAAAATGGATGGAGATAGCGATGAATGGAGGTTGTACTACAGAGGTGTTGGAAATGAAGGGAGAACTGGGATTGGTTTGGCACTTTCAGAAGGAAGCGACATTAGAAGGCTTAGAAGATGGACGGGATTCCATTTATAATTTCCTTTTTTTTTTTTTTTTTTTTTTTTTTTTTTCTGTTGCTGTTAGTCTGATCTGAATATTGTTTGCTGAAATGGATGAAAAATGCATGATTTATAGCCTAATGCCGAATTGACACTGTTATTTTGGCTGCTTGTTTTAAATATCAAAATAGTATTGTCTACTCAAAAGAAATAAAAAACTGGATCCGATTGATCATATCATTTATCTTTCGTTTAATGCAGTGCTAACTGAGGTTGATCTTGTATCAATCTTAGTGAATGCTCTAAATTATCTGATCTACAAACTGCACAGTGCCTTTGAAGTTTCAGAGACCAACCAAAGCAAGCAAAAAAGCAATGAATGAGAGTTACATTTGCTTTAGATGACTGTAGAGGACTCTGAAAATTATTGCTTGAAGTATCTAAAGACATCTGCGGACTGGTTGTGTCGGTTAAGCATTTTGTAATTTCAGTTCTGATCAAGTGCTGGTACATCAAAACCGGACCAACCCAGTAATGGATTCGGAGTTTTTGGGTTGATTCCTAATTGCCCATTGGACCCGAGAAGTTTTTAGCGTCGCTTAAACGGCTTATACAGTGAAAACTCCTCCTCCTCGGGTGTTAGTGTTGCAGGGTTCCATTCGGCCCAACCTTTTTCACCTTAAGTTTGGGTTCACTGCCCCAATCAAACAAACCCAAGCCCTGGATTAACTTCGAACAGCAAGATTCAAAGTACAACCCAGTTGTTTCAAAGAAAGACTCAAAAGACAGCCTTCACTGGAAAGGGCTTAGCAAAATACCCAAGGCCAAAAACCATCCCTTTTATGCTCAATGTAAATTAAAACTCATAACATTTCAACAGAGAGAGCATATCAAATTTGATCATCCTTTTCACCATATATAAGAGATAATTAAAGTGATTTATGACAGAAAGCTTAAAATATTAATTTGGGAACGACAGAACATGAAAACACAGGCGAATATGAATATACACATAATTGGTAACTATTCATCTGTACCCCTTAAGTCAATGCCAGCGATAACCATGCCAAAATCAAACCACGAAGGCATTCAAGTTGTTCGTTTCATACATTACTTGCAATAAAAGTAGCCAACCAGATTAGATGGGATCATATACACTGACATTTATTACAATATGCATAATAAAGATAGAGTTATCATTGATTTAGATCTTCGTATCTATCGCTATTCCTATCTTTTGTCTTTCTCTCTTTCTTCGTAGTTTACATTTCCTCTTCTGTAAATATATAGGGAGAAGAAATTAATTTCCTCAATATTCGTGTATGCATTTACATACCTACAATAGAATCAAATTGGAAAAAAGATTAAACGCAAGAAAGAATGTGCAATAATAGGAAGAGGGACATGTAACCGCGAAGTCCGGCAACAAGGCCGGCTCATATAATCATGAAACTATATAGGTATGTAGCCATTCTCCATGCAAGCGTGTAACCAGACAAAGGCATAGCTAGTTTAGCGACTATCCCTCGTGTACAGTTAGTTTGAATCCTGTTATAACTTTTTGTAGTTGCAACCAGAGTTAGCTAGGTTTCTCTCACCTGGGCGGAGCATTGAATAGAAAGATTGTTGATGTGAGACAAGTGATTGACGACAGTGAGGTCCATCAATTAATGCATCCTCAATTGGATGAATCATTCTATCAGAGGAGCTGAGGAACTGTTACTTTCATTAAGTATTTCACATCGGGGAAAGCTGCAGACAAGTTTGAATTTACATTAATCCTTCCCTTTAGAGCAAATTAAAGAGCTCGTTATCATCAACGTGATCGCACCATTTGGAAATCAATGAAGTAAGTACAAGTGTTATACAGTACTGAGATTATGTGCCTTACCAATTAGAACAGTAAGTACTTAACGAGGCTCCTTGAGCTGTACTTTGTTGAATGGTATCATGTCATGTCCATACCTCTTTAAGTTATTTATTTGAACAAATCAGCAACATAAATTTTCTAAATAAATATCTAACTCCTTTATGCATTGACAAGTTGCAAAACCTGAAGAACGTACCAGCTGCTTGTCCTCCATTTTTTTAGCCGCATTATTTGACTAAGTAGCCGTTAATTAATATTTAAGATCCTGGAATCAAGTTACGAAGTAAATTATTGCGAAGACTAAACAAAATGTAAAAAGACAAAGGCTAAGTTCAGATAATTTTCCAACGGTCAGTTTTATTCCAGAGCCGCACTCGAATGGTTACACTAAATGCAGGCATGAAAATCAGTCTACTGTCTGATGCCTGATGATAAACAATTTCAAAAGACTGGCGACCAAGTTGTGGAAGCATTAACCATGTTAATCATGCTGTTCCAGTAATTTTTGTTGTCTTCAAAGTTGCCACTGTAAGTTATTCCGTTGGAGTTCTCTGCAACTATTGACGAATTGTGTTCACCAGAATCACAAATAAGCATGTCCGACAAATCCTCCATAATATTCTCAGTTGCCCTAAAAGAGTCTTGAAACCATGCAGCAGCAGCACTGTCTGTAGAGTAGGGCATTTCATGCAACGCCGTCGGTTCATCCAAGTTTTCTTTCAATCCTTGCATTTGGTTCTGGTTCTCAAAGCATGGAATTGAATTTACGACAAAGTTGTCGCTAGATCCAACTGCTGATGGGATGGTTAGCATGTTTTCTTGGAAGTTCAAGGTTGATGTAGGGGACTCAAGATTGTCCCTGCGGGCTACACCAAACATGCCCGAAACTACTCCCTGCCATGCTTTCAGTACGTCAAGGCACTGTGGTCTAGCCGGCCGAGCGGTGGCTTTTTTCGTAAGCTGGGCCGAACTGGAGACAAGCTGATCTTGAGGAGGGTTAGACACTAGTTTTGACTCTCTGATCAGTCTGGCTTCAGCTTCCAGCCGAGCACTCTCCCACTGAGCCATGTGGTTGAGATTCGCAGCGTTCTTAGACTGACCAATGGCGGGGCCGAAGGCGTTCGTTTTGGGCTTATGGGTCACAGGATCGATGCCCATCTTGGTTAGTCTCTTCTTAAGATGTGTGTTCCAGTAGTTCTTGATCTCGTCAGTTCGTTTAATCAAGTGAGTTGCTATTGCCGACCACCTGAAATAATTAATATTACAATTTTAAGAAAGGATTATACTATGAAAATAACTTGGTTTTCTTCCTAACTAGGATTCAGAATAATAATGAGAAACCTTGCTATGAGAGCAAGAACTGCGTACTTTATGTACTATTATTTATCAGGTCATTACTGACTACTAGCTAGCTAGTAGTCGGTTCAAAGATTGTTGCTCTTTTCTGTTTAACTTTTTTTTTTTTTTTCCTTCAGCCTTGTTTCCCTTTTTTCTTTAACAAGAAGAAAATTGAAGACATTTAAATGCGATGGATATAATTAGAAAGACATTCCGGGGAGTGAGAGCTTCAGTAACATATTATTTCAACAGCGATATAACATGAAAGAAAAATAAATATACCTGTTTCCGAGAAGAGCATGGAGTTGAATGATGGTCTTTTCTTCCTGCAAGCTAAATTTCCCTCCCTTGATATCAGTTCTTAGGTAATTTATCCACCTCAATCTACAGCTTTTCCCGCATCTTTGAAGCCCTACAAAACCATGCATACCAGAAACAAAGAAAAATGAGCAAAGCTATGCTAAGTTAATTAGCATGTGTCATAAAAGACATATTCTTTGTTATGAAGTAATCCTTGAAAGTAAATAAATCACCTGCTTCTGCAGGCAAGGCTCGCCAGCTTCCATGGTCATGTAGCTCAATATAAGCCAACATTTTCTGATCTTCTTCAGGAGTCCATGGTCCTTTCTTCAGACCCACCTTCTCGCAGCAAGGAGACCTTCCCATTTTCTGGGGAAAAAACCTGTAAAATTAAACTTTGAGAGAGAGAGATAATAAGAAAGATATGGGAAGGGATGATGAGTTAACTAGAAAGCTGCCTGGCCATATATAGAGCAAAATTTGTATCATAAATACGATAAATATTGAGGTCCTACTAAAATTTTATGCCCAACGGGTCCTCGAAACTTGCGACCAATGTGGGAAAATATTTACTTCCACTTTTTCTTCCTTCAATTTAACTTTCCATCGAATGCAGTTAAAGCCTTTGGCTGTAAACGTGGTGATGCCCTAAATTTGATGCATTGTGGACAGCTATTTTCCCTATTATGTATTAATCAACAAGCGTATGCGAAAAACGACTGCATACAATCTGTGTAAAGGAGAAGTTGCAGCTCTCTGCAAGTATTAATAACTAATGAGTGATGCGTAGGACCCAAGCAGTAAGGGCAAAAGTTGACAAGCATTATCTTCCTTTATCAACTTTTCGAGGCCCGCCCAGTTCTATCTAATTTAAGTAGCTCAGAGGTTGTATTCAATTGAATTCACTGCCTCAATCTCAGCACTCCTACTCCATACAGACACTCATCATAATGTTTTTAATTAATTAAAACTCAAGTTAATTAGTATAAATTAGTTGCGACAAATTAGAAGTATTGATGATTAAAAGAGGGTAAGTGAAAAAAATATAAAGAAAAGACTTCGCCAAGCCGGATCATAATTTGATTCTTGACATTTATTTGATATGTATCTCTCTTATATCAGGTGAGTGAAAGCTACTGGTCCTTGCCCATTTATAAGACTCAGCTGAATTTGTACAAACTATTTATCTGTACCGGACCGATGGATTTTACTACGTATTAATGCAAAGGGAAAAAGGAGAGTGCCAATTATGATATCCATCTGCGGAGCGTGAATGGACAAATGGAAGTTGTTACCGCCCCAACCAGAAACAGATTCTAAGGACGTGAGGATAGTTCTCAGTAACAAAAAGACTTGGGGGGATCCGTCTACCATTTTTTACGGCAGGGTAACTCAGTTAACGAAAGAAAAAAATTTTATTTATTAATAATAAATAAAAATAATTAAAAATAAATTTTATATTTAATTATTATAATAAAAAATTTATATAATTTACCTTTAATTTTTTTTTATTTATCACAAATAAATAAATTTTTCTCTTTTCATTAATTAAATAATTTTACCATATCATTCGTGCTGATCTAATAAAATTATTTTATTTAAAATTTTATGTAATAATAACACTCGTTAATTAATCAATTAGCTGAAACAATGACAATTTTTAAATAATTAATAGTTCAAAATCAAGAGTTAACATGGAATCACTGCAGTTGTCATGGAAATGTTTTGTGTCCGGATGACACCATTACCAGGGGAAGTTGAAGAGCAGCCAGGCTGGGAACTAATCGATCAGAAGAATCAATTAATTAAAATTTTAAAATTTAATTTAAAATTTAAATTTAAATTTAAATTTAACAGTGTATTAATGTTTATTTTTTAACTAAATATCAAATTTGATAGAGATTACTCTTCAAGAATTTGTTTAAAGTTCTAAAAATTTTAAAAAAAATTAAGACAATCGCATTAAAAACAATGAAAGGTTGCATAGAAAGTCTCAACAATAACTTTAAAATACTCATAAATGAATTAGGAGTAAGCTCATTACATTATCAATAATGTATTAATTCTAACGAATGATATACTGTATACTATACTGGGTCTTCACGATAAACAAGAATACACATGTAAATACGTTCACGAGAGATAAAAATAAATAAATAAATAAATCAAGTAGAGATAGGGATGTGGGTATCGTTATTCCTTCCACAGTATTAGCACACGGAAGGGAAGAGAAGTGAACGAAAGAGATCCTCAGAAATTTCTCAAGTTATAAGGGGACTTGAAAAGAAGGTGGAGAAGCATGTGTAATTTACTGCAAAGAATTTTCTACTCTTAGGGAATGCTGTACCAACTCATAGTTTTCAACTACAAGCACTTATTCCCGGGACAGTACTGTTCGTTATATGTTTACAATAACTGGTTGCCCATCCATTTATTTATTGGTTGGACTGTGGGGTGGTCTCTTATATGAGCATGGCGGACTCTTCTTCTGATAGCTGATACTGATGGCGGCTTCGATCTCCAAGTCATAACAACTAAGTGCTTGGGAAAGTGTTTTATAATTTAATTATTCTCGTTGAATGCAAACACCTCACACCTTATAGACGAAACCTAGTGTTATTTATTTATTTGTTTTCTGTGGAGAGCTTTGTCTCCGAACCACAGCGTCATGGAGACAGCCATAATCAATAATCCAATGGTAGTAATAGAACTGCAGCAGCTAGCCAGGTACCGCGATCCACAGTGAACAAGGACTATTAAATAGGGCAACCACTCCTATTATTATCGCCATTAACTAAAATTTAATGATCCTTTTGCTTTTCCATTTTCATGTGCATACAATAAAACATAATTTAAATTTCTAGTGATCCCGGCCATTGGTTTTATTTTCCAAAAGCATTTCTTTTCATTTCCAATCACCCTGATACTTTATTTTCCCTTCCACCAAATTCAAAATTGCCTTGATCAAGTGGAGGAGCCATAATTTTACTTCACTGGGGCTTATTTATATATTGATAAAATATAAGTTTTATAATATTCATTAATTATGCTTGAAAAGTATTTGAGAATTCGGCGTACTTGCATGATGTTGAATTATCAGCCGTAAGCATTTGGGATTCTTTTCAACTTAGCTTCTAGCAGCAAGGCGAATTTAAACCATATAGGAACTATACTGCATCAAACAATGAGTTATTTGATTAATTATATTGAGCCTATATTCATATAAATGTCCATTTATTTCTTGAAGCATAGACTGAAACGTCAATATCGACAAACGTACTTGATGATTTGCAATGTCACGATATATGTTATTTTCCTGTAATCACTTTCATGGGAAAATCATTGCTCAGAATCAGATGCAAGCAGGCCACACTTTCTATTCCCGGGTGTTAACATTTATACATAATGTTAATTCCCATCAATATCTATGGCTATACAAATTTAATGTCGTACCGCTACAATGTTATGCAATCAAATTTATCAGAATTAAGCTACGGTATTTAAGGGTATTGTTAGAATATTTTTTTCAAACCTCTTAAAGATTGTTTTAAATTTTTCTTGTATGTTTTAAATACCATTTAGTGCATGTTTTAAATTTTTTGTCAAAACTTTTAAGTTTTCTATTATATGTTTTAAGTATTATTTAATATTTATTTTATATATTTTAAATTTTACAAAAATAATTTTAAGTCCATAACATAAAATATTTTTGGATTGTAACAATACTCACAGGTATTATAGCCAACCCCCTATTTACCAAAATATATTTGAAATTAACAATGCCCATAACAATGATATTGGGGAATAGGGGAATTTAGTTATCATGTCGGGAGCAAAAGGCATATAATATATTCATGCATGGCTGCTCTTGTATGCATTGGCATTTGTGTAGATGTATATACTTATGCCCAATCTTTTGGGAAGCCTGATTAGTACGTGGAACTGCAAGAATAGTAGATGTATCTTAACTAAAAATGGGTGGCTAGCTTCCTCGTTCTTTGTACTTTTCCACAATTTGATAATTCGATCGTAAAATATAAAAGCGAAGATAAAACAACTCAGAGCTAGAGCTAGCCGTGCATGGTTGTTGGACCGTCTGGATTCGGCTGGACCCTTACAAGTTATGTGGATGCTTTTTAATTTAGAAGTTACAGAACAACAGTTCAGAATGTATATGTCGAGGGGCCCGAGACACAACCAATCAATCCTTTGACGCGTGTCAGAATTTGTTCGGAGAGTCGGCAGAGCGATCGGAGACTTGAGATGGGTTGTGCGGTGATGATAACCGACGACTATGGCTACCCTACTCTGTGGATTACATGCAAAAACACAGATTGGAAGCTGCAACTAGCTTATTTTCTGAGAAAGTAGGGTTACTTACAGCACAAATAGCAGACCCTGTCGAATCAACAACACAAGTACAAACCTGCAGATTATAACTCTATTGCCCTAAACTACGCTAATTAATGATATACATTGTCAACTATTTTCCATTAACATTGAACAGCAACATGGAATGAAATCATTAGACTTGAGGTTAACAAGAGGAAGAAAAGAATAAACTGTCAATTGCAGTGAGTCATCGTCGTCAGTGATAATTTGCTTAGCCTAAAACCCTAATCAGTGAAAACATCCATCTTCTCTTCTGTAAGACCTAAGAATCAGCGGTGTATATAGTCCGCCATTGCTTGGAAAATACAAAGCCTGATAATTTCAACACTGTAAGCTAAGTGTGAGCAGAAAATAGAAATAAATCATTTGTTTTATCCATTCATTTGTTTGTTTGACAAAAAAGATATAACAGATAAGTGTTATAATTATCAATAGCTTACTAGTATCAATATTTATAAGTAAAAAAAATGTTAGGTAAAACAATCTCATCATATTATAATAATGTGACGAGATTATTTAGTTTATAAATCAAAAGAACATCACTTATTAGTCGAAGGAAAAAAATTAAAAATAAATTTTAATATCTAATTATTTTCTTACCTTACTTTAAGAAAGACCCATTTTGATTTTTTTTTTACTCTTTTACTAATAAATGATGTTCTCTCTTCTATTAATTTGATGGTTCTAAGACTACTATATCATCATAAGTGATGTAATAAATTTATACCATATCATTATAGCTAATGTAATGAAATTGTCTAGGTAATACTTTTCTTAAATGCATCTCATTGGTAGCATTTGTGATACAATACAGAGTACTAATTTGTAATAAATAAATTAATAAATTCAATGGAAAATTTATTTGATTCTGCTAAAGAGATTCAACGTGAGATCAAATGAGGTCCAGCTCTAGCAGGCAAGGTCATGTGAAGATTATTATTGGACATTAAAGGCTAAATTCATCAATACATGAATTTGTTGGCTCAAATTCATGTAAAACTATGGTCCATACTGTCACGCAACTAAATCCATTGAAAGATTTGCTTAAATTGACGGATACTAGTAGTGAAAAATGTCCAATCGTTCTTGAATTAAATGCCATTCCCGAATATTGAAAGGAAGCATAAAATTATCTGACATTGTGTCTTGATCAAGTTACTAATTGGGGGGGGGGGTGTCCAATTAGTAATGTTCGGTTAGAATTTTAGTAAACTTCATACGAATGCAAAGAAGTTCAAAAAATCAGCGGGAGTAATCAGAAATCTACATCAACTAGCTACATTTAATCACGCAGAAGTGGTTAATAATCTATTACAACTTGAAAAAGTTACAACTTCCTAACTGAAACATCATCCAAATTCGGCAAAACTGAAGGAAAAAAGAGAGAGAGAGGGAGAGAGTTGCTGACTTGGGTTAATAACTGCAGCTTTTACTGTATAGCCTCGTTGCAATAGCTGCTGCACCAGCCATGAAACTATGAAACCTGGAGCGCCTGTTACACACAGTTACACACACTACCTTCTCTTCTCCATTATTCATTCTCTCTCTGTCTATAAACTTGGAGCTTCAACTTTATAGCCGGAGACTTGCAGCTCCATTTTGTTTTTTATTTATATCGGTATATTCTTATTTGATACTTAATCATAGACAGAAACAAGTTTAATTTACAGATGCCTTTGATATTTAAAATTGATTTTAAATATTCCCAAAAGACTAGCCATTTGAAAGGTGACCCTCCTGTTTATTAATTCATAGGATAAAGAACATGCTTTTATTAGCTAAACTAAGACAACTCGTAGAATATCGGTTGCCATTTTATCAGTTAATATGGGACAATTCAATACCACCTCTATTCAACTGTTTTTGAAAAGAAAAGACACGTGAAAGAATTCCGAATTAGAAGAAGAATATTCAAAAGGAAGACAATTCTGCAATTTGGCAAGGTTCAAGCGTTGCCCGTGAAAGAAAGAAACCCTTCCTTAAAGCTCTTAACCCAGACAATCATAGGAGTATTAGAAATAAACAAAGCCTAAAATAGATACTCGAAAACTTTAGTTACAAGTTTTAGAAGAATTTAAGCAAATACTTGGTTAGATCATATGCACCCTGAAATTTTGGCAGATCTACTCCCATTAAGACTTTATTTGGAGATCGTGATACTTCGAAAACAGACTTCAATAATATTTGGCAATACAAACTTTTGTTGAAATTCCCACATCTAATGTTTTATTTTACAGCCGGAACTACTTTATAACTGTAACATATCAATACTGAATGAAACCTAAATTTAAAAGAAACGTACCCCATTAAACTATTAGTGATGACTTGTCCTAAAAAAAGTTTATTTAAAATGTTTACAAAAGCTTTTGAACAAAACTTTGTATATAAATTGAGAGGACATGGGAGTATTTGGAGGAGGACAAGACATGAAAGAAGTGGGATATTATATATCTTTAATGAATGATTAGTCCCAATTTTTTTGGGGAGGACATGGTTGATGTTAGGAAAATTGTAACACCAACCATCATTCAATAAGCTTCAGAAGTTAGATTTTCTGGTGATCATGCAATATATGAGATTCAATCCAGACATTAAATATTTACCATATAGTATTTGCTCTTGTCATAGACTTGATCATCATCAAAGTGGACGTAAATTGCCGAAGCATGAAAGATGAAACCCGTGAGGGCGAGGAAGCTAGGACTTTAAATGGCTTTTCCACTGTTTTCGCAGGGTACAGGTAGAGTTAATTACAACCATACCATTCAGAAGGAAGAGAGCTCTGCAATGTGTTGGTACTTCTCATAAGAGGCCCAAACACGAATTGCAAGGCACCAAGTCTTGCCCATGTAGGAAAGAAACCCTTTAACAAAGCTCTTAACCCCTTCATTTCTTTCTGTCTTCACCAGACATTCACACGAGTCCTTATACAAGATCTTATCTTGCTTACCGGAAGCCTGATTCATCATTCTCGTGTTCACTATATCGGCTGGACAACTCAAAGCGGTTGCGGAGGGACCCGACATGAGAGATGCTAGGATATGCGCACTAATGTCATCACCAGATATCTTATTTAGGATAAGAAAACGTTTTCCATCATACAACAGTCAGTTTTATTCCAAAGCCCTACTCGATCGTTACACTAAATGCAGGCATGAAAATCAGTCTACTATCTGATACCTAATGTTAAACAAATTTAAAAGACTGGCGACCAAGTTGTGGAAGCATTAACCATGTTAATCATGCTGTTCCAGTAATTTTTGTCGTCATCAAAGTTGCCACTGTAAGTTATTCCGATGGAGTTCTCTGCAACTATTGACGAATTGTGATCGCCATAATCACGAATACGCATGTCCGACAAACTCTCCATAATATTATCAGTTGCCCTAAAAGAGTCTTGAAACCATGCAGCAGCAGCACTGTCTGTAGAGTAGGGCATTTCGTGCAACGCCGTCGATTCATCCAAGTTTTCTTTCAATCCTTGCATTTGGTTCTGGTTTTCAAAGCATGGAATTGAATTACCGACAAAGTTGTCGCTAAATCCAACTGCTGGTGAGATAGTTAGCATGTTTTCTTGGAAGTTCAAGGTCGATGTAGGGAACTCAAGATTGTCCCTGCGGGCTACACCAAACATGCCCGAAACTACTCCCTGCCATGCTTTCAGTACGTCAAGGCACTGTGGTCTAGCCGGCCGAGCGGTGGCTTTTTTGGTAAGCTGGGCCGAACTGGAGACAAGCTGATCTTGAGGAGGGTTAGACACTAGTTTTGACTCTCTGACCAGTCTGGCTTCAGCTTCCAGCCGAGCACTCTCCCACTGAGCCATGTGGCCGAGATTCGCAGCGTGCTTAGACTGACCAATGGCGGAGCCGAGGGCGTTGGTTTTGGGCTTATGGGTCACAGGATCGATGCCCATCTTGGTTAGTCTCTTCTTAAGATGTGTGTTCCAGTAGTTCTTGATCTCGTTGTCAGTTCGTTTTGGCAAGTGAGTTGCTATTGCCGACCACCTGAAATAATTAATATTGCAATTTTAAGAAAGGATTATACTATGAAAATAACTTGGTTTTCTTCCTAACTAGTATTCAGAATAATAATGAGAAACCTTGCTATCAAAGCAAGAACTGGCTACTTGAAGTACTATTATTTATGGATTAGGATGTCTTCATATTTTTTTTAATCTTTGAGATTTAAACATATATTTATACGTAATATAATTAATAACAAATAATTTAAATTATATTTTAATTAAATTTAAAAATTAATTTTATATTTTTTAATATTTTTATTTTTTTTTTTAAAGAAAAAAATTGAAGATATTCGAGTGCCATGGACATAATCAGAAAGATTTTCCAGTGAGTGAGAGCTTCAATAACTTTAATTTCTAGAGCAATATAACGTAAAAGAACAATTAAGATTACCTGTTTCCAAGAAGAGCATGAAGTTGAATGATGGTCTGTTCTTCCTGCAAGCTAAACTTCCCTCTCTTGATATCAGGTCTTAGGTAATTTATCCACCTCAATCTACAGCTCTTCCCGCATCTTTGAAGCCCTACCAAAACATACCAAAAACAAAGAAAAATGAGTAAAGCTAAGATAAACTAGTTAGCGTTTATAAGACATAATCTTCCTTATGAAGTGATCCTTGAAAGTTAAATAAATCACCAGCTTTTGCAGGCAAGGCTCGCCAGCTTCCATGGCCATGTAGCTCAATATAAGCCAACAGTTTCTGATCTTCTTCAGGAGCCCATGGTCCTTTCTTCAAACCCACCTTCTCGCAGCATGGAGACCTCCCCATTTTTTTGGGGAAAAACAAGTGGTAAAATTATGCTTTGTGAGGATCTCCAGAGAGAGAAAGTAAGGAGGACACAGGAAGAGATGATGAGTACACTTGGAAGCTGCCTGGCAATATATAGAGCAAAATTTGGGCCATAAATATGATCAAATATTGAGGGCTACTAAGATTTTATGACCAACGTTGCCCATAAACTTCCTACCAACGTGGGAAAAATATTTACTTCACTCTATCTTCCTTCTATTTAATTTTCCATCGAGTGTAGTTAAAGCCTCTAACTGTAAACGCGATGATGCCCTCAATTTGATGCATGGTTAAATGTATTTCCCTAATATATAATAATTAATAAGCATATACATGAATACTGATAACATATCATCAATGTAATGGCGAACTTGTAGCTATCTGCAAGTATTAATATGTAATGAGTGATGCGTAGGACCCAGGCAGTAAAGGCTAAAGTTAACAAGCATTATCTTCCTTTATCAACTTCTCGAGGCCGTCAAGTTCTATCTTGCTAGAGGTTTTCCAATGCCATTCTTTGTCAATGACTGTTGTTCAAAAGTTTTACAGATTCTCTGAAATGCAATGTCGAATATTATCAAAGATTTAAATTGCACTATTTTATTATCAATTAGTTTTGAGAGGAATAATAACTCAACAGTCCAATAAATGGTATTAGAATCAAGAGGTTATGGGTTCGAATCTCGCGAGAGATTATAGGTTCGAATTGCAGGAGTGTCATCATGGAGAGGGTTTGTTGGAGATTCTACAATACTACTCTCTACTAATAACTATTGCACTTCTATGGTGGTTCTACATACTCTATTTGGAGCGATGTCAAGTATCATAAAAGATTTGAATTATACTCTACTAACATTGATTGATTTTGGAAAGAATGACAACTCAATGGTCCGCCATATCTAAATAACCTCAGAGATTGTATTCAACAAGATTCACAATGATTTGAATTATACTCTCCTAATACTGATTAGTTTAAAAAAAAAATGATAACTTAAAAGGTTCAACATATTTAAGCAGTCTCAGAGGTTATATTTAATAAAATTCACAATAATTATTACACTTCTATAGAAGTTTTATGGACCCTGGAAGGTGCAATATCGAATACCATATAAAAGCTTAAATTATACTCTCCTAACACTAATTAATTTTGAAAAAAATGATAATTTAATGATCCGACGTATCTAAATAAATCTCAAAAATTGAAGAATAATAACTCAATGATCTGACATAAAATTTCGATAAATTAGAAGGCTTACAGAAAGTTTCTAGTTAATGAAAGAATATAAAGAAAAGATTACTCCTAGTTAGATCATAATTTAATTAATATATATCTCTTATATATAGCAAGTGAGAGCTATTTGTGACGAAATTTTACATTGGATAGTAGCGGGCTATTCTTGGGATTTATAAGGGTGGGCTCTGTACACCATAATGGACATATCTTTTGGGGAGGATGTCACAGAACGCCAGTTTGAGGCTTGAAAGTGAGTAGAAAACAAGTTAGATCCAACCCAATTTATGGCACAAAAAGAAGCTCAAAACAAGTCCAATTTCTAGAAGGCTCAAGACGCCGTTGGAGGGAAATATTTGGGGAAAATTTCAAACCTTTAAATTTAAATTTTCCCTTCTATTTGCATGGAACTTAGAGAACCAATCTTGACAATCCAAAGTGGTATTTGTACATTCAATTTTAACCGTTCATTTTCCCCTCTTATAACTATAAATAGGCCTCACATCCTTGAGGCAAACCATCCACTAAACACAAACACAAAGTAGTCCTAAAGATGTTGTAAAGTTTTGTAATTTTGTAATTCTTTTATTTAATATAAAATATTTTTCTTCAAGTTCTCTTGTATTTTTCTACTTTCCTCTAGTCTCCTAAGTCTTCCAAAGTCTTCAAAATTATCTTCCGCGTATTAATTAAGGCTTGCTTAGTTTAGTTACGGGAGTTCAATACTAATTAAGTACCGCACAGGTTCAACAATAACCTAACATCCTGTGATACGTAGTATCAGAGTTAAATCTATTCCAATTCTAATGTTTTAACTAAGCGCTCACGTATAATAAATGCATTCATAAAAAATTCATAAATATCGAGATAGAATATGATGGATATATAGGGAGTCTCAATATAATAAAAATGTCACAGAATTAAATGGTAAAAATGTGACAAAATTTTATATTGAATAAGAATAGGTTATTTTTAAAGTTTATAAAGATGGACTTTACACCCCCTGTTGAATAGGTCCTTTGAGAGGAGATAATGGCAACGTACTGATCCATGCACATTTATAATACTCAGCTGAATTAGTACGTACTATTTATTTATAAGACTGAGCTGAATTAGTACGTACTATTTAACTCTACAGTGCCGTTTAATGTTGCGGCATATTAATGCAAAGGAAAAAGACAGAGTAACAATAATGATATCGATCTGTGGATTCGAGCCCACCTAAAAGTTTGCCCAAATTGATGATTTTGATGAACATATATATACATATATATATATATATATATAGAGAGAGAGAGAGAGAGAGAGAGAGAGAGAGAGAGAGAGATCTAGTAATGATGCTGGACTGATTAATTAATTGATTAAAATTAGGGCAATCTGTTGAGAATTTGTGATGATCATAAGTTCAAATGAAGTTAACGAAAACTCGATAATGAGATATTGGAATTGGTATAAAATAATCAATTAATTTAAATAATTAATAGTTAAAAATCAAGAGTTAATATTAAAAATGTGTAAATATAATTATCGAATAAGAAATTATATAAAATCAAAATTTTATGCAATTACAAAAAAAAAAAACAAATAAAAATTCAAAGAACATCAATATTACCTAAAAAAAAAAACTTTGTAAATTATGAAGTAAAAATTACAAAGAGAAAGAGAGTTGCAGATTTCACTCAAGAAAATGAAGCCGCGGAACTACACAATTTTAATCTAACACACATATATAGTTGAAATTCTAAAAAACCTAGATCGAATCGACCTAACATTCAACTCGGTTTGGACCAGATTTATATTAAGCATATACATATTTAATCGATATAATATATCAATATAATTATGGAGATCTGTCGAGGGCATTGTCCCAAGTCACTAGTCAGAATGTGTCGACCCCCATATACAGTCTCTAATAAACTGTCCCAGTTATCAAATATGAATTACGAACTCTAACAAAAATTTTATTTCGACTATATTAAAATTGGTCCGAAGATTGCTGGACAACAAACAGAAGCATGAAACAGTTGTCTCATGGAAATGTTTTGTGTTGAGATGATGCCATTACCGTGGGTAGTTGAAGAGCAGCCAGAAGTGATGAAATTTTACATAGAAAGTCTCAACAATAACTTTTTAAATACTCGTAAATGAATTAGGAGTACGATCATTGCATTATTTACCAATAATGTATTAAACCCAAGGAATGATATACTGTATACTGTGTATTATATTGGGTTTTCACGACAAACAAGAATGCACGTATAAATACATTCACCACAGAATAATAAACAAATAGATCAAGTAGAGAGGGATGTGGGTATCGTAATTTCCACTACTACAGTGTTAGAGCACAGGAGGGAAGAGAGGTGAACGGAAAAGATCCTCAAGAAATTTCTCCAGATGACAGAACCGAGGTCAAAAATAAATGGTGATGTCGAAATCCTTTGGAACCGTGTTCCATTGTTGGCTACAGAACTTGGCAGCCTTTCTCTGTACATGCAGTCCCATCCCATAACCTTCAATTTATAAACTGTAATATATACATGAGGGGCCAGCCGAATTCAACCACAACCCTTTATTAAATAAATTTAAACCACGACACTTTTACAATACATTTAGAATATCAAAACTAAAATTGAATTAAATACTACCAATTCTACTTGAAATAATATGTCTATTCTTCATTTTACGAAAATATAAGACATATATTTGATAAAGTGCAAAAAGTAAATGCAGTTTAGTTATTACAATTATAAAGTTGATAAGCATAGGTCATAAAAAAAAGCTGTTTACCAGTGTCGATAATGGAGTAAACAAAATTGAATATTGTTGGCAACACGATGCACGTATTGGCTTGGGCATAATTTATTTTTGAGCAGTAAAACAACCTAAACAATTAAATGACTATTAATCACACAAATTAATCCCCGTATTCATTTTTGAGTGTTGCGTTTGAGAAAAAGAATCCATTGGCTTTCGTGATTTCCGTACCCATAACATTATTATTTACTATTTACTGTTTCGTTGTGGTGCTTTCATTTTGATCCCTGTGCTTCATTTATAATTCGACACAAGTTTGGATTGTTTTTATTGCTTTGTTGTTATCAATTTTTCGTGGTTCCATAGCATCCACGTCTCTTATTATGTAAAGATGTAATCAGGGATGATAATTTAAATTATAGCGTAATATAATATAATATAATTATTATTAATATTATTTTATATTAATTAAAATCACAAATTTATATTGAGTATGTATCAATTTAAGAGATTGCGTAAAAGAATTATTGCTCGTAATTATAATTTTATTTCAAGAAAAAATGTTGGATCAATTAATGATTACCTAAACTCGTTGAATTTTTGGTTGGAAATTAAACTAAGTTAAAAGCCATCTAACGTATAAAAGCTGCACCTGCAAATTGGCAAGTTAAAATAACTTCAAAGCTAAGTGGCTACAATCATTCATTACGAAAACTTTCTTCCACAGCTAAAAGGAAAACAGGAGTCCTTGTTATAACAAAGTATATTAACCGTAATAAATTTGTTAATTAATTTACATTTCTAACCAGACTTGAAAAAGAGATAGAGTACGTGTAAATAAAATACGAGAAAATTTTACGTAAAATTATTCTATTATGTCAGCAATATTAATATTATAAAATTATTCAATTAATAAAATAAAATAAATATATTTATTAATAATAAAAAATTAATAAAAATTTTATTATTTATTAATAAATATATTTTTTATTTTATTAATAAAATAATTTTATTATATTAATATAATAAATTTATTCTACTTAAATATATGTTGTCGTACAATATTTCTATTACAGGAAAATCATAGTTTTCAACTACATGCCAATTATTTCAGGCACAATGTTAGCTGCAGATTGGGAGTTGCAACTTGCTTATTTTCTGAGAAGTAGGGTTACTTACTGCACAAATATCAAATCCTGTCGACCCAATAACACCAGTACGAACCTGCAGATTATAACTCTATTGCCCTGAACTTGGCTAGTTAATAATATACACTGTCAGCTAACATTAAGCAGCAACTTGGGATGAAATCTTTACACCTGAGGTAAACCGGAGGAAGAAAATAATATAACTCGTCCGCGATAATCTGTTTAGCCTAAAACCCTAACCGATAAAAAAAAAACATCGGTCTTCTGTTCTGTAAGAACTAAGAATCAGTTTGGCAACTACTACAAAGCCTGGTTATTTCAACAGTAAGCCAAGCGTGAACATCAATATCGAAAGGTGATCAAATCTAATTAATTTATTAATAATTTTATAAAAATAAATATATTTTTTTAACAGAATATAGATGTGATAGATCGCAGAAAACAAATCTCCTGTTTTGTCCTTCAATTGATGCTTTCGTTGACAAAAACGAGTAAATAGATAAGCGTCATAACGATCTTAGATGCATCTCATTGATGCAATACAGCTCATTAATTTGTAATAAATAAATAAATAAATTAATTAATTAATTAATAGATTCAATGGAAAATTTACTTGATTCTGCTAGAGAGATTTAATGAGAGAGCAAATACGGTCCAGCTCTAGCAGGCAAGGACAAGAGGATATTATTATTGAACATGAACTGCAGGTTATTTTCATCAATTATTTTATTCTTTGTAGTAAGTACAGTAAGATAAGGCTAATTTGTAGTCTCAAATTCGTGTATTACCGTGATCCATGCTGTCAAGCAACTAAATCCATTGGAAGATTTGCTTAAATTGAAGTATACTAGCTAGTGAAAGATCGAGTGAGTTACTAACTGGGGTCGACCAATTAGTAACGTGCTGTAACAATTTTAGATGAACTTCATAAATGGGCCAAAACGATGCAGATAAGCTCAGAAAATCGATACGAGTAACTAGAAATATACATCAACTAGCTACATGTTATATTGTTCACAACTCCCTAACTGTAAGATCATCAAAATTCGCAAGAACTGAAGCAAGAAAGAGAGCGAGAGAGAGAGAGAGAGAGAGTGACTGACTTGGGTCAAAAACTGCAGCTTTGACAGCATAGCCTCGTTGCACTAGCTGCTTCACCGGTCTTGAACCCATCAAACCTGAAGTTCCTGTTACACACATACCTTCTCTTCTCCAGTATTCATTCTCTCTGTCTATGGAGGTTGGAGCTTCGGCATTTTAGCCGTCGACTTGCAGCTCCGTTCTGGTTTATTTATTTATTTATAAAGAGGAATCAGATGAGCTCAAGGCAGTATGTGTTCATTTCCTTTGGATTAAAAATCAGTTATAATTTCCCCCCAAAAAAAAAAGATTTTAAATATTCTCAAAAGACTGGGCATCTGAAAGGTGACCGTCCTGTTTATTAATTCATAGGATAAAGATCATACTTTTATTAGCAAATGCAAGACAACTCATGGAATACAGGTTACCATTTTATCAGTTAATATGGGACAATTCAATCCCAACTGTATTCAACTGTTCTCTGAAAAGAAAAGACATGGATGAATTAGAAGCATAATATTAAGAAGGAAGACAATTCTGCAATTTGCCGAAATTAATCATGTGGGGTAACAATACATAGTCCCCTTATGAATATACAGCTCAATTTCATTATTAAATTGTGTTAAAACTAACATTTAACAACCACCAAAACTATAAGAAGTAAAACTCGGAGAATTTATCAACAAATTATAATTAACTAAGCAATATCATGAACGAAAATTAAAGATAATTAAAATATTTTTTTGAATTAAAGAAAGCAAAAAGAAAAATGAGAAAGAAAAAGGTTTTTTTTTTTAAGAGAAAAATTTATCTTTCTTATTTTATTAATTTTTTAAATTTTAAATTTTATTTTGGCATAAGTTATAACTTTTTAAAATAAATTAGAGATAAATTATAATTATTATTAACTATCTTCATAATTTTTATTTAAGATTTAATAAATTTAATAATTTACGTATGTCACTCAACTAATCTAAATTTTGTCCAATTAATTCTTCAACAAAATTAATTAAATTTTTTACCGTAAAAAGAAGTAATTAAAAAGAAAAATTAATATAAAATTTGAATCATATTCATAAATTATGTATTATCTGAATCACGGATCGGGACCACACACAATTTCTTTTCAATGCTTTGCATTTACTCCATGTTGGTGGCATCACTCAAGAAATTCAAGAAGCCTTTTTCTACCAAGCTTTCAACAGTATCTTCAACATTCACCTCCGACGGCTTAAGGTTGATGACCAAACTATTTGCTCTCTCCTTGGAAGCCTGGTATTTTGGCCCATCCATGGTATCATCAAGTTTGCTACCCATAACTGCATATGCTTCTCTGTTACACGAGATGTGAACCATTGTACACACGTCAGGAATTGGTTAGGTAGGCCTGTAATCAGTTAATTGTAGTATCTAGATTCTATCCCATATGTGAGTTGATAGATTCAGTTACGGAGCATTGTATGTAAGCCATTGTACAGCTTATTTTTTGTTAAGCTTTCAAGCATTTGAAAATTCCGGAAATAATTCAATAAAGCATTTCAGTTTTCTCTCAAATATTCTTTGTTGCCAAACAGCTTATTTTTACATTCTCAACTAAAAGTACATTGTTAAACAGATCCTTGACCTCCTTAAGGGAAAAAAAGGAATCGACATACGGTGAATTATAGCTGGAGCCATACTACTTTGTCCACTCATAATTGCACTAGAGACCATTTATTGACATTGGATCATAATTTTATTAAACTGAAGAAAATTTCAGTAGATGCATGTAATATTTACTCAAAAGGGTGCTCATTTCTCTCAAAGTCAGAAAATTTCTGACAGTTCAATCAGAAGGGGATTGAAAATATTTGATCAGAATAGACAAATAACATAATATAGATCATCTTTTTATGAGCTATAATGTAGGATAACTTTATTAGTTAAAACCGACTGTATTTTCAACTGTTTTTAAACAGAAAAGACGGTGTGGATTAGAGGCACAATATTCAGAGCTCTGCAAATTCTCAGAAACTTAATTCTCGAAAGAGTCGAGAACACGAATTGCCAAGGATCAAGCCTTGCCCATGTTAGAAAGTAATCCAATCTGCATTGCTCTTAACTCAGACAATCATAGGAGTTCAAGAAATAAGCAAAACCTAAAATAGATACTTGAAAACTTCAGTTTGCAAGGTTTTACAAGAACTTAACCAAATACTTTGTTAGATCATATCAACCCTGAAAAAGTTAGAAGAGAATGTACCGGGATTAAACTATTCGTAATGACTTATCCTAAAAAAGTTGATCTTAAATGTTTACAAAAGCTTTTGAAAAAAAAAAATTGTCTGGAACTTGGGAGGACATGCGAGCATTTGCAGAAGGGCAAAACATGAAAGCAGAGGGGCCTTATCTTTAATGAATGAATGATCTCAATTTTCTGTTTTTTGGGTAATGACATAGTTAGGGATATTGTAACATCGACTATCATTCAATAAGTTGCAGAAGCGACATTTTCTGTTGATCAATATATGAAATTCAATCCAAACATTATTAATATTTACCATATAATATTTGCAATGCTCTTCTTGTCATAGACTTGATCATTGCCAAAGTGTACATAAATTTTGGCATCAATCCAACAATGGCAAAAGCATGAAAGACAAAACCTGTGCAGCCGAGGGAGTTAAGGACTTTAAATGGCCTTTCCACTGTTTTCGGAGGGAACAGAGAGAGTGAATTACAACCAGAACATTCAGAAGGAAGAGAGCTCAGCAATTTGTCGAAACTTCTCATAAGAGACCCAGAACACAAATTGCCAGGGACCAAGTCTTGCCCATGTAGGAAAGAAACCCTTCCACAATGCTCTTAACCCCTCATTTCTAACTGTCTTCACCAGACAATCATATGAGTTCTTATACATGATCTTATCTTCCTTGCCAGAAGCATGATTCATCATTCTTGTCTTCACTACATCAGCTGGACAACTCATAGCAGTTGCAGAGAGGCCTGACATTATAGATGCTAGGGTATGTGCATAAATGTTATCACCAGATATCTGATTTTGGATAACAAAACGTTTTGCATGATCATAACAAGCCAATTCTCCCATATTCACTAAGAATGCTCTTTGTACATTTGGGAAAACTCCTTTCCAAAGTCCCTTAAGGCCTTCTGTGAGAACGATCTTTCTTAAAGCATCAAATGACCCCAAGTATCTCGGTTGAAGACCTTTGCCCACCATGTGACCGTCCGCTTGCATTCTCACCTTAACAAGATCAGCAGGGCTTGCCACTACCTGTGCTACAAAGATTGAAAAAGTACCGTTCGTTACAAGTATATAATTAGGGAAGAGAAAGATGGTCAAGAAACCAATCAGCAGATTTATTACAATAGGCCACATTCAAACAAGCCAGTGCATCATGGATGATTATGTGATGAAGTTTCGTCAGGTTCTCAAAGGCACTGAAGGTTTACAATTTCAGCTTCATATTGACAGTAGAATCATTAGATTTAAGCAACCACATAAAATGAGAAGATTACAATCACTACATAATCCTCAACAGAACCAACAAAGAGCTACTTATCCACTAACCCTTGCCAAGGGCAAACACGTAGCAAATAAAGAAAGTAATATTCTTTAAAACCTTTTGTTCGGCAAGGTGCTCAAGCAAATATCCATAGAATTAGATGTGATGGATGAGTATGTTGGGGTCAACGGTAGACAAAACACCACCATTAAATCTGACCCAAGAAAAGTGTTAATTAAATAAACATAGGAGGTAGGATTTATAAGGGTTAAAATAGCTCCTGTAGCAACCTTAAGAGCATAACTCTATTGAAACTCATTGTGCCCATAAGAATATCTCAAAATGCGCATCATCCAGGTTCAAACCTTCACAATCTACTCCCAAAATTAGATCAGGCAACTACTAGAAACAATTGTGGTTTCAGGGCAAAAAAAAAAAAAAATGCAGGAAACAAGTTTAATCATATTGTAGGGCTGCAAAACGTATAGAACTTCCGTTGAGACAAAGTTCACATACCGGTAACTAAAGATCAGTTCATCAAATTATTTCTAGATGTTAAGACTAGAAGCAAGTATCTATTTCAGCACCAACCCACCATTAGTAACTTGAGCTAAAGCATGCAGGCAAACTAACTTCATTCATCCTAAATCCTATATCCAGAAAACTATTTAACAAATACTCATTAGAAATCACTTGTAAGCCACCGGCTAGCTGAACAACTTATACGATCTGCAATCTTGCGTAGATTTGGTGAGTTAACTCGCATTATAGAAAACTGAACCCACCCTCTGCATCTACCAAATTCCCAACTTTATGAATTTTAACCATAACACTGATCCATATAAGCAAATAACGAATACCTGGGCAATGACGCCAGAGATTCCACCGACAAGAGCTTTCGAAGGGAGAGAAAGGGAGCCACCATTGTCGCCAACAACAAGATTTCGCAGATTCTCGTAACCAACGATTCTAATAGGAGTGTAAAAGAGGTGCCTTATAATGGCGGGAGAAAGGCCTTTATAAAGGCTGAGTGGACCCTGTTGACGAACGATTTCCGAGGCGACCCGGAATGCGTTGGTGGGTCGAGCGACTGAGTCTACCTCGCCGTGTAACTGGAGCCTCGTCTTCGTTAAGTCTATTGGGAAAGTTGTGGTCTCTGCAATCATAGCTGAAAGTGAGCTCAATAAGATCTTCGTGTAAGTTTGGTCTTGTCCATGTCCATGGCCTTGGCTTTCCTTCATGGAGGAGACAATTCGAGAATGCACGGAGTTCAATCACGACCGGAAACTGAAACAGGCAAAGGGACAAACTAGTTATACGGCGTCGTTAAATGCAATGACTTGAATATTCAATTTAACAAGCTTAATTAATAAATCTAGGTCGAGATAATAACATTCGGATCTCTAATTGTTATATTATCTCAAATAAATACACAGTATTTCTGTTTGTATCAAATAGGTTCCTTGCTAGAAAGAGATCCGAATGTTATTTCCACTCCAAACGAACTCCAACCAGAGATATTTCCGTCATAGTGATTGACCTATCTGATACAAATGAAAAAAACTATGTTCTTATTGGAGAAAAATCTAAAGAGCAGGGATCCGGACAAATGATTTGTAAAACGCATGTCGTTTCGTCACAACCAATGACGTTGTTGCCTGCGTTCAAATAACCAGTGCGGATTTTCCAGAGTTCTGTGCAGTGGCGGCAAAATCTTTCCTTTGTCTCTCTCTCTCTCTCTCTCTCTCTCATATTTCGTCAAATACTCACCGAGCTTTATTCGAATACAGAGATTTAAAGTGTGAGATTAGCTTATATTTCTTATTCGTTGCTTTTAATTAAAATGGAAGAATCAACTTCGCTGGACTGTAATCTAGGGATTTTAGAGGCGCTTAATGACGAATCAATCCAGGAAATTATCGAAAGCTACAATGGTTTCTGTGCCACCACAAAATCTCTCCTGAACGGCGCTGGCGATCTCTCTGTTGGAGCAGAGTTCGTGTCTTACGTTCGCTCTCTCTGCAATCACGGTCTCCAATCTCTCGTTCGGGACCACTTTCTCCGCGCTCTTGAGGTTTTCAATTGCTCTTACCACATTCACCGCTATAATGCTTGTTCAATTTTAAACAATTGATTGCTTAACAAATTAGTTGCATGGAACTTGTTTGTTGAAATGAATAAATTTTTATGTTAACAAATAGGTTCATGCAACACACAAGTATTGTTGACTAGAGGGATTTAGATTATTTGTACTGAAAAATGTTGAATTCGTGACAGGAAACTTTCGAGAAAATTGGTGTGTCAAAATTTTGGCGACATTTTGATGCTTACAGCAAAGTTGCAGTTCAAGAGAAGAATGAACCACCTGTAAGTAACGCTGATCTGTTTGAAGATATTTTATTGATTTGTTTAATGTCATATATTGCGCATGTTAAATGCAGATTTATGATGGAGAGGTTCATCAAGTGCTATGTAAAGCTTTAGAAGAGATATGCACAGAGAAACAATATGAAGAAAAGTGTTTGCTTATGCTTATTCATGCTACGCAATCGTACAAGGAATATCCACTGGAGGGGAAACATATTTCAGATTTAGAAAGAGTACATCTTTTTGCAAAATATCAACTAACGGTATCTTCAATTCTTATGGCTAGTCTTCCTCCGCATTTCCCTGGTATGTCTATCTCAAGTTGATAGTTAGGTTGTGTAACTGCACATAAGTGTTTTGTTTTAATTTGTTAGTTATATAGATGCTAATTCTTCTGGATTCTTATTTTTAATCATTTCTCGTCATGAATTTTATTTTTATTATTAGCATTTTCCATCTGGTTATCATCTGATTTTTACATTATTCTGTCTCAATTAGATAGTTAAGAACAATGTCTTGTATTCCAAAGAATTAGATAGTATCAGTTTACCAATTTTAAGGAAGAATCCTCATATGGATCAGTGCATGAAAGCTTCTTAACAAATTGCTGCTGCTTCGAGCCTATTTTGAACAACAAAATCTGTTACATTTATCGATTATTCCATTAGAAGAAGAAATACACACTATATTCTTCACAATTGGTTATCGGCTGATCTTCCATGTCTATACAAACTTAAGAGCCTGTTTCGGCTTCTTCTTTTGAAAAAAAATTAAAAAAAAATTGTAGCAATGTTTTCAGTAGTAAGAGCATAATGTTCATGCCTTGTGATGTTTCCAGAGACGCTCTACTGGTATTTTAAGGGAAGGCTGGAGGAGTTAAGTACAATCATGGACTGTGAGTTAGAGGACAAAAATGAATCTCAAGACAAAGATGACATGGATTTAGATGAAAAGGGCAAACAAAGAACTGGTGAAATGGATATTGATGAATCCTATAACCACGGGAAAGTTTCAGAGAAGAGCAAACTGGTGAAACACATTGGGAAGGTTGTTCGTGATCTTAGAAGTCTCGGATTTACGTCTATGACTGAAAATGCCTATGCTTCTGCCATCTTTTCCCTTTTGAAGGTGGGCATGTGCTTTTTATGATGCAGTAGATGTTCAATCTCCCTGTTTTGGACAAAGTTTCTTTCTTCATTTTAAAAAAAAAAAAATTGTTGGTTCTGATAGCATCTTTTTATATGGATCTAATAGAAAAATTTAAGCTATTAAATCTTATTTTAGCTTAGACTTTCATGCTATTTTTTGCTTGTATTTTACTTTATGCTTAGTGACAGCATGTTTTTTCTGTTTGAATGGCAGGCTAAAGTACATAATCTCGCTGGTGATGATTACAGGAGTTCTGTTTTGGAGTCCATTAAAGCGTGGATACAGGTTGTTTTCAGCTTGAAATACGTTTCCTTTCTTGTTTCTGTATTACTTGTGCATCATTAATAATGCTGTCATCAGTAATTTGTATTTACAATAATGCATAAAAAAACATGTTTGGCTTCTGAAATAATTGGTTTAACATTGTTGGGGTAGCACCTTATTTAATAACCATTTTCCATTTCATTCTGTGAGTAATGCCATTAACAAAATGATTAAGCCCTTATGAAGGTATTAGTAAGGGCATGTGTTTTGACTGGCCTAACAATGCCACCATCAATCATGTCTTTACGGTAATGTTGACACTGTATATTAGAACTAAAAAATATGGTTGGCCTCTCAAATAATTGGTTTTAACATTGTCGGTGTAGTATCTAATTTGATAAACTTTTGCCATTTCATTCTGTGAGATGTTATTAACAAAAAGAATAAGCTGTTATGAAGGTGTTAGTAAGGGTGTGAGATTTTGATTGGCTGTTGATGGGTAGTGTGTGCCCATAAGTGCATATTGCTTCAATTTCCCTTATGCACAAGTTTAAAAACATTCCAAAATGTTTGTGCAGGTAATAAAAATTAACATTGTGAGTATTGTACGTGTTGCAAATTTTAAGATAGTTATTTATTCCTTGGTTTTCCTTTATTCAACTTTCTTGATATTCCTGGGATGATCTTCTATAGTAAAGTGAATAGCATAATGTTATTGGTAAATGATTCCTTATGCTTGGCGGTGCGTGGAACAGGTTGTACCTCTTCAATTCTTGAATGCACTTCTTGCTTATCTTGGTGAATCTGGTAGTTATGATGCTGCCACAGCTGGCCTCAAATCACCTTTAGCTTCATGCCCATCGTCGTGCTATTCTGGAATTGATAATCCCTCTGAAGGACTCATTAGATGGCAATTGCGGCTGGAGTATTTTGCTTATGAAACATTGCAAGATTTAAGGATATCCAAACTATTTGAGATTATTGTGGATTATCCTGAGAGGTGACTCTTTTTTCTTCTTTCATCTTGTTTCATCCTCAAGTTCCTGCAGTAGAGGGAAATATAATTGTTTGTGATTTCTAATAGTAATTGGCTTGCTTCATAGTTCTATTTCAAACTAGGGAAGGTTCTTGTTGGTTATGTCATTCTATAACAAGGGCAGTGAATTTAGGTTTTTATACAATTACTTGAAGAATGCAAAACTTGTAATTGTGGTTTTGGTTATCTGTAATGTATGTACATGTGATGGTTAAAGGTATAATGGTTTTTGGTATTATCCCATCTTGTTATAAGCAGTGTATTTAATCCATGCATGAACAGAAGTTAATGATTTTATAATGCAAAATATTATTACTCATTCCCTTAATGTATTAATATTATCTTTTGTATCTTGTAGCTCTCCCGCAATTGAAGACTTAAAGCAGTGTCTTGAATATACTGGACAACATTCTAAATTGGTCGAGTCTTTTATTTCTGCACTAAAGTATCGTTTGCTCACTGCGGGTGCCTCAACCAATGATATATTGCATCAATATGTTTCAACTATTAAAGCACTTAGGACAATCGATCCAACTGGTGTTTTTCTTGAAGCAGTCGGTGAACCAATAAAGGACTATCTAAGGGGAAGGAAAGATACCATAAAATGCATTGTGACCATGCTTACTGATGGAACCGGTGGAAATCCAAATGGATCTGGAAATACTGGGGATAGTCTTCTTGAAGAATTAAATAGGGATGAAGAAAATCAAGATAATATTGGTGTTGATGATGAGTTCAACCTTGATGACAAGCAAGCATGGATTAATGCTGCGTGGTATGTATTTTCTATCATGACTGTATCTATAAATGCATGAAATCTGGATTTCTGTAAGTAATGTGGTCAGTTTTGACATGTTTTTCTGCATGAGTTTGGACCTTTCAGCTGGGAGCCTGACCCTGTGGAGGCTGACCCTTCGAAGGGTAGTCGGAATCGACAGAAGGTGGACATACTTGGCATGATTGTTGGCATAATTGGTTCAAAGGACCAACTTGTCAATGAATATCGTGTTATGCTGGCAGAAAAGCTTCTGAATAAATCTGATTATGAAATTGACTCAGAAATACGTACTTTAGAACTCCTAAAGGTAGGTGCTCAATGTTTATGGCCTTTGTTTGCTCATTTGTGTTTGGACGAAGTTATGCTCTTTTAATGTTGTGATCACATCTTCCCATGACACCTGAAAGTGCACTTATTATTTTTGTTGTGCTGTCACTTTCTAGATACATTTTGGAGAGAGTAGCATGCAGAGGTGTGAAATTATGCTTAATGATTTGATTGATTCAAAGAGGACAAATGCAAATATTAAAGCAACAATTGCTAAGCAATCTCAATCTGGTATGCAGTCAATTTTAAAGCCTTTTAGTCCTATTACGGAGCTTTGGGTTAGTGTTTGCAATCATTTTTGAAACACCTCCTTTATTTTGGGAAACAGCAATATATATATATATATATATATTTAGAATATTGTGAAAATCTTTTGGTGAATGTACTTTTAGGTTCTGAGCTTGGGGAGAATGAGTTATCTCTGGATATTCTTGATGCTACGATCACGTCATCAAACTTCTGGCCTCCAATGCAGGTTTGGAGAATATGTTTTCTTATAGTGATAGATGACTGTAGGAAGAAACAATAATAATAAAAATTATCTTATTATTGGAAAAGGATAGATTTAGCGGGAACAACTATGTGTGTTTTAATTTCTTTTTTTTTTTTTAATTTGGGGTGAGCATGGGGGGGGGTGTTGTAGATATATGACTGTAGGAAGAAACAACAATAAAGAAACTATAATTTCTTTTTCCCATGGTATCCAATTACATACAATAGTATCAAATTTCTTGGTCAGTCAACTGATTGACAGCTTCATTGCCAATCTTCTCCTTTTGGCTTGACTTTCCTCAGCTACAAATTTACTCCATTCTGTCCTATATAAATTCAGCTTATAGTCATCATGATTTACTTTATATTATCTTATTGATATCTTCTCATAGCAGTTTTATTTTCTATTTTTATCCCATAGTCCATTATTTGATGCACTAACTGACATTGAGGAGAATTCCAGGATGAGGCTCTTATTTTACCTGGACCTGTTGACCAGCTGCTATCTGATTATGCAAAAAGGTTTAATGAAATCAAGACCCCACGTAAGCTACTTTGGAAGAAAAATCTTGGTACAGTGAAGGTTGGGTTCTTCAAAATCATGTGATGTCAAATGACTCCAGTATCTTAATATGAATATCTGCTTTATTTGTTTCTATATCATTCAAACTTGGAAGAAAATTTTCTCTTATTTTTTCTTTGTTTTATTTCTCTTGCATCACGCAAATAACAACAATTAATATGGGCGTGCTGTTGTAGTTGGAGTTGCAATTTGATGATAAAACAGTGCAGTTCATGGTGGCTCCCATACATGCAGCAATTGTAATGCAATTTCAACAGCAAACAAGGTAACTCTTGGAGTTATCTGAATATATCCAATGCAATTTAATGATAGTATAGAAGTTTTTTCTGCTTTCAGTTGGACCTCTAAGAGTCTTGCTGTTGCTATTGGGGTACCCGTGGATGTACTGAATCGGAGGATAAACTTCTGGATAAGCAAGGTTTGTGGAAGAAGCTCATAATATAGTTTATGATCTAATTTTACTCTGTTGAATTTCATTTCTGTTTTTCGTTTCAATTGAGCTACAAGTGTTTGATAATCTGTGTAGGATTCTGAAACACTGTTGGTTTACTGGTTAGTTTTATGTCCTCGTGAATTATTTGACTTGTTTGAGTAAAGCCTTGACTAGTACTTTGTTCCTGCCACACATCCCCTCTCCCCAAAACACCCACTACAGAAAAAGTGGGTTGGGGGGGGGGGGGGGGGTGGTTGGTGGTATATCAGTTTTACTAAATTAGTGAATACTAAATTATTCACTATGATATAAGTTCATCTATCTATCTCTCTATTTGCAATAACTGGATGGAAATGCTCAATTAATACCGAGATTGGAATATATTGGATATCATTAATTAATTAATTCAAAGGAAAATTTTCAAAAGTTAGAAGTAAAGCAGTAACTAATTAATTCTGGTCTTACACCCAGGGAATCCTTGCAGAATCAGAGGGGACAAATTCTGATGATAACCTTTATACCCTAGTGGAAGGCATGGTTGACAGTAGTAAAACTGGTGTTAATACTGGGAATTGTGAAGAGCTGCTGGTAGGTGATGAAGAGGGAGAGAGGTCTGTTGCCTCAGTTGAGGATCAAATACGTAATGAAATGACTGTGTATGAGGTATGTAATGTGGAACAATTGTTCTTTGTATGCTGCTATGTTTGTAGTAATAGGTGGTTGTGGTACTCATCTCAATCAGTCTGTTCTGTTTCTAGTAAGATATATGAATTCATTTCTCATACAAATCAGAAGCACTTGGACTCGTTTGTAGCACTACACTAATTGCAAGAATCATGGAGCACTTAACGTGTGCATGCTTAGAGAAATTTTTGCTCTGAAAACAAATACAAGACACTGAAAACATAAGTGAACATACAAATGTACTTGTGCATGAGTTTGAATTTTGATATTTCGCTCCCTAACAAGCTAAGTGAAATTTGGTTTGTTGTAGAAATTTATCTTGGGAATGCTCACAAATTTTGGCAGCATGGCATTAGATCGAATCCATAACACTCTCAAGGTAAGAACAGTTTTAACATACCCCATAATATAAATTTAAACAAAAAAATAGGATGATTTTGTTGATATATTACTAGAGAATGGATTGGTGCAGATGTTTTGTGTAGCTGATCCTCCTTATGATAAATCACTCCAACAATTGCAAAGCTTTTTATCTGGATTAGTTTCTGAAGAGAAATTGGAACTCAGAGATGGAATGTACTTTTTGAGGAAGTAATTAAATAAAGGAACCATAGCAAAACTAAGAAGTTCGAAACTACAAGCAAAGGGCACTAGTGAGATTCTCTTTTACACCTTTGGACGTGATTTTAAAATTTTCTTCTTGTTTTTACAGTTAATCACCAGAGATAGTATGGCAACGGTGCTTATAGTGAATCTTTTGATTGCTTGAAAGTGTGCAGGAAGAGATTGCTAAAAATGGCTCGAGTTTTTGGTTTGGAAATACTGATTGTGGCTCATGATAGGTAGCATTCTGAGGTTATGGAACTCTGTCATAAGGTTGGTGTTCTAGGATGGCAGAAAGTTGTAATGCTTCTTTCGTCGTGATCATGTTCTGGTCCTGTGACTTTGGGAGGGAGCATTTTTGGCCTCGCAGAATGGACTTAAAGAATGTGGCATACCCCATACCTTAAAATGATGTTCTTTTACCTTGTGCTAAAGAATGTGGCATTTGTTCATGGAGATAGCTCGAAACTCCAGTTCTAAGGTATCTCTCTATTATTACATCACGTGCGTTGTCAAGGACTCACAAATGTTGTAATTCGAGCCAGTTTTATGTACAATGTAGGGATTTGTTAATTCATGGATAGACTATGATACATACATACATACATACATATATATATATATATATATTCTTGTATTTATTTTTTTTTTAAAAAAGTTTTTTAAAGGTTGTTTTAAATTATTTATTTATATTTTAAGTAATATTTATTATATATTTTAAGTTTTTTTAAATATATTTTAAATTTTTTATTGCATGCTTTAATTAATGCTTGTAATTTATTTTACATATTTTAATTTTTTTTGTTTTAAATTTTACAAAAGTTATTTTAAAATCTCAACACACAATTTTGAGTTACAATAGCACATGTATGTATCATAATTAAGTCCATTAAATCATGATATTAAAAATATTTTTGGAATTGTGTTATAAAATAAAAATCAAAATTGGGTTTTTTTTAACCTTTCTAAAATCTGAGAATATTTTGGTTGGGTTTTGCATAAACTGAGGCCTGCAAGAGTAGAATCCATTTTGAATTTATAAAGTAAAAATAGTTTTTGAAAGTTTATTAAATAAATAAATTAATAATTTATACCCTTTTTTTTTTTTGTGGGGGGTGGGGGGGGGGGGTTGGGGGTGGTGTTGTTTGGTTTAGCTAACGAGATTAAGAATAAGCTTCAAAATTGAAATATTCCGACCCGATAACCTGATAACAATAAAATAATACAAGAAACGGTCAAGGAATAGCCGTTGGCCCCATTGCTGTTAGTAAAAGAGTACGTGAGAGTAGAAAAGGCAAGATTAGAGAAAAGAGTAATGTGACCGTTACAAACCCTCAAATTCAAAATCTACGGAGAAAAAAACATCACCTATCAAAAGAGAAGAGAAGAGAAGAGAAGAGAAGAGAGGAGAAGGATCTTACACTCGCCGCACCACTGTCAAACATGAGAGAAGATGACGAACAACAACAGCTTGAAACAGCAGAAGAGCAAATGCAGCAGCTGAGGTCAAAAGCTAATGAGCTGCTTCTAAGGGAAGAGTGGAAGGAGTCCGTGCAAGTCTACTCCCACTTCATCGATCTCTGTCGAGATCAAATCAGGAAAACAAACCAGGAAACAGGTCAGCTCTCCAAGCTCCACAAATCCCTCTGCTTAGCACTGTCCAACAGAGCCGAGGCACGATTGAGGTTGCGAGATTTCAATGAAGCGCTGCGAGATTGTGAAGAAGCATTGGAAATAGAGAGTTCCCATTTCAAGGCTCTTCTTTGCAAAGGTAAACTATTGCTTAGCTTGAATAGATACTCCATGGCTTCGGAATGCTTCAAAGCAATTCTATCTGATGCTCAGGCTAGTGGAAATCTTGAAACTGTTAATGGGTTCTTGGAGAAATGCAAGAAACTCGACTATCAATCAAGAACTGGTGCTTTTGATCTCTCAGATTGGATCCTAAATGGGTTTCGTGGAAAGTGTCCTGAATTGGCTGAATACATTGGTGCTGTGCAGATAAAGAAGTCTGAGATCAGTGGACGAGGCTTATTTGCGACGAAGAATATTGAGGCTGGGGCATTTCTTTTAGCCACTAAAGCAATTGCCACAGAGAGAGGTATATTGTCAGGGGAAGATTCAAGTGAGAATGAACGATTGGTTATGTGGAAGAATTTCGTTGATACGGTTATGGAATCGATCTCAAAATGTCAAAGGACTCGGCGCTTGATAAGTACATTATCTAGTGGTGAAAATGAGAATGGGATTGAGGTTCCGGATATAAGTGTTTTTAGACCCGAGACAGAAGAGTGTAGCCACTCAAAAGAAGAGCTTGACATGGGTAAGATTTTGAGCATATTGGATGTGAATTCTCTTGTTGAGGATGCTGTTTCAGCAAACGTTTTGGGGAAGAATAAAGGTCTTTATGGTGTTGGGTTATGGATACTTGCTTCATTCATCAACCATTCTTGTAGTCCTAATGCAAGGCGCATTCACGTAGGAGACCATATCATAGTTCATGCTTCAAGGGATGTTAAGGCTGGTGAAGAGATCACATTTGCCTACTTTGACATGCTTTCACCATCGGAAAAGCGCAGGGAAATGTCACAAACTTGGGGTTTTGATTGTAATTGTAAAAGGTGCAAGTTTGAGGAAGGAATGAATTCAAAGCAAGAGTTGAGAGAGATTGAGATTGGACTTGAAAGCGGCATAGATGCAGGTAGCGCAGTTTATAGGTTAGAAGAAAATATGAAAAGATGGATTGTGAGAGGGAAAGAGAAGGGCTACATGCGGGCATCAATTTGGAGAGCATACTCAGAGACCTACGGATCAGACAGGGTGATGAAGAGGTGGGGAAGGCGGATTCCGGCTATGGAAGCAGTGGTTGACAGTATAGTGGAAGCTGTGGGAAGCGATGAGAGGGTACTGAAACTAGGATTGAAGAGAAATGCTTGTGGGGTGGTGGACATGGAGAGAACAATGAAGTTAGGAAGAGGTCTGTATGGAAAGGTGGTGAAAAAACAAGCACTGAAATCTCTGCTTGAGACGGGTATCAGTCATCTCATCTGATTGTCTTTCCTCTTATTTTACATATTTGAGTTCCTCACCAATTCATCATTTCTACATCCAGTACATGACAGACTTTCGATTTCTATCGTAATTGAGGTTCCTTGTCAGCTGCTACAATTGTTTATCAAATACATCAATCACAGCTCCAGTAAAGTCCATTAGCATTGTTACAAATAGCAGCATAATTGAAACTAATTTCTTAAACTGGTCTCATTCTAATGATTAATCAAATATCTATATTAGAACCTACCATTTGATTCTGCAATCCATGAATCCTGCTAGAACATAAATTGGTCAAACGATTATCTTCATCGTTGACCTTGATGCTACACAAGATCGACATTCATTCTTTACATTAACATGGTAAATAAACCCAACTTGAAGAGCACAAGAGGGTTTATCACGCAGGTTGTCTTGGAATCAACATTTTTACAGGAGAGATCTTATTTTAAACCTTGTGGGGATTCTCCAAATTGTTTTTCAATCGCTAGAATCAACGATCAAATTCTTATTTCTTTGATTATAAAATCGATAAATAGGCTAAAGAAAGGCAAAAGCATTGCAAATTTCCAAGGATGATAAAGGGAGTTATGTTGAATATGATTATAATTTAGAAGTTTCTTCAAAAAAAAAAATTACACTATCAGTTTAGATGTCAGTCATTCTCACTAGCTTATTATAAAGGATGCGGTCATCTCGTCCAGTGTTGCTCTCCAGCAATGTACTTTGCGCAAGTTCCTAATTCAGGTCAACAACATAGACCCCAAAGCTATGAGCACCAGAATATAGGTTTAACCATTTTATTGGAGAAAAACCAAAAAAAAAAAATACAACAATGGCAGATCCAGATTAAATTGTAGTTCAATCCTGACCTTGACATCCCTGTGAGAGAGAAATTTCCCCAAGTTGTGGATGATCAATCTCATGTCTTCCACCTGACAAGGAAACAAATACTCCTAACAACTCTTTTATCAGTGAATTTGCGGGACAACATAAACAGAAGAATATTGTACTCACCCTTATGTAGCCGACTTGATTTCGGTCGAAGAACCTGAAAGCCTGCATCAAATAATAAGAAATGTTAAGATGTGGAGAAGTGATTCAACTTGTACGTTTCATCTTATGCAATACTCAAAGAGAATTAAAATGATTTGGGGAAAATACCTGTAATAGTTCCTTATGGATGACCTCTTTCTTCACCGTCTCTCCCTTTCTATCCCCTGTTTCGTACATTTCTGCATCAGACTTACGTTTTGCCTCTTGAGCTTCCTTATTAGTTTTCTCTTTTGTAGATTCGTCTACTTCATCCTTTCCATTCCCCGACTCCTTATCGGGCTCAGCATTTGCATCGGTTTTACCCTCTTTTTCATCATTCTATTTGTTAAAAGGTTTCCAAGCACATAAAAACATTTGTAAGGATATACCGTGTTATTGACCACATATAAATTAAAACAAGTACACCATCCACCAACCAAATACCTAAATAATTAGAAATAATTTAAATAACTTCTACCAGGTTGATTAGAACTTGAAAGATTGAAATAATTAGAAAGTGAATAGACATCCCAGCTGCACAACTCTTTTCGAACAGATTATTCATCTCAGAAATACCTAAATAATCCAAGTGCATTTCCAACAGCATATCAGACATTGAAAAATAATTAAACAAAGAGAGAGAGAGAGAGAGAGAGAGAGAGAGAGAGAGAGAGAGGTCTTACCCCATTAGAAGAGTTGTGCTGAGAACTTGCATCCTCCATTTCTTCATCCTCCTCAGGATCTTTGTCGGGATCTTCTTCATCTGCTGTTTCCTCATTTACCTTTGCCTCATCCTCCAAAGTGCCTTCTTTGACCATAGTTTTTTCATCATCTGGTTGTGCTGAATTGGGGGTTTCTGACGTACTAGACTTACTTTTCACAGGAATCTCGTCAGTCTTCAAACGCTTTACCAGTGATTTTTTGTCATTTTCCTTCACATTGACTTCACTCCGCTGCCTCTTACGTTGATTTCGTTTAGTCAGAAATTTAATGTGAAGTCTCTACACAGAACAACAAAATTTATGAATATGCCCATAAGAATCAAATAATATACAACTAGAAGGATCAAGTCAAAAACCTGCCTGGAGAAATGCTAAAAGACAGCAACTCATTTGATGCTGAAACATTTCATACAGTGTTTCCGCAAATAATGAAAGCTGATAGAGCAAGAAGAACACCGTTAGCGTGAGAAAACAGGCTTCAAGTACTGCAAGAAGCCAAAGCATTATTCTAGATGCCGAAAAGGAATCATAGAATTATCGCATGCATTAAGTTGAATAGAGAAAGCAGGAGAACATACCTCAAAAGATGATTCTTCAATGTCCTTGTCAGTATAGTCCAAAAGTGAATCCGGGGAGAGTGACAATGAACACAACTATAGGAGTAGGATTGTGCAATTAGACAAGCTTTATTTGATAAAATTAACATGCTATATATAAGTAAGATAGAGAGAGAAATTTCAACATGTACACAATGGTTTTCAGGCTATAGTCTACCTACTTTAGAATCCCTGCTCCATTTTGTTTGTAAAATCAATCCAGGATGTTGAGGAGGTTCCTCAGGCTTTCTCTTTTCTTTCCCTTCTTTATTTGAATTGCTTCTAGACTCATCCTTTCCATCTTTATCATTCTTTGCCTTTTCATCTTTTGATTTTTTCCCATCCTTTGATTTTCCCATTTTGCCATTAGAAACACCCTTCTGAGAAACTTTTTCCTTGCAAGTCTCCATCAGTACATCAGCTCCCATTCCTTCTTTCTTATCCTCCTTTTTATTCTTGATTTCTGTTTTACTAGAATCAATTGCACTGTGCAGATTCTGTGCTCCTGGTATTTTAGATTTCATTTCAGGACTTGTTTTCTTTTGTGTGTCAGCCATTTGCCTACCGTATTGTCTGTTTCATTCTCCATCTGAACTAAGCTTTTCTGATTCTCATCCCCATTGCCATATATATCTTAGTGTCAACAACTGCATCATTAGCCTTTCCAGTGACCTTTCTTTTCAATACCCTCTTAATTATTTTCTTTTTTGTGGTTGTTTTCACACCAGAATCTTGTACAGTTGTAGTGCTGCTGGGTACTGAATCATCATTGGGTCTATCATCAGTTTGGTCCATTTCCTCAGCTTTGACCTCAAACCGAACGTCTTTATTTTCATTTTGAGCAGCATTCTCCAATGGAGGCTTTTTTGCAACCTTCTTTCTAGTAAAACTCTTAACTCCCACAGGTTCAGCTGAAGGTTCATCCTGTTGACCTGAGATCTCTGGCCTGAGATCTCTGATTTTGCATTCTTCTTTTCCATAACATCCTTGTCATCCAGCTTGTCATTCTGATTGCTTTCAGTATCCTCTGCACCTGCTGCCTTATCGACAACCTTCTGTTTCATGATCCTCCTAATAATCTTTCTCTTCCCAGGTTTTGCACTGCCAGTTGTCTGAGCACTTGCAGTTTCTCCCAGATCCTCTTTTTCAACATTTTTTATTTCCACACCTGTCTCACTGCCATCTATTTTTTCAACTTTCTTGTCACTTCCATGACCCTTCTGGTTGATTGCATTCACTTTCAAATCAGTGCAACTCCTCTCCTTTTTGTTAGAATCTACTGCCGGTCCAGAAGATGAAGACTCTCTTTTTCAGAATTCCTTGCCCTTTCAACATCTTTGAAGAGTCCATTTCTAAATCATCAATTAATACAGATATTATGTGAAACAGTCAGTGATCTGAATTTGATCATTGATGCCGAGCACAAGAAAAATCAAGCAAAACAATGTACTAAGGAATTTGTGTACCCCACATACCTTTCAGTCCATCCTTCTTCTCTCCAGATCTCTGGAAGATTGATACAAATTATATTAGTCACACAAGCAGTAAGTTCAATAACTTAATCATGCTTTCTTTTATTTCTAGAAAGGTTGAGGGAAAGAAAGAAGTTATGAACAATAACCCAACTACAGCATTTTACAAGGTTTCAATCTTGCTACGAAGAAGAACCTCCTGACCTTGTACTACCATGTATTCAACATGAACAATTCACTTTAAATAGCCAACAACAAATATATAATGATGTTATGAAAGCAAATCAAACATTGACACTGTTAACATACTGCATTTTGCTGTTTCTTACAATTAAACAAAAAAGGGACCAAGCTCCAATACGATGATTATAATTAGTCATGTAGTAGACCCATGTCATGGAACACGAGGTTGAGTTGAATTCAATAGTTTTCTTGGTCAAAATTTTCACCAAATCCAGTTTAAATTATGTTCCCATCTCATGCTTTTTCGGGCCAATATCATCTTATTTGGAAGTCCCAGTAAGGATGTGCTGCTAAATCTAAATTAGGACATCTGCTACTACCTATGGTGATAGATGGACAAGTTGACTTGACTAAATATAACGAGAACAAGAACAAGAACAAGAACCACTATGCTTAGGAGAGGCTGTATGTCAACAGCAGCCCCCATCAACAAGGAGCTCCAGCTTGAGGTTTTATTCAAAACACTCATGAAGTGGACACACATTTAATAAAAATCAAGATATTTTGTATGTCTGATAAGCACAGCATAATTATGTAACCTGACGCTGGTTTTGCCCCTAAAAGAAAATAAGGTTTCCAGAAAAGGTTTGACAGCATAAGACTACAAATCGTTACAACAAATTTAATTTCATCCAAACTCATAATTCTTACTGCATTCTGTCTGGAAATGCATACAATAAATATATGTGAGCACACGAATAATATGCATGCCACAAATGTTCGTTAGTTTGTGTGTATAGGTGTCCATGCTTAGATGTCTACAAACATCAAAATAAGCAAAAGAAAATACTAACAGAGAAACACAGTTTCAAAAGCTAGAAAACAAACCTCCTTTTTCAAAGAAAGCTGGCGTTCCCTCTCAACAACAACTCCTTGTGAGCAAGCCATTGGGCTCACGATGTATCCAGTGAAGTGAGACATTCAGATAAATCTGGAACAAAAAATACAGCTACCTCCTTATGGCTAAACAGACCATCCTTGCCAACTCTATCATAATGTATCTGCAATTGCCAAGTAAAAATCATTTGAAATTAGCTTTGTCAAATGAAAAATTGTAAATAACCCATAAGACATCAGAAATCACCATTATCAAATAAGCAATCAGAAATCACTATTGATCCAAATTAAACTTTTAGTTTCGAATAAACCACTAATGGAAAAGATGATACCTCGAGAAACTGATTCCAATTACGACAAGTCTGCAAATAAAGCTGAGGTACATCCTTTGCACACCTACAAAGCAATACCAATCCAGATGAGAAAAAGAATGACATTCCAATATACCGATTCATTCAAGAAAATAGCATACAGAATGAACCTCATGGCTGTTTGTACTAGAGAGGAATTATCAACTGAAGGGTTGCTGCCATTAGCAGAATTCCATGGTCCACCAATGGCCATAAAAGAATGGTCCTTTTTAAGAACAGCAAACTTAAGGATGTGGCAAATATGGGGTAAGCGATCATCAAAGCTTTTCTCAGATGATAGCTCCTCTAGTGCATTCCTACCAAGCCCACTCATCAAGATGATCTGAAATGGAGAACAGCAATACACATTACTCAAAAAATGTGTGTGTGTGTGAAGTAACAAAATTGTTCAAAAATTAATATGTTTCCATCATAACACAAGAAAACATCAAAGTCGTACACATTAAGATGGTATATATGCTCAGCTTATAAAAACTGTCATGAGCAGTGTTACCAAAAACTTCAACAAGTTGAGCATTGCCATAAAGCAGGCAGGCATGAAGTAAACTGCTAAGCTCAGTTCACAGAGAGATAGGATTGACATATAAAGCTTATATCATTTGTTTAAATAGAAATAACAATGTTAAATAGGAACTTCAATGCAGGGCAAAGCTGCAGTCACTTCTTGTTTCTTTCTTAAACATGTAACATGTTTGGCAAAATAAAAGCAAAAGCACTTCTTTTGCATTCCTCTCCAGTGTTATTGGTTATTGTATCTTTTCCACTCCCAAAATGCCAGTTTAGATTCTAACTCATACCGTTTTCATTGGACAAAAGGAAGAAATTAAGGAAAATTGCCTTTCACCAAATTTAGTAATGAAAAATAAAAGTGTACCACATTTCAGGTCAAGTGATCCAGATTGCAAATCCAAGAGGACCAGAAGGAAGTAAATAAATTAAAAACCAGATCAATTTTGCCAATTCAACCCAGCAAAAAAAAAAAAAAATCTCTAGTTATGCTGCTAATTAAGCAAGATATTTTTATTTTCATAAGAAACAGAGAAGTTATATTAATGCGCAATGCAGGAATACAAACCAATCAAATGCAATCACAACAAATCAATTCACAACCTACCTTCACATTCCATACTGTAGTTCCATGTCCAGGTTTTGCAGGTTCCTCAGTCAAAAGCTTGGTGAATGATACCCCACTCTCTTCCTCAACGAAATCATGCTCAAAACTGTTCCATTAAACAAGATGTTGAGAAACTACATTTCACATGCTTATTAATGCTTCTATTTTTCTTCATTCTTTGTTGTGCATAAAAAGTACTTTTTCATCCAGTTGCTTGCAGGAAAGTTTTAAGAAAAGCAAAAACAACCATTAAAATCACACAATAATCAAATTGGAATCATCAATCTGAGATTTTAAAATCCATTCCCTTCTTCTCATTTTGTCCAGCAGCCAGCAACCGGCCCAACAAGTTATAGTTGATCTGTAATCAGGATTACAAATATTTTTGAACTATGTTGACAAGCAAAGAACAGACAGATCTGCCACAATAATTAAAGTTGGAACCATAATTCCAGAATCTTAAAATTCACTCTCTTCTAGTCATTCTGTCCAGCTGCATGCTGAACTAAAGCAAAAAAGAACCTATAAAATTCCAAAACAATTAAGAAAGCAAAATATATGTGTATACTAAGCATCATTCTCTTCTCATCATTTTGTTGAGAACAATTTGTTCCCAGGGGGGTAAGCTCGATTGGTTAAGCCTCTTGCAGTGGAAGCACAAAATGAAGGGATCAAATCCCCCTCACACCAACCTTGGAGGGTAATTTGGCTAATTTGTGTCCGTGCTTGGGACAGGATGTAGAGAGAGAGAGAGAGAGAGAGAGAGAGAGTAACCATTCACAACTAGCAAGCAAAATCCCTTAAAGTAGGGAAAAAAAAAACAATTCATGACCATACCACAATTCATTTTTCCAGATAAATGTAAAATAAAGTCATTAAAGCTATTCAAAGAATACAGTGTCAGAGGGAAAGATTGCCTAACAGGAGTATGAATAGAAAGTTTAAGCTAAGCTCCTCCTTTGGCTGGTTCACAACCACCTAAAAACAATTGGAACGAGAAATGAAAACAAATCTTCAACCATCCAAGCTTGATACAAAAAACAACAATAGAGTAGATAAATACACCTTGGAAACTTCTGGAGATACAAAGAGTCCAGGATATCACTTTTCTATTAATAGATAATCTCTCTCTACATCTACCAAACCAGATGAGCTAACCTGCAAGTAAAAAGTATCACATAACAGTAGGAATAAATCCATATAATCATTCAGGTTGCAAAAACTATAGCAATACAAAACACAGTCAGACGCAAAAATATCTTGAAATGTTGACAACTTTTATACAGTCATTTCTCTTTCCTTCAAAAGAACAAACGTCAGATGCAATAACTGTAATAGCTACAATTAACAACTGTCCACCTTGGCTTAAAACATAATACCACACACATGATTTAGACATTCAAGCATTAAGTTGGAGGCTCAAGAAATGTAGCAAGACTGTCTACATAGAGAATAACACAATCAATGGAGTTCCATTACAAGGAATAAAGAAAATAGGTTAACACATCCGAGAAGAGAGAGACGAAGTACAAGAGTAAGAAATAAGATCAGAGGAAAATTTCCCAGGAATATGACAATTGAACCTGAAGCAGAAAGAACAACACGGGTGATATAAAGGAGAAAAACCCTCCTTAGAAATGGTAATACCAGAAACCGAATTTCTACATGCACGCTCAAAAAGTTGGAAGTTGTAAGAGTATAGCAAGACTGTGTAGACGTTAAGTAAAAAGGAAATATTGAATGACATATCCTGAAAAAAGAGAGAAAGCAGGGAAAGTATGAAAACTACAAGATTAGGGAAGAAAAAGAAATCAAAGGAACATGACAATCTGACCTGAAGCAGAAAGATCAACAAGCAGCTAAATACACAAGGCAACACCACCTTAAGCAAAATAATAGGAATTCATCAAGGCTGAGGATATCTAGCTACCGGAAATTGGAGTAGAATAGACCCTTGGTCAAAATCCAAAAGATAACTATTAGAAAGAACAGCCAAGTGAGAGGAATAACAAGAATAATAGAGATGCAGATCTTGCAGGGAAAAGAAAGGATCCTCGAAGAGGAAAAAGCTCTTATTATCATCCCATGATGATGCTCCGGTGCTGTTTTTTATCTTGCAAACATGTTCCCTCCTTTTTTCTCTAACATGTGAATGACGCCTTCAGGATAACAGAACACTAAGTTAGTTGTGAGGCTACAAGATACATAGGGAGCTACATATTCAGAACTACAGCACGACGTAAAATAAAACATCAAGATCCACCTATGCAAAGCTTCATGACGTGGTGAATCTTGTCATAAGGATCTTCCCTCCTTTGTCAAGGAAGAGCCACGGCGGACCCTAGAGACTCTTGGTGGAGTTCGTTCACGCTTAGTTTCTATTGCACGTTTGAGTTCTTGTTCTCTCTCCTTCTCCCACCGCTCCAACATGCTTTCCCTTTCACGTTCTCGTTCTCGCTGTCGTAGTCATAGTCATAGTCGTAGTCGTTGCCATTCCCGTTCTCGTTCCTTCTCCCTCTCTCTTTCTTTCTCTCTCTCACATAAATACACACGGCGACGCTCTTCCTCCCTTAGCTCAAACTCCCAAAGATAACTAGCCCTATCATCCTTCTGCTCATCAATCCTAGGACGGCCACGACGTGAAAACATACTACCAGGATAATCTGACTCAATAGATGCGACATGAAGTCCTTTTCCTGTAGCTGTACCAGGAGGCAAACTCACTCCATAACCAGGGTTTAAAGAACTTTGTGGATACATGAGATCATCCACATTTCTCCGCAGAGCTGCCCCTAATATTGATGGAGCATGTTGAACACCATATGTAGTAGCACTAAGCATCGGTACGTTGTGAGGGTTTGCATCCCTTCCTCCTCCAAGAGAAAATAGCTGGCACTCCCATCAAGAGAAGAGGATTGCCAAGACTCTGCTTTCAGCAATTTTTCTTGTCGGAGCACTGATGCCTGATTGATATGATCATACATCTCAGATTGATACAACAGAGGAGAAACTATTTTATATTTCCAAGTAAATTGTCAGAAAAGGGCAACCTTAATTAGATTTTGTTCAAAAATGAAAACAGAAGTTAACATAAACTTTGAAGAGATGAAGAAAAAAATAACACCTGATGTTGATGCCCAAAGCTGACAGCATCAGCAAATCTTCCAGTTGATTCACTCTGCAAGTCCCTTCCCATATAAGGGCTCTGTCGTTCACCATATTGTCTTATGTCCATTGCAGGATAGTCAGGAATCTTCTCTGCATATATTTGATCACTTTTATGACCATACCGATGGCTTGATGCTGAAACACGGTCACTAGAAGCAAATTTAGGTGAATCCAAAATAGCTGATGTGTAGCCACCACGACCTTCCATAGCTGATGATCCAGACCCCTTGACGTTTATTGCAGGAACCTGTCAAAGGAAAGACTGTCCATAAGATAGACAAGAAATATTTATAAGACATTGGACTTATTTGGGTGAATGCCAGGGATGCAAGTCAAGATTACAAGTTTAAGGCATTGAGGCACAAAAAATAGTAACTAAGGTGACATGATCCAACAATAAATATATAAAAAAATTTAGATTGAAATAAAGCATATCCAGCATATAATTTCAACATATAAAGGATAAGGATTATAGGGCAGATAATAACATCCAAAGACACAGAAAAAAGGAAAAAGTGGAACAGGATCCTGAACTAGAGTAAGGCTTTGCAGTGATTGGGACCATAAGCAACCACCCAGATACCAAATAGATGCAACCACCAACCACATTTTTTTTTTTCATTCAGTAATATCATAAAACCAGGGAAGACACAAGGTACCATCACACAGTTATACCAGAAATTACATAACTGGTTGAAGAATGGATGGTTGGACAGGTAACCTAGGAAGTACAAAGCACTGAGGTTTGGGAATTACAGGTCTCAAACTTCAGACCCTTTGTGAAATTTAAATCATCATATCCTTTTTATTATTTAATTGTACCTTCGCAGACGAATGTATAATACAGGAATGATAACAATGTAAAAAGGCTTTGCCAAGTCAAAATCTAGAAAAAAGGGTTCAATGCAACCTAAACAACTAACCTGCTGTGGCCCACTTAAAGCAGCAGAACCATAGACAGAGGTATACTGTCCTCCATAATGCGATGCAGCCAGAGTATGGCCTCTATATCCACCAGCCTCTGCTTCCTGAGAACCTCCCAGCATTGAGGAATGCCGAGAAGGCAAGGAAACATGAGAACTGCTCTCTAGTACTCCAATAGAACTCCCAGAATAGCCATGTCCCAGCTGTAATATACCAAAAAAAGGTGGAGCAAAGTGAGAATAACAATGGGCGTTCAACAGATTTCAATAATGAAAACTCACAAATTTTAATTATGCATGAAAGCTAATCAAATTGGACAGGATACTTATGTGCATCAGTTTGAGAAACAAAACAGTTATCATCCTACCAAAACAATAACGCATGAATTTGTGCATTCTTTAAAATACAAGAAACAATTAACACAAAAAATTTTAAAGCTCCGGGACTAGAAAAGGCAAGACAGCACAAGTCAATACTCATGCATAACCAAATTGAACTCATCAATGTACGAGTAAAAGTAACGGTCAATTGAAAGAATGAATTTGCAGTCATTTACACCGAACAAACTTACATTTTGTACATACGCAGATTGGCCACCATACATCTGCTGGCCATAAGCATTACTCCCTCTAGACGAATACATAATTCTATCAACACATATAGTTTGACAGCAAAACCTGCATTAAAGAACAAGAGTCAATGAAACAAGCACTTTATAAATAAATAAATAAATAAAGTTATCTGATTTTCACGTTAGAGAAATATAAATTTCTGACTCAATCAGAGATATTAAACAACAAAGTCAATCGAGAATTAAACTTACAATGACTGACCGCTAGAGTTCTCTCTTCTTGTGAGAAAAAAAAAAAAAAAAAAAAAAAAAACCTTGAACACAGAGAGAACGTTGAGTTACGGACAATAGAATAACAACGATAACGACTCATCCGTTCCCGTTCGCGGGTCTTTGGGCCTTCAGAAGGATTCGGGTCGGTTCATAAGTTTGACTAATGAGCCTATCCATTTCTAACGACATCCACTTGTTGATTAAAATCAGAGAGTGTAGGGAATATTGAGTGAAATCAACAACACGAAACGAGTGTACTCGAACATTTAGGTGGGTGTATCTAGAAATATTGATGTCGTTCTTCTGTGGCATGGGCCCTAAATAAATTAAATTTGTAATACATTTTTCACTATTATTTATTGAGATAAGATGAAGACTCTCTAATTTTTTCCATAACTTTTTATACTATTTATGTAATATTAGATAAATTTTAATAAAATAATTAAAATTATATTTTATATTTATATTAATTATAATAAATTAATTATACAAATTATATTTAATTTTAATAATTTAAAAATATATTAATTTAATAATTAAAAAATTAATATAAAATTTTATTTAAAATTAAGTAATCTTATCTCTTATTTATTAAAAATGACTTCATGTAACAAAAAAATTTTAAATAAAATTATTTTATTATATTAATAATATAATGAAATAATTTAATTAATAAAATAATAAAAAATTATTTATTGATAATAAATAAAAAATTAAAAGAAATTTTTTTAAAATTTTTTATTTATTATTAATAAATAAAATTTTATTTTATTAATTAAACAATAATACACTGTCAGTTATACTGATACGACGATAAAACTGTAGTGCTCGAAACTTTATCTTATCCTGTTGTCTTAGAACGCCAGCTGTGAATGTGATTCGGGCTTCGCAAGAATATTCTAAGCCGAGCCTTCAATCAAAATTCGTTTCCCACATAAACAACACGTGCTACAACGAGTAAGTGATGATCTAATCTTATCCGAAGGGACCCCGATACTTTGAAGAACGATGATCATGCACACGCCATCATCCGCCCCACTGGCGTAGAATTGTCGCTATCGCTTATTAACTGCTACGTGGAGGAGGCCCCGGTCAAACACCACCATGCACGCCAATCAAACAATGGCCCCAATCAACGGCGGAGATTCATAGACTGATACATAATCCACGTGGTGTACTTGAGCTTAATCCTACGGACTAAACTTCACAACGTGACAATAAAAAAAAAAAAAAAAAAGCTTAAAAATGGTTATAATCAAGGTGATTGGCATTACCACCGGCGATGAGGTGGGTGGATAAGAACCACAAGTAAAACCTGCCAACGTTTCTACAATGCTTATCCTGGTTCACTATGGACACGTGTCGACCTGTTAGTGGGGATGACAGCTACTTCTGAAAAGTGATTCGCCAGGTATGTTAACGAGCTTGCAATTGGGTTGCATGAAATTTGGGATCGCCACTCGCTGGATTTCTGAAGACCCCCGGTACTCTGGTTGAACACGTGTTTCATTCCTATGCGAAGCCTTTGTATATTTAATCCTACCTAATACTTTCTCCTCTGTTCGGCGGTGTGTAAACGATAAGACCAAGGACCTGCCAAACCCTCCAATGGCAGTTGGGCATCTAAATTATATCCCCGTTGGATATCCCACGTAGCAGAACTTATTGTTCAAATTGGTTATCTCAACCGAGCACGAAAAGGTCAATTTCAATCTGCTTGTAACTGCGTATGCGTGTGTACATGTTTTGCCCCATTTTGCGAGTGTGGCAGACATCTATTGTACGATGATTGCATAGTCAAGGGAGCAACCAATCAAATCCATGCAATCACAAAAGGACAAAGAAACCTCAAAGATAAAAGGCCTAGCCGTCTCGTTGCAAACATTTCAAATGCCTTTGTTTCTCTTCCATAATCTTCTGAAAGATTTAAGGGTTGAAGCCGTAGTAGTTTGTGTTTTTAGTTTCTGGGTTCCTTTTGAATTCTTTCAAGAAGGTAAAAATGGAAGTGAATGCCAGCTCTGGTCTTCCACCTGGTTTTAGGTTCCACCCAACAGATGAAGAACTCATCGTTTATTATCTAAGTAGCCAAGCCACGTCAAGGCCATTGCCTGTGTCAATAATCCCAGAAGTCAATATCTACAAATTCGATCCATGGCAACTTCCTGGTTTGTTTTCAACTTGATTTGTGTGTGTGTGTGTGTGTGATTGATGTGATTTACTATGGGCTGAACTTTGTTAATGATCGGATCACTCTTCTGGGTTTGTAGAGAAAGCTGAGTTTGGAGAGCATGAATGGTACTTTTTCAGCCCGCGCGACAGGAAGTATCCCAACGGAGTGAGGCCCAACAGGGCAACGGTTTCTGGATATTGGAAGGCTACAGGGACGGACAAGGCAATATATAGTGGCTCTAAATGTGTAGGGGTCAAGAAAGCTCTTGTTTTTTACGAAGGCAGGCCGCCAAAGGGAACTAAGACAGATTGGATCATGCATGAATATCGCTTGAATGACTCACGAAGACAAGCCAACAAACACAGTGGATCCATGAGAGTGAGTGTTTTATCTGTGTTATGATATAATTTGTGATTAAGAAGAAGGTGATGATTTGTTTAGTGATATAACCTGATGGTCTATTTTTGTGCGTTTCAGCTGGATGATTGGGTTCTGTGTAGGATCTACAAGAAGAGGCAAACGGGAAGATTAGTTTTGGATCAAAAAGTTGATGAAGAATCATGTGTTCAAATTGGAAAAACAGAAGCCAACGATGCCAATGAACAACAAATTATGAAATTTCCAAGGACATTTTCACTTGCTCAACTAAATGAATTGGAATACTTTGCTCCAATTTCGCAACTTCTGAATGACAACACTTACAATTTAAACTATGATTTCCAGAACACCATGGCTGGCCCTGATGGCCATGTTGAGAAACTTCAGCTAGGTGAAATGCCTTACCAACACGGATTATGGGAAGTTCCAAGTGAACCAAAGTAGCATCTTAAACCAGCAACTGTTTGTGAGCCTAATGGTGTATGAATTTCAGTAATTTGGCTTTTAAAGACAGGATAAATTGGTTTGTTAGATATTTAACCAAGAATTGTAAAAACTGGTTGCGGGGCTCCATATTTTACCCGATTATGAAATAAGTTTCACTCAATTATCCATTAAGATGTATAGAACATACCATGTGTTACGTTTCACAGGGGAATGAACTTATTTCACAGCCATAACTGGAGGCGATTTTCTTTGTTGAGAGAGAATGAAAACTCCATATTGCCAAATCTTCAGAGTCAAAGGCAACGTCATATGTTCAGTACGTATAATTTCTGAACACCTAAGATGCAAGCTGGCATTGAAGTCAAAAGAGTTATAGCGTACAAGATAACAAAACCAAATGAGATTTTTCAAAATAAAAGTGGGATGTTGCAGGTAGTATCGGATAAAATTTGGAATAATAAAAAGAAGATTAGCATGCGTCAATAATATAACAATTAATCGCAGAAAGGTCAAACGGCTACGTGAAATGAAAGCAATTTGGATCATACACGCGTGAACTGAATTGTTGTGATGCTTGATAGTGACATTAGTTGGTTCTTTGAATGAGTCATTTACATGCATTTATAGATTGCTTGTAAACTTGGCATTCAGTTGTGGTAAATTTTGTTGCTTAAATCATTAGGTAAAAGACACACAAATGGTGTGAAACATATGAAGATTGTCAACAAAGTATTAGCTAAATTCATGAGCTTGAACACTTACCTGAACTTTAACCACTTCCTTGTTGCCATACTTGTAATAAGGAACAGTCCCTCCTTAAGCCTCTCGGCGAGGTATTACATTAATACTTTCAGATGTTCTTTTCATTTCAATCTAAAATGAAAGAGGAAAGGAATCTGTCATTAGTTTTCTTCTTCTTCAGAGGGATACAATATGGGAATGTTAATGCTAGCCTGTGCAGTTTTGTCGTGAATAGTCATCCACAGATGGAGCCAAAAGAACCAGAGGGGCCCAAAAACATGGCCATTTGTTGGAGCAGCAATAGAACAGTTTATGAACTATGACCGGATGCATGACTGGCTGATCAATTACCTGTCTGAGTCAAAAACTGTTATGGTGCCAATGCCATTCACAACTTATACCTATATTGCAGATCCTGCCAGTGTGGAACATGTCCTTAAGTCCAACTTTGTTAATTACCCGAAGGTAAAACTCTCGACGATCACTTACTTTCATCATTTTATTTTTACATTCAAGGTCTATATCTGTCTGTGAATGAGAAATATTGATCTTAATTGAAGGGTGAAACACATCATTCCTGCATGGAAGTGCTTCTTGGAGATGGGATTTTTTATGTAGATGGTAAGCTTTGGAGGGAAAATAGGAAGACGGCAAGCTTTGAGTTTGCATCTAAGAATCTGAGGGAATTCAGCACCAAAGTCTTCAGGGAGATCAGCCTGAAGCTGTGTAGTATTCTAAGTCAAGCATCAGGCCAGAATAGAGCAGTAGACATGCAGGTAAAGCCAAAAATTTTCGCATGTAGGAACTTTCGTCGAACATAAAAAAACCAAATATGATTGCACTTGCGAACTACATAAACTGTATATCATTTTGAGTTCTAGCCTACAGAACATGTATAACTTAGAATGGTATGGAAGCATAGTGCAACAAATTTACAACACATGTTTCCATATTCCTTTCTGAATGGCCTGTGTCATGTCTAAAGGGGCCTTGACAAATGTTGTTTCCAGGAGTTGCTGATGAGAATGACTTTGGATTCCATATGTAAGGTGGGATTTGGAGTAGAAATAGGAACTTTGGCTCCCAATCTACCAGATAATCGATTTGCTCAGGCTTTTGACGCTGCAAATATCATTGTGACTGCGCTTTATTGACCCTTTGTGGAAAATAAAGAGATTCCTAAATCTAGGCTCAGAAGCTCTACTTGACAAGAGCATCAAAGTAATTGATGATTTCACCTACTCTGTAATTAAAAGAAGGAAAGCAGAGATAGAAGAAGCTCGCAAGACCAGCAGAAGTAATAAGGTAACACAATTAACAGAATCTCTTCTGAGTACGAATTAAGGTTCGAATTTTCTACTATGACAAATGAATTGTATTCTTTATTCAACTCGTTAGTGATGAATGTATCACATAAAGTATGACATTTTGGCAAGATTTATCAAGTTAAGTGAAGATCCTGAGAGCAACTTGACTGATATGAGTCTAAGAGATGTAGTCCAACTTTGTGATAGTTTGCCGAGACACAACAGCGACAACTCTCACATGGGCTTTGTATATGGCAATGGAAAATGGTCATGTGGCCGAAAAGCTTTACTCAGAGCACAATACTTTTGAAGAAGACCGGGCAAAAGAAGAGAACATCTCATTGGTTCAGTGTGAATCAGAGGACCTTGAATCATTGCATCCAAGAGCAACACAATTTGCAGGGCTCTTAAATTATGACTCAACGGGGAGATTATATTATTTGCACGCAGTTATCACAGAAACACTCCGTTTGTATCCGGCAGTCCCTCAGGTATCCATTGTCACTGGTTTCGTTGATGCAAACCGTTGAAAATTAAGATTTAATTATAAAAAAATAAGTAAAAAAATTTTAAAAAACTTGTCACATCAACTTAAGAATCAAAAAATTTAAAAAAAAAAAGGAGAATAAAATCCAAAAAAAATGTCTTTTTTTTAGTATTAATTCTTTAATTTTAAAAATTATTTTTAGTATAAAATAATATTTATTTAAAATATTTTAATAATTAAATACGACTGTTATTAATAATTTTAATAATTTTTTAACTAAAAAAATAAATAAATTGACTAATTAAATTATTTATTTAACTAAATTATTTTACTCTCAGCTTTTCTTAACCAGCTCAACTAACAAAACTAAACTTGAATTTACTTAGTGATTTGAATTGTATTCACACATGCAATTAAATTTTTTCTAAGCACAAGTTCAACAAGCCATTTAACATATATTTTATGACAGGATCCTAAGGGAATCCTGAAAGAAGATGTCTTGCCAGACGGAACAAAAGTAAAAGCTGGAGGCATGGTGACTTATGTTCCGTACTCAATGGGTAGAATGAAGCACAATTGGGGCCCTGATGCAACTTTATTCAAGCCTGAGAGATGGCTTAAAGATGGAGTGTTCCAAAACGCTTCTCCATTCAAATTCACTGCATTTCAGGTAAGTTTAAAAGATCAAATTTCCAGCAATGATACAGGAAGTTTCACCAAGGCAGCTTCATGTTTCTTGTTTTCGTTGATCTGCAGGCAGGGCCCAGAATATGCCTAGGGAAGGACTCTGCATATGTTCAAATGAAGATGGCACTGTCCATTTTGTGTAGATTTTTCAAATTCAAGTTGGTACCAAATCACCTAGTGAAGTACAGGACGATGCCTATTCTACCAATGGAGCATGGTTTGATGCTTACAGTAGAGAGACGTTCTTAAGATGCCTCCCAAGCCATAAATTCCTGCTTATTACCATGACCTAGAGCTGTTAAATGAAGGAACCTGCTAGTTCGATTCGAAATTTAATGATTAGCAAACAACTACTTTCCCTGTGTGATAACAATAGTTGGCTAGAATTGAAAGCTCAATGTAATTTGAAAATTGATCAAGCATAAAACTTTAATGAAAGGTTGAAGCAGGAGGAAAAGTGATCGCATTGTAAATTGTATACGTCCATCTACAAACGTCACAGGCATGAAACTATTTTGCTTTGTACTTCAGGCTACATGGAAAACTAATGAAATAGAGCACAGACTCCAGCGCGAACCTACGATATCTATTTCTGCTTCTTGACTAGCCATTCACTGATTCCGGCATCGATCTTTGCTTTAACAGTTGCATGAAACCCAGGGTATGGTTCATAACCAAAGAATGTTTGAAGAGCCTGAAGCAACCCAAACAAGCAGCACATTCACTCTATTGCAACCCCAGAAACTGTGAGAATTCGTAACTGAAATAACAAGGAAAATTACCTCCAGCAGCACAAAGAAGGGAGCCAATAGGAACGCTTGAACGAGATTGTCCAGAAGAGCTGGTGCTCGTTTCTGCAGGGTATCAAATATTGATCAAATTTAAGGAGTATGGATATGTCAGAAAGCTGTTGCAAATTAATGGCAGAATTAGTTACCTCAAATACCGCATGACCAATGAACTGTCCAGTCCAACAAATTATTTGAGCTGCAAGAACAACCTGAAAAGAAGATACTGAGGTTAAAGAACTAAGCAAACCTCAAATTCAATATGATCTACATTACAATGAACTTTCCCATGTCAGAGAGAGAGACCAACAGCAACAATAGAGCCATTGAAAGTCAATTTTGCAGACTAAAAAGTCCATAAATATTATGAACATATTAGGAGGGCAGAAAAAAGAAGCTTCTCTTAAACCATGTAGCCAACGAAGTAGCCACCAATGTGGAGGGGAAAACCTGTACGCTAGCCTGTAAACTAACAATTCTATGTTAAAAAATAAGCACAAAAAACAGAACAAAATTGTTCGATGGGAAAAAGGTTAGATTGATATCCGTGCAAGCAAAGCTATAAGTTTTACACGCATCATGTTCATCAGCAACAACTAAAAATGAAACAATATATCACCTTCCAAGCGAGCGAAAACCCAAGCCAACGCGCAACAGAACTGCTACCCACCCAGCACGCCAGGCAAAGCAGAGCAGCCAAGGAACCAGCTTTTGTTTCCAGACAGACATAAAACACAGAATATATCAAAGCTACCAGGAAGCCAACATTGAAAAGCAGAATGACATCGCTTCCGAACAAAGCAAACTCTAAGCTAGGGAGATTAAAAAGAGAAGGTGTAAAGTGGAGAAGGAGAAGAGCCGTGAAGAATATTGGCCAAACAAACAACGTGTGAAAGAGTACGTTCATTGGGTTGCTATGGTATGCTCCATAGAAAGCAAAGTGCTTTTCGAGATCAAATAAACTAACCTTTCCCATTGAGAATTTCCCCGGAAAGTTTTGAAAAGATTACCAGAAAATTTTCTTGAGAAAGTTGCTAAATGTAACAGAAGAAAATCCTGGAGATGATTGGATTACTCATAGGTTGCATTGCCAGGACACCAAGGTAGGAATATGATTGGCAAACTCGGGGAAGGAATGTTATTTGCATTAAAATTATTTTTTTGTCCCGTGATTTCATAGGTGGGCCGACTGAAGCTTGGAAACGAACATAGCCAAGTCAAAAGTCAAAACTGAGCGAACAATGGAGTTTAGTTGACCACTAAACTTTGATCAAGTCGTGGAGGGCGTGGATTTTGGTTGACCACTAATTAATCCTCCTATATTCATTGTCTGATATTCAAGCCCAATCCCATAAGCTGTTGTATTCGAAAGCCCAAATCATAACTTAGACCGCAGAAATACAAGCGGATATACAAATGAATTACCCCGCGCATATAAATTTTTGAAAGGAGACATTTGATCAAACTAGTTGCCAGTTAACATCAAGTAACTTTATACTCTTACAAGATAACAAGTGCCACGTGGCATAAAGCTGAGGTGCATCTCTAAAAGAATTTCTCCGGGACATTACGTCTCAAATAAAAATTTAATGAAATTCCATCAAAATTTTATCCGAAAACCATGAGCAGCTGCAGCTTCACCAACACCACAACTCTCCTCCCCGCCCGCAGCATCGCCGCCACGTCACCGCATGACAACCATCACAACAAACCACCCTCAATAATCCGAGCGTCAGTTTCCGGTCAAGAAAATCAAAATCCGACTAACCGGAGAAAAATCGTGACAACATTCATAGCCTCTTCACTGGCTCTGATGGGGTTGCATGGCATCGGCAATGGAAGCGGTCAAGCATCGGCTGAGAGTTGGGGTACGCGTTCGTTTTTGAAGGAGAGGTTTTTCCAACCAGGGCTTTCACCGGAAGATGCGGCGGCTAGAATCAAGCAGACGGCGGAAGGAATGCATAGCCTGAGGGAAATGCTGGAGCGCATGGCTTGGAGGTACGTGATATTCTACATTCGGTTGAAGTCATCTTATCTTTCTCAGGATTTGACGAATGCCATGAGCACACTGCCGCAAGGTCTCAGAAAGGAGTATGTGAAGACAGCCAACGAGTTGGTTGATAACATGGCAGAGGTAAACTAAATTACAAGTGATTATACTGGGAAGGTAATATGTTGTTGACTAACTTAAATTTGTTATATTTGCAGTTTGATTATTATGTCCGAACGCCAAAGGTGTACGAATCATATCTATACTACGAGAAGGCATTGAAAAATTTAGATGATATTGTGGCGATGTTTGCCCAGCGCAATATAAGAACGCAGACAATGGAAGCTATAGGATAGCTGTCGGGGGAGAACACGTTTACGTGACAGGATTGATTGATTTGAAAACATATGTCTTGACAGATACAAGGTAGGATCTCCTCATGTTGAATTTTCTAATTCTTTTGTTAGACTTATTATATAATACAATAGATTTTTGTATATAATTTAAACCTGATCGAATGACTATCCGCCAAATCTATGATCCGGTAGAACCACACTGACCGTGCTCCGTCGGGAAATCCCGATAAGATATTATCTAGCGGCGAGAGACAGCTACTGCTGATGTAATGATCATTAGTATAAACAAGACCGCTGCGCCAAATGAACCAATCAAAGACCCGGATGTGCGTTCACAAAAGGAATCAAACTGTTGGCAGAACGCGAACCAATTAGCACTAGCGTTCCCCTCGTGTGCTAAATAGACAGTTGCTGCTGCCGCAGAAGCTCCCGCCGTGACCAGAGCCAGCATCACCTAATTCACAGCAAGTTAAAACTATAAATTTAATCCAATTTTGTGAGCTTGAATGCTCATATATTGATGAGATGTTTAGTATCTGTACCGTGTCGAAGATAACGGAGATGATTATAGTTCTTTTAGCTGCTGTTCTGATAAGTTGGAAAATAGATGAAGGGAGTGAAAGAACAAGATATCCACATGCAACCGAATTGGCTATTAGGAAGAACCTGTTTCATATGGTCGTGCACGTTCGTTAATAATGTTAACGTTTCCTTTATGCATACATAAACTGATCCAAGCAACGACGATGCTAGGAAAACTTACGTGAATGTGGGAAGATCATCATACTCAGCTCTAACTTGGGTGAATTGTGGGAAAATTGAAAGTGTCTCTTTGGTAGTACCCATGGCTATGGCACTTGCAAATGTTCCCGCAGCTGCCATAATTCTTAGAATAAGGTCAAAAATAGAGATCCCTTTGTTCATCTCTCCTGCAGAGATTGCATTCCTCGAAGTCTCACCAGCTTCTGGTGGTTCTGCTTCTGCCTTCATTTTTTTGATATGGTATGATTATGTCTAAAAATCCTTGGAAAATCGAGTGAAGGGAACGCCTGCATTTATACAGATTTGCAGAGCAAAGCAGATTTGGATTTTCTCAAGCAATCAACCAATGGTGAAGAATGGAAGTGGGTATTAGGTTAAATTCAAGCGGCTGGGCCTTTGCTTCTGTAATTAAGCCATATGCCATTACTTGATAGGGTGCATGATCTTGCTTATAGAAGCTAAGATGGAATTTACTACCTGCCCAATATACGATAGCGCTTGTCTTATGCAATTGGTACTAAACAAAGGCCTAACTTGCTTTTCTCAACTGCAAAAGGCATGCCATGACTAGTAATCCATTTGCTAATTAATTCTGGTTGTTGCCTTGATTTTACAAACAACTGAAATTATTTGGCGGCTTGTAGTTGGCATGGAACTGCTAATGGACTGCTCATGATGAATATAGCAATGAATTTCATCAGCTTAAATATGTAAAACCAGTCGCAATTACAGGGAGAAGGATGAAGTAATCGGTGTGGTTAGGCAGCAAAACTCCAAAAGTATAATCTTTTTGACTTGTAATTTCATTTAGCTTAATGCAGGCAGTAAAGTTTAATTACTTATCTACTGAGTTGTATATGATTTTGACACCACTTGTATATCAGTACTGTATTCTTCAAGGTCAAGGACAGAGCTTTTACGATGTGACAATGTCAGCATACAAAACTTGTGAATGCTGAATTTCATATTCTTATACAGTAGCCATGATCTGTGTACAGCTGCTCAATATGGTTCAAGTACTTGGATTTACTATGTTTCACGTTTATTGATAGGCTCCATTTTTGTAAGTCCCCTGAAGAAGTATATTTCGAGTGTCGTCCGGGGTCCGGCACTTGGGAAATGTGTCAAATTCAAGTACAGTTTCTATATGACATTATAATGAAGAAATATGTACATAAAATGCAGAGTCACCACATTGGAGTCGTTAGTAGAAAAACCTTGCCTGCATTTAGTGATAATATCTCAAATCTCTCATGGAAACCATTGAAGCTAGCAGGTAATTAAACCATGATTATCATTTGAAACTTATAGTACCGTAAGCAGTTTGCTCTTGAATCTTGATGTCTTAATAGGATTAAGGGTCTGTTTGATATTGAGGTGCGATAACCTTTATTTAAGCCACAGTTGCTGTGAGCAAGCGCAACAATTTAAGCCCTTACTTGAGTTTGATGATTTCTGCCATGGAGTATAACAGGAAAGCTATAGATGCTGTTAAAGAATTGAGATTTATAACACCCACATAACACCCATTTGCACATTCTGGGATTTCATGCAATCTGAACCATATATCCAGAGTCTCTTGAAAACAGCTTAGAAAGAGTACTTTGAACCCAATAAAACCAATCTTCACATAATTGGATTCCACAACTTGTATGTATTAGAAAACATTGATTTTTGCTTCATTAGAGCATGTCAAACGATATAGAAAAAGTAAAAGAAGAAGTTAGTAGAGAACTTACTTTCGTAATATGACTTGTACTATCACACTTGGCTTCCACACGCCTACCTATCTAGCTCCATCATTGAAAACTGAATGAAATGAAGATCTTCAATTCTTCATCATTGCCAATACTGTTGTTATCATAGATCTAACATGTAAATATGAGACAGAGGTGTAGCCAAAGACTACTTGCCGGTTAACACTACAAGTGAAATGATACTTAAACAATTGGAACCTCCTGGCAATAGCAACAAACTTATTAGTCGAAAAGTTATAATATAACCTTTCCCGGCAAGTCATCCTTGGCTGCACAGCTTTATATCATTTCCACATGCAAGACCATAGATAAGGTATAGAACTAGCTAGCAAGCATGGATTTCTGCAGGATGAAGTATCTGGGTTCAAACGGCTTCCGTTCATTGCATTTTCTCTTTGGTTCATTTCAGTGTGCGGAAGATATGAAAGAAAAGAACTGGTTCATGATATAAAGACCTCATCGAATTGGATGTGACAATTGCATATACACCTCCTAAGCCAATCAAAATCATACTTGAGCATCTATTTGATCGCCAACAGGTCACAGTAGCCTTTTCCCAGTTTGCCCCAGATGATCTATTTCATACAATTCCATCAGCCTCACTTTGGGACTGTACTGGCAAGAAAAAGCTGGCATTTACTTTGAGATTTACTATACAGTAAAAGCCATTTTAAACTGTTTTGGAAACAATAATATGTTATCCCAAGCCAAGTTCAAAAGCTGACAGATTGAGAGAACAAATCAAATGAGTTAATGAAGTTGTGGGTGATTTAATGAAAATGGGGAGCAGTGGGGCACTGTGATATCATGATCCAGGAAGATGGTTATGGGAATGACATGGGCTGAAACTGCTTTATTGCCCCAACTTTTCATTCGAGTATGGAGCAAAGGATAGCTATCCGAAATCAGCCTCGGCCATCCCATTCTTTCCGCCCCTTATAGAGGTTCATTGCAACTATACGATATTACCCACTAGCCTTTCCGTTACAGCATTACTTCATCCATAGAATAATGGTTTCCAATAATAACGTAGCCACAAAATACTAGGTTGGATTGAATTAGTTAATAATACTAAGTTTAAATATAGAGAAAATTTTAAGTGATATTGTCCCCTCACATTAACAATAACTATGTGGTGAACTATTTTATTAATAATTTATATTTATTAATGAAAATTTTAAAAAAATTAAAATGAGTTCTACAATTTATTTTTTTCTCTATCACTTAAATGTAATTTACATTAATTTTTATAAAAAATTTTATCAATAAGTGTGGTTCTTTTTTTTATTAATTAAATAGTTTTATCATATTATCATAAATGATATGACGAGATAATCGCACTTAAAATTTTTTTTTGAATGTACAAAGCCCCGTCACTTGAAAAGCCAATAACTAATACGAAATATATTGTATTTGCAAAACAAAATTTTGTATTAATAATAAAATAATAAATTAACAATTATCTCGTACATGACAGTTATTAATTAATATCGTATTAATTAAGATATAAATTTTTTAAGTGTAATATTATTATATATATCCCACAATAGTATACAAGATTTAGATTTGAATTTACTCACCAGCAGGGTGAAAGGGGATGTACACAATATCTATATAATATCTAAAAAATGCACATGTTTATGGAGTTAAGATTTAATGTTAAAAATTAAAAAAGAGTTTATACAATTAAAGCCCATTTGGAAGCCCATATGAAGGACCAAGCCCATGGGGCGACGGACCTATGAGCAAAGAGCACACCGTGCCGCACCCACCCACCCTGAACGATGCGAGCTGTGCGTTTATTTTAGGCTACGTTTTGATGATAAAAGGGTGAAGTCGGGTAGACCCGCTTTTCTATCGGGCTCTCCTTCCCTCTGCAATCGGAGTTTCGATCAGGTACAAGATGGCCTACTGATCTACTCCTAGCTTAAAAATCCATGTGACCTATGTTCTTTATTATGTTTTTGGTTTAAAAACAGTAAAATTGAATGCTTTATAAGCATATGGGCAGCTTTTTAATTGCTTCAAGTTTTGGATTGAATTCACGAAATTTACAAAATTGGATTTCTTTTTATCAGTAAGCAGATGCTTTAGGATCATAGAATATTATCAAAATATCAGTAGATGTAAATGAATTCCCATGTTTATGATTATGGTGTATCGCTTGTAATCTCAAGTTCAAAGAAGATTTAAGGTGTCAATATTCTGTTCAGCTGTAGCAAGTAGCTGTTACCTTTGCTGTGCGCAGAGCGGAGATGTCAGGCGCAAAGGTTGAGGACGTAAAGGAGCAGGAGCAAGAGATGGAGATTGATACTCTTGAAAAACATGGTGTTGAAGATGAACTAACCGTGCAAGAACAAAATGAAACAAAAAAGAAGGATGAGAATCCCATGCCCTCGGCCGAGCAGGAGGCATGTTAATTTTTCTTTTAACAGAGCATCTATGATTTGCAATTGAGTTTGCATGCATCAGAAATTGTTGTGTGTAGTTTATGTGTTATCTCATCATCAATGAGCATCTGACTTTGTGCAGGAGGAAATCATCAAGAAGAAGTATGGAGGAATGCTACCAAAGAAACCTCCACTAATATCCAAGGTAACTGTTATTTCATCAGCTTCTCTATTCATTGAAGGTATGTCGAGAGAATTTCTCCTCTTAAGATGTTTATTCTGTATTTCCAGGACCATGAACGTGCTTTTTTCGATTCTGCTGATTGGGCACTGGGAAAGGTACTCGTTTTGATTTTGATGATTGCATATCTGTATCCCAGATTATTACGAGTCTAATTGCAGCATGCCTCTTTGACATGCTCAACAGCAAGGAGCACAGAAGCCCAAAGGACCCCTTGAGGCATTACGCCCTAAATTGCAGGTATTCAATGCACCATTATGGTATCTTGATTGTCAGCAAAGCTGTTCATTTTTAACTTTTATCATTTGTTAATTTTTTTTTTTTTTTTTTTT